>OY101443.1:26947950-27309950 GCA_956483585.1 Gymnocheta viridis
AACTCAAGAAGGAATTGTGCAAGTGGGACCTGCCGACAACATGTAATAAGGCTGCGTTGCAGAAGCTACTGATGGAAGAGTTCAAGCGGAATGAAATCGAAATCAGTACATACGAGTATGAGGACAAAGACGATAAAGATGAAATAGAGGTATGTAGTCGCGAAATCAAGCAGCCAGGATTTGAACACATTGTTGGCTGCTATGATGGGAAAAATGGAAGAGGTTAAAGAAACGTCTAAAGCCAACAATGAGAAACTTCTAGCTGAAGTTAAAGCCGAAGTTCAAGAAACATCCAGAACCAACAATGAAAAACTTTTAGCCGAAGTTCAAGAAAATTCTAGAACCAACAATGAGAAACTTCTAGCTGAAGTTCATGAAACATCCAAGGCTACAAATGAGAAACTTCAAGAAATTTCTGAAGTCATAAATAAAAGAATGGATGGCATTGTGAGTGCATTTGACGAAAAGCTCTCTATACTGGAGAAAAAAATGACGGAGCTGGAAGTTATGGTGACGAAAAATGGCAGCAACTTGAAACAAAAATTAATAGTTTGCAGTACCAAGGGGGACCAGTGCGTGTTGGTCAAGAAGTTTCTAGCAGCACCTTGCTTTGATGTCACTGCGCCGTTTGACGTTTTTAAGTTCTAGTGCGACACAGTGGCCAATAAAAACGCATAGGGCAGTGAAGAAAAGGCCATAAAGTTGATTTTGGATTTGAAAGACACAGCGGCAGAGATACTTGAAACCGTGCCATTGAGCTGCAGAAACAACTATGATGACGTGATGGCGGTATTACTACGTAAGTACGGTGGTGAACATAAGCGCGACCTGTACCGAATGGTGTTGAGATGTAGAGTGCAGAAGTCCAATGAGTCTCTAAAGGATTTCGCATTGGAAATCGAGCGGTTGGTGCAGCTTAGCTATCCAGGCGAAAACCACTCATTCCTGGATCATTTCAAAACAGAGGCATTTGTTAACGGCATCCGTGATCCTGTGGTAAAACTTGCAGTCTGTGCAACGCAAAAATCTACATTTGCAGAAACAGTATCGTTCGCACTGGCCCAAGAGGCTGCTAGAGTGATTTCTAAGCCGCAGGTGTACAAAGTGCGTAATGTGGATGTCATTGCTGGAAATGAGGGAAACCTTTTTGGACAAATAAAAGATGCAGTGATCCAAGCACTAGCAGAGAGTCAGCATAAGGCGACGTCCAAGTGCTATAACTGCGGTAATGTAGGCCATTTTCAGCGAAACTGCAAGGCACCCAGAAAAAGATCCAGATCTGTTTCGCCACAGAGAAACAATAAACGGGCGAACTATCAACCATCATAAGAACTTAAGCGAGGTAATAGTATGGGCCAAGATCAAGCTCCCAAAATCCAGGGCCCCACCATCTCCATATCAGTGATGCAGCAGAAAAACAACAACCTTACAGAAAGTGGATAGATACATCAATTGGTAAAATACCATAGACACAGAAGAGTCCCAGTCAATTATGAGACCCGATATAATGAAGTGGAAGTGTGAGCCTGCCACTGTCTATGGTAAAATTGAAGTGAAGGTGACTATTGCCAATATTACAGTCAAACATGTATTTATTGCCGATATTGTTGACGAAGTTATCATTGGTGCCGATTTTATGTTAAGTCATGTCATCAATCTGCATATGAGGCAACAAGTTACAGTTTGGCGTAACATTGAAATACCTCTGGATATTGGCTATGAAAACCAGGTTCACATAAGGAAACTTGTTGCTGTTGAATATCAGAAGTTACCACCGCATTCTGAATCTATGATATGGGCACGAATGCAGGGAGATTGTGTGGACAACCGGTTGTGGGTAGTGGAACCAGTAGAAATTAAGGACAACATAATAACAGCAAAAGCCCTCGTTAAAACTTGCAAAGGCGGAAGAGTACCTATAAGAGTGCTTAATTTATGTGGCCAGGATCGAGTTATTAACAAAAATAATGACATAGGTCAGAGTGGTCCAGCAGAGGCGATAATAAATTGCGAGAAAAATCTTCAACCTGCCCATATGTCTGCCAAGGAGAGTGAATTATTTTATGAGCATGTGTGGAAATGGGTAGCAGGACTAACAGCTCCTAAACAGCTGCTAAAAAGGCATGCCTGCGGCTTCACCCTAAAAAGTCAAAGCGAAGGGACAACAATAAAAGAGGCGCCCAGAAGTGTACCCCTGGCGAAACGAAATGAGGTTAAGGAGCTAGTCAATTAAATGGAGCGGAGTGGCGTAATCGAACCATCCTCAAGTCCTTGGAGCTCGCCTGAGGTCTTAGTAAAGAAGAAAGACGGCGGTACCAGATTCTGCGTCGACTACAAGAAGCTAAACGACGTCACTAAGAAAGACAGCTACCCGCTACCGAGAATTGATGACACCCTGGACAACCTGGCTGGAACAAAATGGTTTTCTACCTTAGACTTGCAGAGTGGCTATTGGCAGGTAGAAATTGCAGAGCAGGACAAAGAGAAAACTGCTTTCAGTGCAAGCGATGGCTCATGGTAGTTTAAAGTTATGCCCTGGGTTGCCACTCAAAAATTTTCTATCGGACCAAAGTTGTCTCTAAAACCAACCAAAATCCTTCCGAAAATACAAAATTTTAATATTGAAAAACAAATATGTATTTTTCATATAAAGTATAAAGTTTTTAAATTATAGAATAAATAACAAAAATAAAAGTAATGTAACGAAAACAAAGTATGTAAGAACTTAACAAAAATTCATTTACATATGTGCGTAAGATAGAATTACTATTGACCATTCCCATTATGTAACATATAGTTTCACACTCACAATATTTATATGTTATGAAAACAAATAGTAAAAATTAATCGCCATTCGTTGCCTCAAAATATTTTTTTTTGTGTTGATATACATACATATGTATGTACATATATACATAAATAATTATTTACAAATATTTATATACAATTTTCACTTTTTAGAAAAATCTCTTTTTGCTGACCTCACAATTCGTGCAGCATTATTTTTCATACGTTCTTTCATAGCATTATCTAAATAGGCAAAGACAAATTTTTAGATCCCTTTTTCTCCTTTGTTTGCCAACCGATTTTGATCATTCTTTTACCAAATGGAAAACATTGTGGAGCTTTAGTGTCCCGATTATATATTATTTAAATCGGTTCAGTATTAAAGGAATAAAAGGCTCATAAAATTGACACCACTACAAATACAAAAATACACACGTACACGCATTCACTTATCTAAGTATTGGTTCAAATAAAAACTAGCAAAGCAATAAAAGAGTACCTACATATATACATATGTATGTATATAAGTAATAAGATTTTTTTTATAAATGTCCGTGTTTGCATGCGATTTTATTTCATTTATTGTTTTTCTATGGGGAAGGTATTTTTTCCCTTTAATTGAATGCAAATTAGGTATACGTTTAAACTGGCGGTCGAATTTCGCCCATTAGGCGTACTGTTAATTGTATTTATTTCAAGTTTATTCCTCAACTTTGTTTTAATTGAAAAAAGTGTTGAAAACTTACGTTCAGCAGCTGTAGAACTATGTGGGGGCGAAAGTAAATTAAATAGAAAGCTAGCAAGATATCCAAGGCTTTTCTGATTTAGTCCGTTTTTAATTGAATTAATTTGGTCCCAAAATAATTCAATATTTAAGTCTGCGGAAAGATTCATTTCTGTTAAGCGCAACAAGTTCCACTGTGTAATAATGATATCAGGGTCACAATCAACAAGGTAGGAAAATTTTAAAATTAGGGACAATTTAGGCAAGCCTTCTTTAGGCAACACTTTAGAAGGATTAATTATTTGTAAGATTTTAATGTCTTCACGATTAAAGTCAAATCTAGATTTTATTTGATTTAGAAGCTCAATATAAAATTTTAGAATCTGTTGCTTAACTTCTAAAATGTCGTTCGAACTAATAATTTTTTCAATGTACATTTCAGCTTTTGTGCCAATAAAAATATTTGAAACATCAATATGATTACTTTTATTATTGAAATCGACTTCAGCATTATATGAATGTATCAAATCTTTTTTGATAGTATTGCTCAAAATGAGTAAAAAATTTGACTTCAAACTGGAATATAAATATGGTAAACGAGAACTTTCTGACTGGAATTCTTTGTTGAGATTATTTATAATTGATTTGTTTACACCTATAGATCACACACATAAACTTTTATAAGAGTAATGGTATCACACAAACGACTCAAGAAAAAAATAACAACAAAATTTCTTTTGTTCTTGTTGCTGTTATGCTGACCGTATTTTTTATAAATTTTTACAAAGAAATCTTTGACATTTGCTTTTCATGCTTAGAAGTAAATAGGGCTGCCGGCTGCTTAAAATGTTTGAGGTGACCAGTGTTCGGAGTTTCCTAAAATGTATGGAGTTGAATTTCCTCAAAAAAGACCAAAATAAGGTTTAGCCGACCAAAAGAATAATGTCCGACCAAATTTGGTCGGAAAAGACCAACAATGGCAACGCTGGTTATGCCATTTTGGCTTTGCAATGCTCCGGCCACATTTGAACTCCTTATGAAACACGTCTTAAAAGGACTTCACTGGAAGACATGCTTGGTGTACCACGATGACATAATTTTGGTGGGGAAGACTTTTGACGAAAACCTCAAAAACCTAGCTGTGGCTGACTGCCACAATATGATTCCGTGTCGTAAGCGAGAATAAACTTCACAAATAAAAAGGCAATATTTTAAGTAAAAGTTGTTGTAGCTTTATTTAATGATTAAATGCACCGGTTTAGTGGTAGTTGCCTTTGGCTATGTTTGTTGCTCTGGTTGTGGCTGTGGTTTATTCTTTAGTGTTTTGCTTGGGGTCTCGACACAGAATGATTTTATAAAAGAACATTTAACTTTTACGAAAACCGCTTGCAAAACTAAAGCACCGTTGTATTTTTTTTCTTTTCATATTTCATTATACATAAGTTACATACATATTGTATTTACTTATACATGTATTAAACAAGTTACTACTACATCTCACGTACAAATATTTAATTACAAATACATACAAGTTTGTTTTCACTCAATTACGGGTTGCCATATCTCCAACATCCCCACCCCCGTGAGCCGATACAGGAGGGGAGGACTCACCATTTGACCCTTCCACATCTAGGACGGCTATCTTAGAGACAGGACGCTTCAAAACTCCTGTGGTTGTTTTTACATTTGCAGAGCGCGCTATACCGTCTTTACCATTAAACAGCTCAAGAACTATACCACGACGCCAAGACGATCTTGGTAGGCCAGGATCGCAAATCAGAACGAGGCTTCCAGGGCAAATAGGTTTTGTCGGCAAGCACCATTTGGTACGACGAGTAAGCTCAGACAAATATTCTCGTAGCCATTGTCGCCACCAACCATTCTTTAAATTTTGTACTATTCGCCATTGTTTACGCAAACAATTAAGTTTTGGTTCATACGGCGCAGGAGTTTGAGTCGAACTAGTACATCCCAACAAAAAATGATTCGGCGTTAGCGGCTCCGGCTCATCGGGTGACACTGGCAAGTGTGTGAGTGGGCGCGAGTTCACGATGTTCTCTGCCTCTAGAAGCAGGCAATACAATGTTTCAACACGTGGAGCACTTTCCTTTAGCATTGCATAAAGGGATTTTTTAACGGATTGAACGAGACGTTCCCAAGCGCCACCTTCACTAGGGTTGACGGGCGTGTTAAAGATCCATTTTACTCCCAATGGAGCAAGGTATGCTGTTACATGATCGTGGTCAAGAAAATCTTTGATTTCACCCAGCTCTTTGATTACACCAACAAAATTAGTGCCGTTGTCGCTTCGAATTTGTATGGGGACACCACGTCGGTTGATGAAATTTCGTAAACACAAAATAAAGGCGTCACTAGACAAATCAGTTGATATTTCAAGGTGGATGGCACGAACAGAAAGACACGTAAACAGGGCGACCCATCGTTTTTCTTGTCTTCTACGGATTGTGACTGTCAGAGGGCCGAAGAAATCGACACCTGTGTAAGAAAAGGGGCGAACAAATGGCGTGACTCTATCCACCGGTAGCACACCCATTTGAGGCTGGAACGGTTTGGCTTTTCGTAGCTTACAGAGCTGACATTTTGACTCTACACTTTTTAACAGTTGACGTATTGACGGTATCCAAAATCGGCGACGTATTTCATTTATTACTACTGCCCTATTTAAGTGGCAGAATCGACTATGATACCAATTGGCCATTAGGTATGTAATTCTATGTTGTTTTGGCAAAATAATTGGGCGACATGATTCCACGGACTTAAATACAGCGTTTTGTATGCGACCACTGGCACGTATGATGCTTTCAGAATCCATATAAGGGTTGAGCGACGATAGTTCACTAGACATTGAAATGGTACCTTGCTGCTGAAGAATAGTATAATCGTTAGCGTAAACTGATTTTTGGACGTATCGGCAAAGTATTATTTCAGCCTTTTTCTCTTCATCAGCAGAAAGCTCTCCTTTGAGCGTTTCTTGGCATTTAGATTTTCGCAAAAGATTTTCTATATAACGCAGGATCCAACTTATGGCACGCCTCAGCCTACGGTAATTCGAAAAACGATTAATAATAGACTCGATTGTACTCACTTGTGTAACCAGCAAAACTGTTCGCTTGGCTCCCAGCTCATCACAGCATCTATCTGAAATTTTACTCATCTCGGCCTCGTCCGGCCATTCGGATGTAGATTTTAATAAAAATGCTGGACCTCTAATCCATATCCCGTTGGGATCATATTTCGGAGGAAATTTGGCTCTTGTACCATCATCTGCAGGATTAAGTTTTCCAGGACACCAACGCCATTGTGCAATGTCACTGCCTTCCGCAAT
Source organism: Gymnocheta viridis (assembly GCA_956483585.1). NCBI lineage: Eukaryota > Metazoa > Arthropoda > Insecta > Diptera > Tachinidae > Gymnocheta > Gymnocheta viridis. Next base: position 26,954,808 of record OY101443.1, read on the forward strand.
TTCTGCAACACGATTTGCCACATATTGTTTATATTTTGTATGATCACCTTTAATCCACCTTATGGTTGTTGTGGAGTCGCTCCAGAAAAAACATTGTTTAACTTGAATGGTGTGGCATTTTAATATAGTATTTTTTAACCTTACTGCCATCGTCGCTGCTTGCAGTTCAAGTTTGGGAATGGTATGGTAACGTGTTGGGGCGCAACTGGTTTTGGCGCATACAAATGACAACTTTACTCTACCTTCAATTTCCGCCCTCCAATATGCTACCACTGCTAAGGCTTCTTCGCTTGCATCGGCAAACAAATGCAATTGCACTTCGGCTGTTTCAAATTTTTTCATATAGCAACGGGGCACTTGTAATTGTTGGACTTTTGGTAACTCCTGCAACCACATTTTCCATCGGGTAGACAAGTCCTCTGGTAACTCATGATCCCATTGCAACCCTAATTTCCACGTTGATTGCATCAATAACTTAATTGAGATCATAAAATTACCCAAAAAACCGAATGGATCAAACACTGACATGGTAAGGCTCAACATTTCACGTTTTGTGGGAACTTTTTCCATTTTTAAGATTTGTTGCGAAACACGGTGTAGTTTTAAACTAAAGGTAAAAACATCTTGCTTTGTAATCCAATTCATACCTAGTACTCGATCAACATCACCTTCCAGTTTTACCGATTTTTCGCAGCTGATAGAGCTGCCACATTTCTTATTTACGTAATCCGAGTTGGATAAAATGTTTCTCAAATTAAACCCCGCATGTTTGTGGATTTCAATTACTTCTTTGACAACTTTAGCGGCCTCCTCTTCGGTGTTAAAGCAATCGACATAGTCGTCAACATAATGACGTTCTGTGATGCCTTTTACGGCTCTGGGGTGTTCCGACTCAAACAGCTTGGCGTTCATATTTTTAACAAACTGGGCTATCGTTGGTGAGCAAGTCGCACCAAATATCAATCTTTGCATTACAAACACTTCAACAGGCTTACTTGAATCACCGTTCCTCCAAAGAAATTTTTGACTGACTTGGTCCTCTTCATGCACACCAATTTGGTGAAACATCTCAGCGATGTCACCACACACAGCAATCGGTGCTTGACGAAATTTAAATAAAATGGAGATGAGCGGTTGATTCAGGTCCGGTCCGGCAATTAAAGCTTTATTTAGTGACGAATTATTAACCTCGGCGGCTGCATCAAATACGAGGCGCAATCCCTTTTTGTGGGGATTCTGCACCGCAAAATGTGGCACATAAAATGATTTAAGCGATGAGCAATTATTTTCACTTGCTGTTAGGCGGCGAGCATATCCTTTGGCAATGTAACTGTCGATTTTCCCTTTATACTGTTCAGCATAGATTGGGTCACGTTGCATTTTTCTTTCTACACCCAGCAAGCGCTTGTAGGCCATATCAAAACTCTCGGGAAAACCTCTGAAATTTTCTTTCCACAACAGCGAAGTAACAAAGCGGTCACCCACCTTAATTGTTGACTTTGTCAGTATATTTAATACTCTAGAATCTTCTTTAGACATTGTATTCGTAGTTAAAGGTTTCACGCCGAATGATTCTATGCCAAAATATGACGCTAACAGTTTTTCCATATTATCATCTGCTTCTATTCTCCTCAAATGTAGGGAATGACGGAATTGATTGTTCTCATAGTTATGATTGGGGCCGTATACCATCCATCCCAAACGCGTTCTTTCTGGTATAGGACCCATACTGATAGGCATATGTGGCACTTCTATAGGTGTTATCAACCAAGCATGTGCCAAACTAATTATCATTTTTGGCTGCACATTTTTATAGTCCATAATTGGCAAATCTTTTATAATTGAATGTTTGTACTTACTGCGGCAAAAACTTTGACTTGGCAAGCATAAGTTCGCAGAAGTGTATACATTTGATATGTGAAACTTTTCTGCACCCTCGTGTATGCCACTAATAGTTATATCAATTATTTCAGCTGGCTCAGACATTGTTAACTGGGTAAACCATTGGACTTCTAATTGAGCCTTCTTTCCTGAAATTCCTAGATCATGTACAATTTGCGCGTCAATCATGGTTGTGTTGGACCCGTCGTCCACAAAGGCATACGTTGAAATTTCTGCTGAGTGCCCATATAATTTCACAGGTATAATTTTAAACAGGACATTTTCATTAACTTGACAACCTTCATTTAAGTGGCAATTTCTTGCTGAAGAACCTGGTTCATTTGAATTAGGGGCTGGCTTGCTCGTTACTTCGTTTTGGGCTACGGTGTCTTTAAAGGAGCTATGCAAAAGACGATGATGTACCTTAGTGCAACCGTTCAAACCGCACTTTTTCTTACTAAAACACAGAGCGGCTCTGTGCCCCTTTTTTAGGCACGAAAAACATATTTTGTTATCTTTTACCTTCTTCCAGCGCTCGTTGCATGACATCTTGAGAAATGAGTGGCACTTGTCCAACGAAGCACAATGGTTTTCACATAAAAAACATACTTTTGGGGCTACACTTACATTTACCCGTCTACGTTCGCTTCCCATTGTTGTCATCGGTGGTGGTGGACGCTTTTTCACCGTAATTGAACTTGTGTTTGCTGTTGACATTGAATCAGTAACTGCGCTCGCAATTTTTCTAAGCGCATTCAACCATTGGCTAAAATGTACAATTGTAGGGGCACCACCTAGGGTTATACACGTTTCAGCCCATTGCATTTGGCGACCTATTGGCAATTTTGCAACAAGCTCATTTAATAACATAGGATTGGACAAATGGTGTGCACCCTTGGCATTTTGAAGGAACGTTGACATGTTTGTAATTTTATTTGCAAAGGCAATTAGTCCTTCTAGATCTCCTTCATCAACGGGTAAAATTGTTCTGACCTTTTCGATCTGGCTTTTTATAAGTTGCTCCGGTCTGCCGAAGTTTTGTTCTAGAGTTTCTAAAATTGCAGCGACGTTGGCAGAATTTGTCAGCAGAGCCTCTACGGTGTCTTTGGCTTGACCACACAAAGCATCTCGTATTCGCATTATGCTATGCAAGTTCGAGTACTGAAATTCCCTGGTTGTACTCTCGTAGGCTTCGATAAATGTTTGCCATTCTTCGGGCTGACCTGAAAAGGAAGGAAGAGGGTAAATCTTTTTATTTTGCAAACCTTGAGCTCCATTGTTGGCGTAAACATGGGATGTGCTTGGCGGCACGGCGTTTTCTATAGATATTTGAGCGACAGCAGAATATTGCGAGGCGGCAGAATTTTGCGAGGCGGCAGCATATTGCGTGGCGGCAGAATATTGCGTGGCAGCAGAATATTGCGTGGCGGCAGAACCTTGCGCGGCGGCAGAATACTGCGTGTCGGCAGAATATTGCGTGGCGGCAGAATATTGCGTGGCGGCAGAATTTTGCGTGGCGGCAGAATTTTGCGTGGCGGCAGAACCCTTTGGTTCGGCTGATGATGACGAGTTTGTTGGCAATAAATTCGATGCTGGCAAGTTTGATGTCTCGGCAGACGTTGCTGGAGTTGGCTGATGTCTTATTTCCTTTCTTAACTCCTGCATGTTACTTTGTACCCGGTCATTGTTTGAGATCATCAAAGATTGCATGGCCTTTAGTTGCCTGGTAAATTCATTTCGCATCTCGTCCATTCTTTTACCAAATTCACGAGATAAAGTGTCTAATTCTGTTTTAGCACGCTGTTGCGATGACGCTGAACCCCCAGGTAACTCTTCAGTGGCCTTTTCTACGACATTATTTTGTCGTGACGGCGGCGAGCGTTGGGTACCTACCATAGTTAAATCAAATGAGCGTAACTTCGCTGGAGGGATACCTTTGGTTTTCCTTTCACTAACTCTCTTGGGAGATCCACTCTCGGACATTCACTTTGCTTTAATAATAACGTTCACAGGGAGACTATACACAGCAATTTAAAGAATAAAACTTGTGGCTGACTGCCACAATATGATTCCGTGTCGTAAGCGAGAATAAACTTCACAAATAAAAAGGCAATATTTTAAGTAAAAGTTGTTGTAGCTTTATTTAATGATTAAATGCACCGGTTTAGTGGTAGTTGCCTTTGGCTATGTTTGTTGCTCTGGTTGTGGCTGTGGTTTATTCTTTAGTGTTTTGCTTGGGGTCTCGACACAGAATGATTTTATAAAAGAACATTTAACTTTTACGAAAACCGCTTGCAAAACTAAAGCACCGTTGTATTTTTTTTCTTTTCATATTTCATTATACATAAGTTACATACATATTGTATTTACTTATACATGTATTAAACAAGTTACTACTACATCTCACGTACAAATATTTAATTACAAATACATACAAGTTTGTTTTCACTCAATTACGGGTTGCCATATCTCCAACACTAGCTGAGGAGCTTCAGCGAATATCATTGGCTGGACTAAAGCTTAGTGCAAAGAAATGCTCATTATTCCAGAAAGATGTGAAATATTTAGGTTATCGCGTTACGGCAGGCGGTATTTCAACGGATGAATATAAAATACGAGCAGTAAAGGACTGGCCTCGTCCGAAAAATCTTCATGAGCTCCGCAGCTTTTTTTTTTTTTTTTTTTTTTTTTTTTTTTTTTTAAAGAGAAGTAACACTCAGACAATTAGTATGCCTACCAACCCGTAGGTGTGTTACCTTCTTTGGGAAAGGGATAGTGAGAGAGGACAGATGGTGAAAGAGAGAAAGCTTAATTTTTACAACTCTGATATTGCGCGTTGTGTTAGTTTTTAAATCAGTGTTGCAGCGCCTCTGATGTCAAGTAGGCGCATTAAATGTGTTTTAAGCTGTTGTAGCCATTTTATTAATTATTTTACTTCGCCGGCGATTTTGCTACAATACCGACGAAGGAGGGCGCTGTGATGTCCGCTAGCATACACCAGCATCAATTGCTGCCAGAACTGTTCAGTGACCAGTGCTATGCCTTCATCACTTAAACAGTCTGACAACAACAAATACAATCGCATACTAATGCACAACTGAAAAATGCTGGATGTTATGGCTTGTCTGAAGCTGGGCTCGAACCCACGTTCTTAGACATTATTTGCTTTGCAGTCAACGCGCTAACTACTTCAGCCAACAGCACCCTCAATGCTTTCTGGGACTTTGCCCATACTACAGAAGCTTTGTACCAAATTTCGCCAGCGTAGCAGCAAGTTTGAACGAGCTAACTAGATCGCGACCATACCAATGGGGTGAACCGAAAGAGGAAGCGTTTCAAGGTTTGTTGTGTACAGCTTCGGTTTTGGGCTATCCAATCGCAGGAGAGAAATTTGTGGAAGATAGCGATGCGAGCGGATATGGAATAAGAAGCGTGCTTTCATAGGTGGTTAATGGAGCAGAAAAACTGATTGGCGTAATAAGTGCCGAATACTTTCAAAGCCAAAAAGGAACTATTGTGTGACGCGGCGATAGCTTCTAGCAGTTTTAGAGTGCATAAAACATTACCACAAATATTTTTATGGGCAACACTTTATGCTAAGGACCGACCATTCTGCACTCATTGTGTAAAACATAACAATGCGGATGCCCTGTCACGTAGGCCCTGCAACTTAGAGTGCCGACATTGTGCCAAAGCCGAAGCAAAGGAATGCGTTGTTGACGTTCGGCTAATGAACATCGATACTGAGGAGTACTGGTCAGAGGCTCAGAGGAATGTTCCACTGTTTCCCAGTGGAAAAACCTAAAGCTGATAATTGGATGCTTATATCGTACATGCGGAAGACAAAGAGGTTTCTAATTTGCTAGCGGTGCCAGCATCCAAGATGAAAGATGTAATGAGGGAGTTCCATAATGGCGTTAGTGGCGGTCACATTGGTGTAACGAAAACCCTCGAAAAGTTAAAACAGTGTTTTATTGGTTTGGATGTCAGCAAGCTGTAGCCGAATGAATAGCAAATTGTGCACAATACATTGCAGCCAAAGGTCCTGTAAAGAAAGTCGCGAACAGTTGCAGCAATACATTTCGGGAGCCCCATCAGAGCGGATAACAATGGATGTTGCAGGTCCTTTACCTATCAGCAACGCCGGAAATCGTTATGTTCTTGTGGTTATGTACTACTTCAGTAAATGGCCAGAAGTATATGCCATACCAAACCAAGAACAATAGTGGATGCATTCGTAAACAACTGGATTTGTCGCTATGGTGTTCCAATAGAATTACACTCTGACCAGGGTAGAAATTTTGAGTCTGCAATATTCCAGGCAATGTGCGAGATTTATTGAATAAAGAAAACCAGAACAACGGCGCTCCATCCACAGTCAGATTTAGATAGAAAGATTTAACCGTACTCTGGAAGAATACCTGCGGAAAGTGGTAAGCGCGCATCCAAAGGATTGGGACGAGCACATCCCGAAGTTTCTACTTGCATACAGGTGAGCTGTGCACGACTCAACATCACGAACACCTGCTAAGATTGTATTCGGAGTCGAGCTGAAACTGCCTGGTGACTTGGAATTCGGTATTAATCCTACACCAGCAACTGAAGAAGATGCAAACTATTCCCAACATTAAGAAAACCTTAATGAGCTTCATAACTTTGTACGCGATGGAATTGAAATGGTCAGCAATAAGGTGAAAGCCAGGTACGACCGAGCTGCAAACTCTCAGCGATTTAACGAGGGACAAATGGTTCTACTTTTTGACCCACAACGAAAAAAGGATTGTCCCCAAAACTACAAACTCACTGGGATGGGCCCTACATAGTGGTAAAAAGATTAAATGATGTCGTTTACAGAATACAAAATTATAACAGCACAAGATCCAAAATGAAAGTGGTTCGTCTGGAGCGACTAGCCAACTATGGAAAAGGTGATTGTGTGCATATTCGGGACGAACAGGCTTAAGTGGACGGCAGTGCTACAAAATTTAAATGTAGATTAAAATTTAACGGACATAAAAATACAGCGGTGATTAAACACAGTATAATCAACCGTGTGTATGCAAATTTTAGCACTTAAATTCAAACTAACGGAAACAGAACATTCAAGAAAGTTCTAGAAACAGGAACGAAAATCTCCTAGATTGTTTAAAAAATCTTCATAGCAATTGTAAACAAGGACTAACGCCCTCGATTGTTAACTTGATTCGCCACCCACATTTTTTACGTTTGCTACTGCCATCTCCACGCCGCTTTCATAACATAGCTGAATAACAACAAAGGCTTACACAAGCAAACTTATTCTCATGGTGAGGATTTTTCTACTACCTTCGAGAACCGTAGCAAGTCAAATAATTTATAAGCCGACACTGCCAGGCACAAAGATGTCAGTCGTGTCTAAGCTACACCATTGGGAACATCGTGCATACATCAGTTGTCAAAAAGCTTTTGCAGTGTTAACTAAACAAGTTACTTTCTGTATTTTATAAAACAGTGGAAAAGGAAATAAAACATCATTAAGCTCAAAACCAATTTCCGTTGTGTTTTTATTTTATTTTTGACTAATTAAAAGTACTCAAACAAGTAAACGTTATCAAAAAGGTCAAAGCGTAACAGTATATATCGTTATGCTCCAACAAAATCATTGAAAATAAAAAAATTTAATTTTTGGTCATACATTCATCAATCCACAAATAGAATTTAAGAAAAACAACTGATTTTATTACAACAATGGCAGTATGTATTTTCGTAAATAAATTTTTAATTATTTATGAAAACCAAGGAAAAGGCAATTCAGATTAAAAAGTACATGTACTATGAAAAAGTTTTATGAAGAACTTTTACTAAAATATATACAAGGTTTCATATCTTTAATAATATCTTGGTATATCTTTAAATAATAGCACGAGTTATTTTTGAAACTGTTGACCAAAATTCTTCACAGCTAAGATTATCTAGAGTTGTAAAATAGTCGTTGAATTTTATAAAATATATATTTTTATATTTTTAACATTTATATTGGCGCATCAACCGTTCACACGATTACCGCAACAGAATTGCATTTAAATTAAAAAAAATATAAAATTGTGAATAGAATTTGTAAACTGACAATTGAATTAAAAAAGCTACGAATTGAATTTTAAAATTATCTCTAATATGTATTTCTTAATTTTTTTTAAATTTTACTCAAAATCAAAATTTAACAAAAATTATGTTATAGTTTAAAGAAATTTCCACGCTCAACAATAAGAAAACATTTTTTTTAAAGTCAACTATAATTTTATTTTTAATAAATTTTTTTAAAGACAATGTCGGTATTGGCAAACCTGATAGCCAAACACCCTAAATGCACAATTTTTAAATAGTTCAAATGTTCAACCGAATTCTGATTACTATCACTTCACTAATGACATTTTAAACAATAGCTTCAATTTTGCAAACGTGACTCAATGTGATGTTCTATCCAGCCTGTTGTCAATAAAATCCAATGCAATTGGTGTGGATGGGATAGATCCTAGGTTTATTAAAATTCTCATTCCAAGACTTCTTCCCTTTATAACATTTGTTTTCAACAAGATCCTTACAACCAACTGCTATCCCAGAATCTGGAAACTTGCTAAGATTGTTCCTATACCTAAATCTAATTCTGATTATAGACCGATAGCAATCTTGCCATTTTTATCTAAGGTCTTTGAAAGATTAATTCACAACCAAGTTTCACAATATCTTGAAACAAACAATATGCTCACTGACCGGCAATCTGGTTTTCGTAAAACCCACAGTTGTATAACGGCCCTCGTAGATGTTGCTGAGGATATAAGACAACAGGTAGATCACGGTAACGTTACATTTTTAGTTCTCTTGGATCATTCCAGAGCGTTTGATATGGTTGACCATAACATTTTGTGTCTCAAACTTAAGCACATGTTTAGATTCACATCAACTGCCACAACTCTAATATATTCATATCTAAGAGACAGATATCAATATGTTGAAACACCTACCTCAGTTTCAAGCTCTTTGCCCTTAAGTCGAGGTGTTCCGCAAGGCTCGATCTTAGGCCCTCTGCTTTTTTCATTATACGTTAATGATCTTCAGGATAAACTTGAACGTTGTAGGGTTAGATTGTATGCAGATGATGTTCAGCTTTATATCAGTTGCAGTAACGTTGCGATTAATGAATGTGTGAGGATCTTAAACCATGAATTAGGTCGTGTTTATGGGTGGGCCACAGCTAATGGTCTTGCTATTAATCCTACCAAGTCCAAGTGTATAATTATTAAAAAGAGGTTATTAAAACTTGATTTCAATCCTATCTTAACTTTAAACGACCAGCCCATTGAAATTGTAAACACGGCCAAAAATCTTGGTATATACTTTAACAACACCCTAACTTGGTCTACACACGTTAATTTTGCATGCGGTCGAACATTTGCCATGTTAAGGAATTTGTGGCAAACTCAGTATTGTACTCCAATTAAAATTAGAATACTCCTTGCCAAATCATATTTAATACCCACTTTATTGTATGGCTGTGAACTGTTTGCCAGTTGTGATAGTGAAAGCAAAAGGAAGCTTAATGTGGCGTTTAATAACATTATTCGTTATGTATATGGTTTAAGAAGATATGACCATATATCCCCCTACGGCACCTTGCTTTACGGAATTGCTTTTGAAGATTACTTACGAGTGCGTATCTTACTGTTCATGCTCAAAATTATATAGACGCATCATCCTGACCATCTATATGCACGATTAAACTTTTCAACACTTGATAGAGGTAAAAGAATTCTAGCATTTGGCCATAGAACACTGATTTCTAAATATCATTTCTTTATTCATGCCATTAGTCTCTGGAACGGAATCCCTTATTCATTACAAACCATTAGTAACGTACGGCAGTTCAGGAAGTGTATTTATTGTCATTTTTCACGATGAATGTACATATTTGTTTTTGACAAATTCTGATTGTATAACAATGTATGTTCTCAACTTTTCGAGTTTTACTTTTTTCTATTTTTTTTGTAAGCTTATTAAATTTTGTTAACATTATGTAATTAAATATCATTAAATTTTATTTTATATATTAACATTCCTTAAGTAAATTTAAAATATTTTATCATGTTTCTGATTCATTGTATTCGCATATGCTCAGTTCTATACTGTAATATAAGACTTAAGTCTTGTGTATGGGACATCCAAAAGAAATAAATAAAATAAATAAAAATAAATGTCAATTTCTATGGACCACTTTTTACTTTTTTTAGGCGATTGGCAGTTAAGTTCTTCGACATCGGTAGAACTGTTTGAGGCTATATACTCTTTCCGTTTTTGATTAATCAAGAAAAAAATACAATGAAAAACATAAAAATATATTTTTTATAATGGAGATCTTACCGTTTAGTTAAGGGATATGCCCGTGTATTTAAAATTTTTTTATGAGGATTAATTTAATTACACATCAAGAGAATATAAGTAAAAACACAAAACCTCCATATTTGCACACATAACAATTTGTGCTTGGAACGTAAACAAACCAATCTTGTATACAACGATACGAAGTGGAAAAAACAGTTCTTTTGTGTACTGTTTTAGGTGTTGTGAATAAAACAGTACATTTAACAAAAAAGTACGTGTACTGTTTAAAACAGTACGAATTACAACCCTAGATGAAATGTATATACTTCTACGAATTTCCGTGAAGAAATCAAACTTTTTATCAATCTTTTTTATTCATTTATCAACCTTTTTTCAGAGTTGCAAAATAGGTAGTATATTTTTGGTTTTTGTCTACGCTGTTAAATTCGTAAACACAATATTTCTTCAGAGACGCATTTAAGATGTCGGTAATAGTGTGTAACTTATTATTGACAAAAATTAAAGTGGCAGCCACGATTTGTGAATAATTTTAAATTTATGTGGTAGCTTAAATAATACATATATGTAAATGTGGCAAATCAATCAAGCAAGGTTTTGTTTACATTCAAGTTAAAAATTTTCAAAAAATAGATTATTAAAAATTATAAAAGAAAGAAATTAAATAAAAAGATTAAAGCATATAAAACTAAATTCATATCACAGCTGGAGTTGATGAGCCAAATTCTGAAGAAGCAACGTGCTTTGGCCATCTCTACAGCAGGTTTTTAGTTTAAAAAAACTTTTTAGTGCAAGCATATTTTTTGCCGAAAATGGAGCATGCTTATGTATTTGTACATGTTTCAATACATATAGAGATGGCAAGATTAATCGCAAAGATTAAATTAATCGATTAATTTTGACCAATTAATGATTTAATTGTATCGTAGACTTGCTTTCAATTAATTGCAATTTTAATCGATTAATTGGCAAAATAATCGTAATTTTTTTTAATATTTTTGATATTTTATTAATTTTTTTTCGATTTTTTTATTTCGAGCACATGTTTTTATCTGTGCTTGGCAGCATTGTTTCTTTGTTCTTTCTTACATCACTAAGATTCTTGTTAAAAAGAAAGAAAGACGATTCTTGTTCACTAACATTCCGCAAAATGCCACTTATAAAAAGTAGCGTGGAAATATTTTATTAAAGAAAAAAAATAACCTGGTTGTGTGTAACTTTTGTAAAAAAAAGTTAAAATTTTCAAACAACACATCAAACATGTTCCAGCATTTAAAATTGAAACATGCAGCTGAAGTTGATAAGTTTAAGGTAAGATAAAATAGTTAATTTCCTTCAAAGATTGGGTGCGTAATGCATTATTTTATAGCATGATTCCAAAACAAACGACGATGACAGTGAAACCATTCATGAAAATAGTGTGGATACTGTGATCGATATGTGAAATGAATGCGAAGGTAGCACAGATGAAATGCCGAGTAGTAGTAGTAGTAGCGCCAGTCAGCCAAGTAGCCGGCCAAGTCAGTTGAGGAGCACCGTCAGTCAGCCATTACTTTTAAAAGCATTTTCCAACATTCAGAGCTATCCCTCCGGAACAAAAAACAAAAAAATTACACATGGAATCATGCACATGATCGTCAAAGATAATTTGCCGTTTACCTTTGTCGAAGGTATGTTTTGTGTTCATTTATTATTCTATTATTTTATTCTAAGAAATTTAACTTTTATTAAAGGTGCTGGGGTCTTAGACTTTATGAAGGAAAATTTCCCACTTTACAAAGTCCCAACAAGGAACACGATAAAGGCTGAAATTCATAAACTGTATGAAGTGGAAAAAAACAAATGTGTGTCATTGCTTTCAAATTTGCGTTGTGTAACCCTGACCACTGATATATGGACTAATATAGACATGAAAAGCATGTTGGGAATAACCGTTCATGGGTTGCTTGATACAAAGCCATTTAATGGAACAATTGGTGTGTATGAATTGAGTGAGTCCCATACAGCTTCCCATATATCTGAGATTTTGTCCGATGCAATGAAAAATTTTTCTATTGAGGAAGATAACGTTAAGGCTGTTGTCACAGACAATGCAAGAAATATTGTCAATGCAATCTATGAAAAATTCGGAAAAAAGCGTCATATTCCATGTTTCGCCCATACGCTGAATTTGGTTTGTTCGAATTCATTAGATATTTCTGCTGTACAAGGTATTATTTTAAAATGCAAAACAATTGTGAAATGATTCAAACGCAGCGTTAAAGCCAATGACGACCTGCGAAAGGTGCAAGCAGCCGCTGGCGTACCAGAGGGTAAATTTTTGAAACTTTTACTAGATGTAAATACGCGCTGGAATTCACCTATTATATGATCGAGCGGTTCATCAAACTTAGCGCCTACGTCAGCCAAGTTTTGTTAAATTACCCGGATTCTCCGCCCATGATAACGTCAAGAGAAAAGGATGAACTAATGGAAATATGTACATTTTTAAGACCTTTAGAGGCCATGACAGTGCAGATAAGTGGCGAACGACATGGAACTCTCAGCCAAATAATACCTCTAGTTCATTGCGGTCATGAGCAAATTTCGAAAATTCACCCATGTCAACCAGCAGCACAAAAACTGAAACAAGAAATTGTAAAGCAATTTGATAAAAGATTTGCGACCATAGCTCAGTCTTTCCTCTTAGCTGCATGCACTATCTTGGATCCCAGATTTAAAAGAGTTAATTTTAAAGATCCATTGGCTTTGTCGTCGGTATTAAGATATATTCGTGCTGAAATAACCGAAAAAGATGACAATATGGAAACAGCAAGTGAGTCATCGGTTGAATCAGAACATGATTTTGATTTCTGGGCTCCACACAAAAATCTCGCGCACAAAAAAAAAACATGTGACGATGTGCAACCTCAAGACGAGCTCACTTTTTATTTAAACTCCCAAGTTTTGCCACTTAAATCAAACGTAGTAGATGCTTGGGATGACATGAAAACAGTTTATCCCACGCTCTATGAAGTCTCTCAAAATTATTGCCACTTGATTGGAACATCAGTGCCTGCGGAACGGTTGTTTTCCAAGGCTGGATCCACCGCAACATTAAAAAGAAACCGACTAACAACTAAAAGGTTGTCAAAATATTATTTTTACAAACATGGCTGAATAAAAAATAACAATTTTTCAAGTAAATTGCTTTTAATTCTTATTTTTTTTCCGTTTTTGATTAATCAAGAAAAAAATACAATGAAAAACATAAAAATATATTTTTTATAATGGAGATCTTACCGTTTAGTTAAGGGATATGCCCGTGTATTTAAAATTTTTTTATGAGGATTAATTTAATTACACATCAAGAGAATATAAGTAAAAACACAAAACCTCCATATTTGCACACATAACAATTTGTGCTTGGAACGTAAACAAACCAATCTTGTATACAACGATACGAAGTGGAAAAAACAGTTCTTTTGTGTACTGTTTTAGGTGTTGTGAATAAAACAGTACATTTAACAAAAAAGTACGTGTACTGTTTAAAACAGTACGAATTACAACCCTAGATGAAATGTATATACTTCTACGAATTTCCGTGAAGAAATCAAACTTTTTATCAATCTTTTTTATTCATTTATCAACCTTTTTTCAGAGTTGCAAAATAGGTAGTATATTTTTGGTTTTTGTCTACGCTGTTAAATTCGTAAACACAATATTTCTTCAGAGACGCATTTAAGATGTCGGTAATAGTGTGTAACTTATTATTGACAAAAATTAAAGTGGCAGCCACGATTTGTGAATAATTTTAAATTTATGTGGTAGCTTAAATAATACATATATGTAAATGTGGCAAATCAATCAAGCAAGGTTTTGTTTACATTCAAGTTAAAAATTTTCAAAAAATAGATTATTAAAAATTATAAAAGAAAGAAATTAAATAAAAAGATTAAAGCATATAAAACTAAATTCATATCACAGCTGGAGTTGATGAGCCAAATTCTGAAGAAGCAACGTGCTTTGGCCATCTCTACAGCAGGTTTTTAGTTTAAAAAAACTTTTTAGTGCAAGCATATTTTTTGCCGAAAATGGAGCATGCTTATGTATTTGTACATGTTTCAATACATATAGAGATGGCAAGATTAATCGCAAAGATTAAATTAATCGATTAATTTTGACCAATTAATGATTTAATTGTATCGTAGACTTGCTTTCAATTAATTGCAATTTTAATCGATTAATTGGCAAAATAATCGTAATTTTTTTTAATATTTTTGATATTTTATTAATTTTTTTTCGATTTTTTTATTTCGAGCACATGTTTTTATCTGTGCTTGGCAGCATTGTTTCTTTGTTCTTTCTTACATCACTAAGATTCTTGTTAAAAAGAAAGAAAGACGATTCTTGTTCACTAACATTCCGCAAAATGCCACTTATAAAAAGTAGCGTGGAAATATTTTATTAAAGAAAAAAATAACCTGGTTGTGTGTAACTTTTGTAAAAAAAAGTTAAAATTTTCAAACAACACATCAAACATGTTCCAGCATTTAAAATTGAAACATGCAGCTGAAGTTGATAAGTTTAAGGTAAGATAAAATAGTTAATTTCCTTCAAAGATTGGGTGCGTAATGCATTATTTTATAGCATGATTCCAAAACAAACGACGATGACAGTGAAACCATTCATGAAAATAGTGTGGATACTGTGATCGATATGTGAAATGAATGCGAAGGTAGCACAGATGAAATGCCGAGTAGTAGTAGTAGTAGCGCCAGTCAGCCAAGTAGCCGGCCAAGTCAGTTGAGGAGCACCGTCAGTCAGCCATTACTTTTAAAAGCATTTTCCAACATTCAGAGCTATCCCTCCGGAACAAAAAACAAAAAAATTACACATGGAATCATGCACATGATCGTCAAAGATAATTTGCCGTTTACCTTTGTCGAAGGTATGTTTTGTGTTCATTTATTATTCTATTATTTTATTCTAAGAAATTTAACTTTTATTAAGGAAAATTTCCCACTTTACAAAGTCCCAACAAGGAACACGATAAAGGCTGAAATTCATAAACTGTATGAAGTGGAAAAAAACAAATGTGTGTCATTGCTTTCAAATTTGCGTTGTGTAACCCTGACCACTGATATATGGACTAATATAGACATGAAAAGCATGTTGGGAATAACCGTTCATGGGTTGCTTGATACAAAGCCATTTAATGGAACAATTGGTGTGTATGAATTGAGTGAGTCCCATACAGCTTCCCATATATCTGAGATTTTGTCCGATGCAATGAAAAATTTTTCTATTGAGGAAGATAACGTTAAGGCTGTTGTCACAGACAATGCAAGAAATATTGTCAATGCAATCTATGAAAAATTCGGAAAAAAGCGTCATATTCCATGTTTCGCCCATACGCTGAATTTGGTTTGTTCGAATTCATTAGATATTTCTGCTGTACAAGGTATTATTTTAAAATGCAAAACAATTGTGAAATGATTCAAACGCAGCGTTAAAGCCAATGACGACCTGCGAAAGGTGCAAGCAGCCGCTGGCGTACCAGAGGGTAAATTTTTGAAACTTTTACTAGATGTAAATACGCGCTGGAATTCACCTATTATATGATCGAGCGGTTCATCAAACTTAGCGCCTACGTCAGCCAAGTTTTGTTAAATTACCCGGATTCTCCGCCCATGATAACGTCAAGAGAAAAGGATGAACTAATGGAAATATGTACATTTTTAAGACCTTTAGAGGCCATGACAGTGCAGATAAGTGGCGAACGACATGGAACTCTCAGCCAAATAATACCTCTAGTTCATTGCGGTCATGAGCAAATTTCGAAAATTCACCCATGTCAACCAGCAGCACAAAAACTGAAACAAGAAATTGTAAAGCAATTTGATAAAAGATTTGCGACCATAGCTCAGTCTTTCCTCTTAGCTGCATGCACTATCTTGGATCCCAGATTTAAAAGAGTTAATTTTAAAGATCCATTGGCTTTGTCGTCGGTATTAAGATATATTCGTGCTGAAATAACCGAAAAAGATGACAATATGGAAACAGCAAGTGAGTCATCGGTTGAATCAGAACATGATTTTGATTTCTGGGCTCCACACAAAAATCTCGCGCACAAAAAAAAAACATGTGACGATGTGCAACCTCAAGACGAGCTCACTTTTTATTTAAACTCCCAAGTTTTGCCACTTAAATCAAACGTAGTAGATGCTTGGGATGACATGAAAACAGTTTATCCCACGCTCTATGAAGTCTCTCAAAATTATTGCCACTTGATTGGAACATCAGTGCCTGCGGAACGGTTGTTTTCCAAGGCTGGATCCACCGCAACATTAAAAAGAAACCGACTAACAACTAAAAGGTTGTCAAAATATTATTTTTACAAACATGGCTGAATAAAAAATAACAATTTTTCAAGTAAATTGCTTTTAATTCTTATTTTTTTTTATAAATCGGCAATTAATCGATTAATTCTTATTAATTGCAATCAATTATTTTACTTCTGCAATTAATCATATGATTAATTAATCGATTAATTTTTTTTTGCCATCTCTAAATACATATCTACATATCGTCATCAGAGGACGAAGCCGATAGCTTTTGACGATCGGCGGCGACTACTAGCCGGCTACTAGCCGATAATATTAATCGGCGGCGGCTAAACAAAAAGTGTCGGCTGTCGACCGGATTACATATATTTTTTGTTGTTGACTTCTACGTGTCCAACAATCGCTTTCCAATATATTTCAACATATCCATAGGTACAACACAATGAAATTTTTTTTAAAGAGTACCAAGAGTACAACGTCTTAGGCTTGTCTTTACAAATGCTTTTACAGGTCGCAAATGAAATAACTTCCATGCAGAATGAAAAAAGGGCCAACGGGATCAAATTAAATAAAACCTAAAGTGCAAAATGAAATAATCTGTAAATTGAATGATTTCTAATACAATAATTTCAAAAGAAATTAAATATCTCCCAATGCAAGAAATGAAATGAGAACTTTTCAAAATTTCAAAACTAACAACTTGTTTCAGAAAAGTATATTTCTCACTTAAACACAATTTTCCTCTTTTATTGCAGAATTTTCTAATTGTATGTTAGATTTTTCTATTTGCATTCAGAAATTTTAATGTATAAATTCTTATAGGTTGTTTTTTCGTGAGTATTTGGTGAGCGTGAGTTTTCGTGATTGTGACTAAGTTTTTTCCCACCCACGTGAGCGTGCATGAGTGAAATTTTTTATCGTGAGCGTGCATGTCACTCACGATCCCATCTCTAATTGTAAACTTATTAGCGCACAAACAACATTTAACATTAAGGCCGTCATTTTACTATCAAATGTCCGACTCGGCACCAATCATTTACTCTCAACTGAACGTCAATTTGATTCCAAACTTTAATTTCAAACCTTTATCTTGGTGTAAAAAGGGGTTAAGAATAATGTTTGTTTCAGGTAAAACCATTGTATTTGTTTCCATAACATAAACGCAAGACAAATACAATTTATTATATGTTTTTAGTTAATAAAGAAACAAATTACAAAGATTTTAATTTAGTAGAAAAATTTAATTTTCCATCACTAACATAAAACACAATTTCTGTTTTTGACTTCCCTGCGATTTTAAACAAAAACAAAATGCCTGTTGTTTTTTTATTGTTTTATTGTTGTAGTACTAAACACTAAAAAACTAAATACAATTCATTATATGTTTTTAGTTAATAAAGAAAAAAATACAAAGATTTCAATTTAGTACTGTGGGGGTTAAAAAAGTATTATTTGAACTATTTTTTTGTACCGAAGAAAAATTTAATTTTCCATCACTAGCATAAAACACAATTTTCTTCAACTGTTTTTGACTTCCCTGCGGTTTTAAACAAAAACAAAATGCCTGTTGTTTTTTTTTTATTGTTTTATTGTTGTAGTACTAAACACTAAAAAATTAAATACAATTCATTATATGTTTTTAGTTAGTAAAGAAAAAAATACCAAGATTTTAATTTAGTACTGTGGGGGTTAAAAAAGTATTATTTAAAATATTTTTTTTGTACCGAAGAAAAATTTAATTTTCCATCACAAACATATGAAATACAATTTTCTTCAACTGTTTTGACATCTCTGCGATTTTAAACAAAAACATAATGTCTGTTGTGTTTTATTGTTGTACTACTAAACAGACCTGTAATCATGGTAGAAACTATCAAATAAAAAAAATTTAATGTGAAATTATGTTTTAAAGCAATTGTTTTCATCAATTTTTTATAGTTCATATACTACGCAACGTAATTGTTATCGTTTTTAACCAGCACCGCCAAAAATGTTAAGCATCTATATTTTTAATAGTCAAACAAACACGTCTTTTTATATCCCTTTTACGGTCGTAATAGTGAACCGATTTTGGAAAGATTTATTTTTTAAACGGGTTTTTACGTAGATGTGCATAATTATAATTTTAAGATAAATAATCGTTTAAAGTTGCTACTAACACATGCATGTATCAGCTTCAACTTGAAAAATAAAGAGAGTGTTTGTATTTTTATAATCCTAACAAAGGTTCCACAATCACCTTGTTATCATGCACAAACTATTGTTTTTTTTAATGTTGCGGGATGAAGTGTGCTTCTATTGGCATTAATGCAGTTTCCTGCAATGGTGAAGGCTTGCTCCGAAGAGGCAGAAGTTGCTGGTATACCGAAGCAGAAATTTGCTACTTTTTAGTACCTATTGTTGTAGTTCGTACTTTTTTGTACTTGTGGCTTTCTTGAACTTTAAAAACCTCAAAATTTTGGGAAGTATGCTCTTATGTTTTTTGAAACCATAGAATTGCCCATCACAGAATTTTTTAAAAATTTTTAATTTTAGCCTTGCTAATTTTTTTAGGACTTTATGTTTTATGCATATGGCAACAATATTTTCAATTGCTTCAGAGAATTAAACAAATTAGCTAATTTTATTATGAATAATTGAAATGGTTAATTATCTGCAGCAATTCCAAGAAGTTGCAATTGGTAATGATGTGAGTTAGTTGCAAATATGGTTGCATTCTATACTACCTAGAAAGAACTTACTGCCTGTTCGTCGATGTCGAAAGTATTCTTTCTTTCTTATAATGACATTTTAAATAAAAACAAAATTTTAGAATTTGTTCTTGTTTTAAATATAAATTTAAGTAATAAAGACTTTGTTTGACATCGACGAAAATGTAGTTAATTATACAATATCAGTATATATGGTAACATTTGTAATCATATAAATAATCCCCCTTATTCTATAACTATTTGTCGACGACACGTCAAGACCATATCAAAAATAAGACACTTACTTCCTCATTGTCGATAGCACTTGACCACAAGCATTTGTCGTTTGGGTTGGGCGATGATACCGCAGTCAGTCATGTTACACTTTTTTATATACAGATGAGGGGAAAAATTACTTTTTGAGCTATTCACCAGCTACTTCTTTGCATTTCTAGGTTAGAGTTCTAAAGCATAATTTGATATAGTAGTTACCTTTTCAGTGATCCCTGCGTTTCCAAACAAATCCTACAAAACTTGAATTTCTCCACGATCAGCTTATTTTTTATATAAAGGTGACCAAAATACTTCCAACATTCCGAAACGCCTACTTCATTTACTCGTACATGAGTAGCTCTCTTTAAGTCTTCTCTTTATTTAATCAAATCTTCATAGTAGGAGAGATCCGCCGAAGCCACAATGAAGTTGTCCACATCCTCGGATTCAGTTTCATCTGCATCATTGTACGTTAAATTTTTGTTGTCTTTTTTTTTGAAAAATAGTTTTTTATATTTCTTTGGGACATTTTTATGTTTAAATCTTTTATATTTTACACTTTAATATTCAAAATTACTTTATTTAGTTTCACGAACGAATTGATAATGAGAAATGTATATCTACAATCATTTCAAAAAGTTCCGTTATATATTCCGCGTCAATTTTTTAAATTCCAAACAAGATAGTACAGTCTATACAACAAACAATACATATATATTTCATTTATGTTGTCAAACCCGTTGTTGTTGCTGTCTTCAAAATAATTATGAAACTGACTTCAGAGCAGCATTTGAAGCCGTGAAGTCTGCTGTAGGCTAGAGTGTTTAGAGCTTAAGCACAAACTACTTATGCTTTGTGGCTTAAGGCTGTAAATCTTTTCAGAACTTAAATTAAGGTAATGAATGGTACGAATACGTGTTCTTGGTAAACATATACATACAGATAATCGTATGTAAAATTCTCATTATTAATTTGCACCGGTAGTATCATAGTGTAAGGGATACAGTGAAGAATATATGTTTACGTACAGTACTTCACGGATAAATGCTTCTCGCTTAAGAGAGTTTCACGCTTAAATAAATCTAAAATGAAGCATTTTCCTTGATTCATTTATTTTATGTACATATTTATCTTTTCAATGCATCCCGTTTATTTTCGCTACACTGATAAATTGGTCATAAATTTGATAAAAATACATAAAAATAACGGTTAAATGCACTAAGGGGTTTTTGAAGCATTACCATACTAACGTTATATTAAAAGTATACGTGTTTACATAATCGAAACTCGGCAACAAATGCCAAACGGATGTTTGACTAGTAATAAATATTATTAATTTGTAAGAAAAAAACTAGTTTACAAAATATCAGCTATACTTCAAAATTATAGTAATTTTTTAAAGTAAATTTTATATTCTTAAAATATAAACAATTTCTATCTCTAAAGTTTTAAAATAAGAAATCAGTTATGTTTATTTCACTTAAAATAAAAAATTATTTAAATAATTTTTTTTAATTTTTATTTTGAAACATTCGTATACAAAACGAATTACTGCGTTTAGAAATTAAGTCTGATATTTACTATTTGGCAAAAATTTTTAATTAATAAGATGTTTACTATTTGGTAAACATTTTTAATTTCTTTTTCCTAAAAAATCAATATCTTTTTAATAAAATCAGAAAGATTATTGTTAAATATTAAATTTTTTTTTGTTCGAAAAATAGGGTATGTTGATCAAATGACCTATTGCAAAATTAAATTACTTAGTTCAATTTTAAAGTATTTTGCTATTTTTTGAATAATTTAAAATTTTAAGCGCTATAATTCGTTACCAAACTTTAAAGAAACAAGAATAAAAATACGATATACATATGTATGTGCATAATTTTTCTTCAAAATTTAAGGACTTTAGATTGATCATCAAACTGATTTTTTAAATTATACTACAATTAAAATTGAAAATTTTTAATTGAAATTGAGGACTTTTCAATTGAAATTGCGAATTGAACTTAGCTCAATTTCAATTAAAAATTCTTAATTTCAATTGAAAATTTCTCAATTAAAATTGAAAATGGTGTAATAAATATTACAGTTGTTTATTCATATTTGCATACGGAATTAAAAAAAGTAAATTATTCACGGTTTTTGGGCCAATTCGGTTACGCTTTTCTGTAATTATATTACCTGCTGCAGGAAAAATTCTCTCAGAAGAGGCACTGCTGGCTGGTATAGCCAGAATTTTTTGGGCAAATTTGTATAATCGGGGAAATTCTGAACTATGGTTTTGCCACCATTGCAACTCGTCAAAATTTTCATCAGTTTGTTTTATAATGAATATATCGAAGAACTTCATCAGAAACACTTTCTTCCGCAGTAGGATTTACTGAGGTCATAAAATTTGAGAAAAATAGTTGGAAATCCTGTGGAGGATCATCATGTGCCGAAGAATTGACTGGGCTATAGGATAACGGAACAGATTTCATTATTTCGGAAACACAAAAATCTTTCACTTCATTCAGTTTACTTCCATCCAAACAAGAATTGGTTGGTGGATATAGAAAACAATCCGTATAGTGTACTGTGGATAAATTAGCAATGTACTTATTTTCCATTTCTTTTAAAATATTTATTTTAAGTGCCTTAGTACTTGGATATCCCAATATTTTTCTTCGCAAATAGTTTTAACGGTATTGATGGTTAAATAAACGTAATTTATTGTAACATAACGCGCACCTTGCAATTTTCTGCTTACGATATCCAAATTTTCAAACATTTCCGCTAATGCATTAAGAATAGTTAAACTTATATCAGAAATTCTTTCTGTTTCATTTCGGGAAGAAAGAATTTCTTGTATTTTGAGGTAATTGATTGAAATAAATTTAAATGTGAATTATATCTGGTAACGCAATAGTTCTTTAGAGAAGTTGAAAGCATGTGCTGCAAAGAAGTCTTCTTGAAATTTTTGACTAACCTTTTACAAGCATCAAAAAGCGGTATTAGTTCTTCGGTGGTACTAAAACCGGAATCCAATACATTGTTTAGCAAGTGATTTGTACGGTTAAGCTTTTTTTGATCTTTAAGTGCCTACTATGTTCGATCCCCTGTCAGTAACAAACATTATTTTTTCCATGCTATTTATATCGAAATCATTCAAAATAGAAATTAATTTTGTTAAAACGTTATTGACTGTGGATTTTTGCAATTTCTTTCAACTTCTAGTCTTTTATAAAACGAAATGTTGCACATAAAAAGTTCCTCTTCACGAAATTATCAGTCCAGAGATCAGACGTAATGGACGCAGTACCGCACGATACGGCAATACCTAACTCCTCATTAATTTCTAATTTTTTCTCCTCTGCCATGTCGCTTATTCGGCGAGATATTGTTCTGGAAGCAGGCAACATTTTGGTTAAGTCCACATTACAACCGTATTGTGTCCCAATGTCGAGGAGAGATTGGACCATTTTTTTAAATCCTCCACCTTCTACAATTGAAAATGGGCGACAGTCCATCACAAACCATTGCGAACACGCTATCAAAAAACTTTCTTTATCTGCATTACTTACTTTTTTAAAGCAACAGTGCGATTTCGTAAGTCATAAATAACACTTGTGGCGGACGAGATTGGATGTTTGTCTTCCATTAAATTTTAAAATACGATTGCATTTTTCACAAATTACCACTCCTTTAATAATTTTACCATCCTCATTTTCAATGTGGGAAAAGACTTCCCAAATTTTACTTCTACTAATTAGTAAAATTGAATGAACTCGTGTCATTCTCTGGTGCATAGGTACCAGATAAAGTTGGTACATACATACATACATATATGTAAATCATAAACTTTTGCGGAAAAAACGTCAAAATTATAATAATTCCTCTAATCTGGCTAGCGTGTTTTACAAAAATTAATTTTTTGCCACAATGGCTACGAAATTCATTCAAAATTGGTTCAAAAAGGAAAGTTCTTTACGCCATTATCATTGATTTCTTCTTTAGTGGGAGTTATTTTTTTAGTGCAAGTTTGATAACGGTTCTGAAAATCGAAGCGAGTGGCAAGAGGAATTAATTGAAATAATACAAGAATACGAACATTTTTTAAGCTTTGATGAAGACCTACCCTGTTTTGTTCAGGACGAAGGACCGTCGTCTAATGAAGAAGAGAAAAGTGATGATCCAAAAGAAGCTTACTCTGTATTGGATGTTTTGAAGTCGATGAATGAATGAATCAAAATATTTATTCCAGATAACATATTTTTGCATGAATTGGAAGAAATGGAAGAATACTTTTTGAAAAATAAATTAGGTATCTTAATGCAGGCAAAAAAAATTACTTTTTAAAAAAAAGTAGATAATATGAACATGCATATTAATTGTAATTTGTTGCCTTGAATTTCAAAATTTTTTGTTTGTAATGCTTTTGTAACTTTTTAAGAATTTAATTTTTCTTATATTAAACATACATACATACATACATATGTACATTTTTGTTATTTTAATACTAATTTAACTGAATAAACTAATGATCTCTTTTTATATGTATCACAAAGCATACAGAGGTGACAGAGGGGGAAAACTATATAAGTTTATTTTCCGACTCCCTCTATACGCACAAGCATCGAAAAAGAAATTGAAAAAATATTTTGCATTCTTTGTGGTTTTATTTTCTGTATTAACGTATTTTACACAAACTGCTTTGTGGTATTTTATTCTTCCCAACACGAAATGATTGATTTTTGCTTCCCACAAACTAATAATCATATTGGAGCTAAAAACTTTCTATTCACAAAACACAAAGCACACACAAACCACAATTTTTCCAAAAATTTTATTACAATTTTATTTTTTTGTTTTGTTTATTTTCCTTCTTCGCAGCATTAAGTCTTTATAGTTGTCTCTTTCTTCAACCACCGGCACTTTAGCTGATTTGGACCATTTGCAAATGTCATTTTTTACATGTCTGTTAGTAGTTTGTGCTTCTAGTTTGCTTACAAAAGAAATTCTTTGCGAAAACTATAACAGTTTTAAAGGAAAATCAACAGATATCGACAAGAGATCCACTTATTAAACTTTCTCCCTTTCTTGCTAGCGACGGCTTGCTTCGAGTCGGAGGTCGTATTCAAGAGTCATCGGCTTCGTTTAACATAAAACATCCAATAATTATTCCCAAATGTAATATCGCCGAACTTATAATTCATGACGCTCACACAACGTATTTACATGCTGGGGCCTCCGAATTGTTCACAATACTTCGGCAACAATACTGGGTACTTGGAGCACGAAATATGATTCGCTCGACAGTTTTTAGGTGTAAACGATGCTTCATGCTCCGAAGACAAACTTCGAAACAACTAATGGCCAATCTCCCAGCTGAAAGAATTCAACAATATAGACCATTTTTCAATTCCGGTTGTGATTTTGCAGGGCCTTTGTCTATCAAGATGACGAATTGCAAACGTCCTCGTGTGACAAAGGCATATATAGCTCTATTTATTTGTATGTCAACAAAGGCTGTTCATTTAGAGCAGGTAAGTGATCTGAGTGCTGATGCATTCATTGCCGCATTTAAAAGATTTATATCCCGACGCGGAAGATGTTGTAATCTTTATACGGACAACGGAACAAACTTCCATGGCGCCCGCCGATTGCTTTCTGAAATGACACAAATGTTGCTTAAAGAGTCAATATCTGAGGATATAGCTGCATCAGTAGCAAGAGACGGTACCTCATGGCATTTTATACCACCATCTTCCCCACATTTTGGTGGTCTTTGGGAAAGTAAAATAAAGTCGGTAAAGCTGCATCTAAAAAGAGTTGTGGGGTCAACACTACTATCATTTGAAGAAATGTATACGATTCTAGTTCAAATAGAAGCTATACTCAATAGCAGACCACTATGTGCCATATCTGATAATGATTTAAATCCTTTAACTCCGTCTCATTTCATTACAGGTGAACCGCTAACTGCCATTCCGGAACCTACTTATTTATCTATCCCATTACCCCGTTTAAAACACTACAAATTTTTACAGCATATGGTGCAAGGATTTTGGAAAAGATGGTCAACCGAGTACATTACCTCATTGCAACAGAGACCGAAATGGCAGACTCAAACTGAAAACTTTAAAATTGGAGACCTGGTAGTTTTGAAAGAGCCTAACTTACCAACAACGAAATGGTTATTAGGTAGAGTGATTAAGGTTCATCCGGGATCCGATGGATATGTGAGAGTTGTTACATTGAAGACGGAAAAAAGTACATACACACGACCAGTAACGAAGCTTGCTCGCCTGCCGGTCAACTGAAACCTTGTTTCAGGGCGGGCAGTATGGTTTGAAATGCATTGCTGATAAACTGCCGATCCGACTAAGGCCCTTACTACGTCTCTGAACTCAACAACCATAGGAAGAGAGAGGATCAACAGCATTTGATTTATCGTTCGATTTTCTACCTGCTACACTTTATAATATTTCTACATACTCGTACATATTTATACATAACTGGTTGCTCTTGTTAATTGTTTTTTTGTTCATTCCAATTGGTATTATATTGCTTACATTCATATGCATATGTACATACATATATAACTTTGATGCATTCGCATACTTTAAACAGAAATGTGTATGCATTGATTATTACTAATTTAATCGTGAACGAAGACTAACCATCATTTAATTATACAGTCCACTATACAAAGTTTTCATATATAATAAAAATAAATTATATATATATAATAAATTAAATTAATATACACCACTTATTTTTCTGAATCTGTTTTCTTTGTTTTATGGGTTAGGTTTTGACATACGCAATGAAACTACACAAACCAAATTGCCTGTTGTTCTTGTATTTTTGCAATTGTTTTCCTAATGCTGTCACCTAGTTACCTTGGGTGGAGCCATTTAACAATTGTTGAATGAAATGGGCACATATGTACGTCTTAAACGCTATCATCGCTTTGCTTGAACCAATGCATAAGTGAATGCGTGTACGTGTGTTTTTTTAGCATTTGTGTGGTGTCAACTTTACGAGCCTTTTATTCCTTTAATACTGAACCGATTTAAATAACATATAATAGGGTAATTAACCTCAACAGTGTTTACCATTTGGTAAAAGAATCAAAATCGGTTGGCAAACAAAGGAGAAAACGGGATCTAAAAATTTGTCTTTGCCTATTTATGTATAGATTATATATTTTATTATTACTATTCATTACTTCTTCACCAGGTAAAGTAGCTAGTCTACCAAATATTAATTCGAATGGTGAGTAGTTTGTGTCTACATGAGGCGTTATGTTGTATGCGAAAGTATAGTAATGTATCGAATCGCTCCAGAAATCATCATTTACGAAAGGCGAAAAGTATTCGTTCATAGTTCTATGATTTCTTTATACTGTACCAAGTGTTTCATGGTGGTACGGTGTTGATATTTTGTGTTCTATTTTTAACAAAGTACATATTTCTTTCATTAATTCGTTTATAAATTCTGTATATCTATCTGATTTTAAAGTTTCAAATATACAATATTTCAATATTAAATTTTCTACTAAACTTTTCGCAAAAGATTTGGCTTCCTTTGTTTCTATTGGAGTTGCTACCACGTATTTAGTTAACTCACATTGCATTGTCCCTAACGCATAGTGGTTTTGGTGTGTCTTATTTGTTTGTTTAACATTCATCACACTCTAAAATATACTTTTTTACCATTTTATTCCATATGTATTTTTGTTTTAATTTTATTGAGGTTTTTCTGACTCCAAAATATCCTCCACATGGTGTTCTACGATACAATTCAATTAATTCAAGTTTTTTATTTTCTTCTGTTATTCTTTGAGGATTGCTTTACAATATTATTATAACGTCCTTTCTCTACACGTAACTTTTGTTTAAACTTTTCTATACTTAACATTTTAAATATTTCGTCACTTCTTTCTATTGCGAACTTTACACAATTCATTCTGCCTAAAACAGGAAGTAGTTTCTCCAACATATTATCTAGATAATCGGGATTGTCTTTACATCTGATGCGCATTTCATTTAGAACAGAATCATTTTCAAATTTTATTTTCTTATTTGATTTTTCTAGTACAAATTACAATTTTTTGCTAGCTTTATATTATTTATGGATGTACAATCCCATACTTTGAGTTGATCAGGCTCATTAGGATCTGTATTAGGTACCATTTTTATTTTTCTTATGTGCACTTTTCTTTTCATTTCCTTTATTTTTCTTGTATGTATCTAGGTTTTCAGTTTCCTCATTTTGTATCATCTTTTTATTAATATTTCTTGTTATCACCAGCGATTTCTTTATAGTTTCATCAATTTTATTAGGAATCATTTCTTTTAATATATCTGAATCTGGTTGTATTCTTGACAGTGCGTCTGCATTAGTATTATTACTTCCTATTTGTAGATTATTTCAAAATCATAGTCCGATAATTCCATACGAATTCTGGTTAATTTTGACCTTGGATTCTTATGCGAAAATAATGCAATTAACGCGGTGGTCTGTAACGACAATAAATTTTCTACCATACATGTAAGGTCTAAAAAATTGTATACCCCAATGCAAAATCGGTGGATTTATGAGTTTTTGTTTTAATGCTTCGAAAGCGTTTTGACATTGTTCTTTCCAATCGAATTTTGTATCTTTTTTTAACAAAGCATTTAAACAATTTGTTATGTCTGCAAATTTTTCTATAAAACGTCTATAATGATTACAAAATGCAACAAATCTCCTAACATCATCCGTGTTTTTTGGTATCGGATATTTTGTTATTGCTTCAAATTTTTCTGGGTCGGGTTTTATTCCGTTTGCTGTTATTAAGTGTCCTAGATATACTACTTCTGATTTCAAAAAGCAGCATTTACTAGCATTAAGTTGTATTGTTGGACTCTATTAAATACTTTAATGAGGTTAGTGTTATGATGTTTTAGGCTACATCCAAATACTATTATATCGCCCACATACAGGAAAGCTTCTCTTTATAGTCTGATGATATCTTTAAACCAAATGGTAATCGGGTATATTGGTTATGTCCGTTTGGTGTTGAAAATGAAAATGGGGTTGCTTAAGTTCGATCTGGTGGAAAGAGCTTGTCATGTCTAATGTCGAAAAATATTTTGCTCTGCCCAAATCTGTGAAGTATATCTTCCAAACGAGTTAAAGGAAACTTGTCATTGACAATTTTGTCGTTTAGTTTTCTAAAATCTACAACTAATCTCCATACATTTAAGTCTGTATGACCCTTTTTTGGCACTAACAATAGTGGTGCGTTATATGAGCTTATGGATGGTTCAATGATGTTGTTTTCCAAAAGTTTTTGTACTTGCGAGTTTATACCTGCGGTAGTTTATTATATATACCAGGCTATTGTCATGTAATTCTATAGTCTCTTTATAAAAATTATTGGTTGTTAAATGTTCATCTTCTAAGTGGAATACATTTTGGTATTTCTTTAGTATTGCTATAAGGTTACCTTTATTCTCATTGCTCAGGTCTTTAAGGTCAAAATTATTCAACAGTTTGTTAAATATTTCTGTTGTATAACTATTTTCGTGTTTTTCTGTATTAATTGAACAAATTTCATAGTTTTGTAATGGACCTGTTTCTATTTTTAAATTTTGTACAGTTACTATTTTGTCTGTAACGTTTAGTAGTCTAATATGTTGATAACCATTTCTTGGTACTATTGCGTTTGCTAAATATACACCTTTAACTATTTTTGTATTCAACAGCATCTTCTTCTATTTCAATACTAAATGCTAAAATTATGTCACTTCCCTGTGGTATTGTTACTTTATTTATTATAAAAGTTTTATCATATATTAGAATAGTTATTGTTTGATTGTTATGGTTAAATTGGAGTATATATTTATCGTAGTCAACAGTGCATTTATATGTTGTTAAAAAATCTCGTCCAAAAATTCCGTCGGCTTTAATTGGAAAATTACTTTTGACTAATTGTATTTTGTGTTTAATAATTTCTTTATTTATGTAAATTTAAACAGCTGTAGAGCCAAGTGATCTAATAATGTTGTCTGATATACCGGATAAATTGCAATAATCTTCAACATTCTCTTCATATTTATTAAGGAATTTGGTTTACAAAGCAAGCGTCTGCTCTGTGTCTATTAAAAATGTTTTCTTCATCCATTATACTATTTAGTTTTACGTAGTTTCTTATGTTGGATGAAATGCAATATACGTTTTTAGTTTCTAATATGTTCCCATTGGAGATTCCATCTGCCTCTCTGGGATCAGTGAGTTTTCCTGATTATGTATTTGGTTAACGTTGCGGTTTATATTGTTGTAAATTTGGCTTTGGTCATTATTCCATCTGTTAATGTTTCGGTTATTATTGTTAGCTCTGTTATAGTTATTGTTGGTATTATTTGTTCTATTATTATTGTTGGTATTATTTGTTTTAATATTATTATTGTTGTAGTTATTCCTGGTATTATAATGCATTTTTGAAAATCCCTGTTTTGAAAAATGGCTAAATCTTCCACAACTATTACATTTTATGCCTTCATCGGCGCATGAATTCCGCCACATTTTCTCCGTTTTACCTGTTGCCTAGCATTGATATATTGTCCCCTATCGTAGTGTCTTTTTGATTTTGACAGCCTCAGAGAAAGTTTTTACTTGACTTGCGCCAATTGTAGTTAGGATTTACGGATCCTTGAGTCCGTTCATGAAAGCATTGAATGCTATATTATTATTTATACTGATTATAGCATTTCTATTATTTTCGCCTTCTTCTGAAATTTGTACTTCGTTTAATTCTGCAATGAGTTTTCCAACTTGGTAGCAAACCCCAATACGTTGGTATACTTTTGAATCGTGTTATTAATTTCATTCAATAACGCGTTGGAAGTTTTTAATGGTTTGTAGTTGATTTTTAAATTTTGAATCAGTTGTGCAATATTTGTAGGTTCTGATAACTGTTTTATTCTATTTTAAACTTTCTGTTCAAGTCTTGATTTGTAAACGAAATTAAAGAATGATGCCCTTTTTTCTATAGGTATTGTTGAAGTTACTATTTCTAAATTTGTTACGAAATCATTTAATTCGTTCGGTCTACCAGAGAATTTTGCAACTAATTTAGTTATTAATGATAATTCATTTATTTCTAAGTTTGCCATGGCTATGCTTTTCTGAGTAGTTTTCTTATCTGTATGTTGTTCTAACAAATCTCAAGCTTATTTTTTCAATGCTAAAAACTTTTCTAATAGAGAGGTTTTTTCTTTTTCCTCGAAGGATGCTTCTTTTAATGCTTGTTCTATATTCTGTATTTCTAACTTCTTTTCATGTATTGTCTCTAAACTATTGGGTCTTCTTAACGATTTTTTAGCATTTGTTATAATTTGTTCTAGTGTTTTTAAAGTTTCCATCCTCTACCAGTCAAGTATGTTTCTATTTTCGTAATATTTCTCATTAGTAGTATTGTTTCTAGTTCTACTGTTTTTCTTTCAATTATATCTTCTCTAGTAGGGGCACCTTCTATTTCTAAATATTTCCAGAGTTTGGTTAGCATTTCTATTCCTGATTTTACTTCCTCTTCTGTGAATTTTTTGGTTTTTTATTATCCATTTCAATTTGGTTTATTAAAAGTTTAATGAAGGAAATTCTTAGACTAGTTTTTCTTATTTAAATCAATACCTCCAAAATTAGTTTTATGGTTTTTAAAAATAATACAAATGACAATTGGTAAAAGTTACTATAAATATATTTTCGAAGTTCATTGTAATCATTTTTTATATGTTATTTTTTATTATGTTATTCCATTGATTTAGTTTTATTTATTTTTCTTTTATTAATAGTATTATAAAATTTCTTATTTTAATGTTTATTATTACCGTTGGTGTTATTACAATTGCTAGAATGATCCAGCGAATATATTTGATAAAAAATTATTTAAAAACATTAATTGGAGAAGTGAAAATATATCTTTAATTTTTAATACGTCTGAAATTTGTTCTTTTTAACGTAAGACAAAATTTTTCCTACTTTATGTGTTTTATTTTTAAATAAAATTATAATTTTTCTTTTCCTTTTTATATTGTTCTTTTTAACGTAGAAGAAAATTTGTCGTACTTTATGTATTCTATTTTATGCCAATTTTCTAGTTTTGGGTTTTATTATTACCATATGAATTTTATATATAGACTGAAAAAATATATAATAATAATAATTATCATTAGTGTTTTCATTTTTTTCAAATTATTTTACAGTGTTATTAAATTTTTTTTGTTTTAAAATTTTAATTTCTTGTTTCAAATAATGAATTCTATTTTCTAATTTTTCGGTGTTATCCTCGTAGGATAGTTGATGTAGTACCTAACACCCTTAGCTCCGTCTTAGCTTTGTTTATTCTGCCACCTCTGGTCTTTGCTGTATTGGGAAGCGGGAATATGGTGTAAACTGTTTGTTTGACCGTCTTCTTTCAAAACCGAAGAATTTGGGCTTCCTTCTAGGATGTATGGCTTCTCTATTTCTTGGTACCCTTCTTTGAGCAATTGTGCCCAGCGTGTTTCAGCTTCTTTTAGCTCTTCAAGGACCTCTTCCCAGTCTTGTTCCATGAAAATGTAGGATGTCATCTACACGAGGATTTTATATATATAGAAGGTCCTTTCTCGATTATAAGAATAAGTAGTTATGCTGTATAGTCCTTACGATTAAGAAGGCAGGATCGCCATGTAATGTTTAAATAAATAAATCAAACACGGGCGCATTAGTTGATCAAAGTTAATTGATAATTTATTAAAATATTTTGGTTCTTATATACTACATATGAGAAGTTAGCTTTTTGTAAATTGAGTGACTTTAATGTGCGTCACTCAATAACTTCTCCTTATGCTTAATTCTTATTCATCCATACATAATTTTGATTCTAGTGAGCACTGAACTATTAGCAACAATTAAGAAAGCGTGCAATGAGCGTTGTTATGAAAAGTATTAGATTACAATGAGGAATTCCAAAGCTTTATGACTAAAGCGTGTTAGCAATTAATTTTGTTACTGACCTATCTCAAACAAGGCATTGACTTTAAAGTATTGTATTTTTGTTTATATTCACGCGCTTGAATATTTTCGTTTTCATTTATATAATCATAGTCAAATCTATGGATACACTATATATCGCCGATATTATTATTATATCGGAAACTTTGTAAGAACACCATTGTCATTTACGTTTAGTTTTTGACCGCCTGCGTCAGTATGGTTTGACGATTAACGTACAAAATTATAATTAAAATTTTGGTTTAACGGAAGTTAAATTTCTGTGCTATAGAATCGATAGTAATGATTGTGGACCCCTAAGGATCGTGTCACTACTATTAAAAATTACAAAAAACCAAAAACAATTTGCGTACTTCGCCAACTTCTTGGCATTATCAATTAATATAGACGTTGCATACCTCACGCAGACCATTTGCAGGCTCCACTTAACAATTTTATTTCTAATTCCGTGGACATACGAAACGGATAATGTTTTTAACGCGTATAGCAGGGTACTCTGTTCATCATTTCGTGCGAACTGCTGTCAAAAGTCCATATAAAAACAAGTAAGAGAGATATATTCGCTGTGCCGAATATTATATACCCTTCACCATCGTATGGAGTGACGAAAGAAGTCACAATCACGAACATTCACACGATTAAAAAAGTCGCCAACTTTACATAAATCTGTTAGTCTAATGATTAAAATGTTCCAATATTATCTTCATATTGAAAATAATTTAAAGCTATCAAAAATTCTTTAAAAAACTAACTTTTTCAAATAAAAGGTAAAAGTAATAAAAATAACTAAAATGTATCAAAAATTAAAAAAAAAATAAATTAATAAATGGTTGGTCAGGATTTGAAAACGTACCTTCTTACCCGGTGGCACGGTTTCGAATCCGGAACACAACACAATGCTATTTTTTTAGAATTTTCGATAAATTTTAGTTGTTTTTATTACTTTTACTTTTTATTTGAAAAAGGTTGTTCCACAATGTATTAAAAAAACCAGGGCACAATCTCATTTATAATTTTGTTTTAATTTTTGAGTTTTTTCCAATTTTATGAACGATACAATTTTCCTGATGTTCGCATATTTTTAAGAATTTTTGGCATTTTAGAGATTTTTTCAAGATTTTTGGTTGCCGATTGCCAATTATATGATTTTTTTTTAAATAAATTTTGGGAATAATTTCCAATATTTCCGTTGCAATTTTTAGAATATGCGCTATTTTCGCGGGGTTTTCAATTTTTTAGTTTCTTTGCTAATTACATTTTGGAGCTTGTCGCCAAATGGCTATTAAGAAATTCGTTTTTTTTATTTGTTTTCATTACTTACATATTTATATTATTTACATTTTAATTTGCTTTATTTAAATTGAGTTAATTTGAATTTAAAATTGTTTACCGCAAATGTGAACCACCTTAATGTTGTCTTATTTGTCTTATATACTTAAATTTTGGTGATGCTTATGTAAACGTTGTTGCTCTTTTTTACATTGATCTAACTGCAGTGCTTTTGTTTCGTTAAGTTAATACCGTTGGTTTTGATGTGTTATACTAATACACAACTGAATAGTTGTCCAACGAAATATTTAAACAAGCAAATTAGTTTGTAAAGGGAAAGCACTGCGGTAAGTCGTCGCAATATTATTTTATTTCTTGTAATTAATTTTAAGTTTTCCAGAAATAAACGCACACACGCACACGCACTCTATTATAAAATAATTTTTTAGTTTTGGTGTTGTTAAATTCGCCCCTTTGCAAAACTGCAGTCGCAGCCAGCGACAGAGCTTGATATCAAATTAAATTCTTACATCAAACTTTGTTTTTATTTTATAGAAAAATGGCAATTAATTGAAGTGCTTTTGAAGATTAACTTACTGATGTTACAGAATGAAAGAAACATTTCTTATCAAATTCTAGCCGGGAAGAGATTTTTCTGCTTTGTTATGTGTTACTAAGTATCCAAAAAACATTTTAATTGTCAAAAGATTTTTTATCACATTGTACAAATACAATAATAATACTGGGTTCTGATATACTGCAGGTACGCTCTGCACCTGAATATAGAAAATAATTAAAATTACACAAGTATAAAACAGGGTGTAAGCATCAATTTTGCCTTTCTTCTGAAATCACAAATAGTCATAAAAAATGAAATATTAATACATTTTCAAAACAAAACTAAAATTCAATTTCATTGATTTGGTATATTTACTCGTACATAGTGTCTTGACGATCCATTACATTTCTTTAATATAATTAATATAAAAATAATTATGGTTATTTATATACGAAAAGAAAATGTAAGCGATAAAAAATACTGTAATATGCATGCATAATATTATACTAATAAACGTACAAAAATAAGTTTAACACAGAAACAAAAACAAAACAACAAATCATTGCTTTTCGATTGTTTAAATATACACATGTATACACACATTGTGTACATGTGCCCATGAACGCAGTTCAGTATGTATGGATGTGATATATGTGTAGGGTTGCCACATGACCTGGACTCGCCTGGATTGTCCAGTTTTTTTATCTTGTCCAGAGTCCAGGAAAAATTACTTATGTCCAGGAAATATTTAGAACAATGCTATTTATAACAATGCTATGTAAATGCGATAGTTGAGCCGCCTACGAATGTATTAAGCAGCTGGCGCCGATTATTATCCATCGACTTCAAACTCTTCACTCAGTGTTGATTTGCTCTACTTAACCCAAAATAAACACTGCGTACAGCTGTTGAAGGTGTGTGAATATATTTGCAAATAAATTGTAAGTTTTTATTGTTTTTATTTTGGCATTAAAGAAATTTTAAGATTTCTGTATATAATAATCTAAGTATTTAATACATAGATTTCTTTAAATATGAAATATGTATATATGCATACATACGTATAAAGACTGAATTAAATGTTACTTTTGTTTTGTTTATCATTAAATGTTCTTTAATAAAATAAAAATATTAATATTACTACTTTTTTATTCGTCCAGGAATTTTTTTAAAATCCAGGCAATTTTTGGTGGGTGTCCAGTAATTTTACTTTTGGTGTGTGGCAACCCTATATATGTGTGACAAAAAGGGAAGATTTAGAACAACCACACCAATTTCCATCAAGAATTTGAAATTTTAGTATTTTATAATAAATAAGATATATTATGTTCTTAAACTCGTAAACTACTGTGAAAAATACGACTGCTCTCTGGTGTACAAGAAGCGGTTGTGATTATTAATTATTGGATCGAGTTTTGTTATTTTCAAACCGAACAAATTTATGAAAAATTCCAAGAAAATTGTATAAAATTTATTTCTCTATGTTGTGTTTTGGCCTTAATTCTAACTACACCAAAATTTATTGGGTCTTAAATGAAGAACGAAGAAATTACATACGGAATAACAAACGTATATATCCCCTTTCCAAATTTTTTGATGAAAGGTATAAAAATTCATGCGAAATAATTGCAAAATAAAGCAGGGTACTCTGTTCATCATTTCGTGCGAACTGCTGTCAAAAGTCCATATAAAAAAATTCGTGCGAAATAATTGCAAAATAATATGGCCGAAGTTGTACTCTGTTCATCTTGTGAAAACATACGAAATGTTACTGGCAGCATTATTTTTTCAACCACAACATGTTTCTAGCAACATATTTTTCAACTGCGAAATAATGTAAGCACCACTTATTTCGTGCGGAATTGCAAACAACAGATGATCAGATTTTACTTAGCATTGAATTTGTTGCGCACAAATAAGCTCTTAAAATTATTTTGTTCTCCATTTGTTTTCACACGTGGTTTTTGTTTACATAACAAAAACAATGTTGCTTCCTTAAAGGCAATAAAAACGTTAAATTTCTTCTTAATCGTAGTGTTGTCACCACTGGCTAATGTCAAAATTTTCAAACGAAATAATCAATGTTGCTCAACATTTTTCGCAAATTTGATCAGAGTACTTAGCTTAATTAAGATGGCCGAAGTTGTACTCTGTTCATCTTGTGAAAACATACGAAATGTTTCTGGCAGCATTATTTCTTCAACCACAAAATGTTTCTGGCAACATATTTTCCAACTGCGAAATAATGTAAGCACCACTTATTTCGTGCGAAATTGCAAACAACAGCTGAAGATATTTCTTGGCGTTGTGGTTTTAATTTTAAGTTTGCTGCACAGAAATAATTTAAATAATGGAAAATTATGTAAATATAAAATGATGGTGAGTGCTTTTTGCAGAACGTGTGTCTTCAATGAGCTCCTCCGCAGCAGCTGCTAGATATATTAATTGATACATTGCAGTACAAACTCCTAAAATTACTTTGTTGTCCATTTGTTTTAATTGTTTTTAATAAACACATTTCTTTTGTTTTTATAAGAAAAACAATGTTGTTCATTTCAAGGCAATAAAACCGATAAATTTGTTATAAATCGTGGTATCGTCACCACTGATCAGTTGTCAAAATTTTCAAACGAAATAATTTTGCTCAACATTTTTCGCAAATTCAACCAGAGTACTAAGCTTATAGGAAAAGTATAAGCGAAGATGCAATGCTAGCACATCCAGCTCAGAATTCGCAAATTGCACTCATAACTGACGCGTCTGACTTATCCATAGGATCTGTTCTTGAAAAAAAAATTAATGGAACTTGGAAGCCGCTAGGTTTTTTCTCCAGGAAATTATCAAAGGCTGAATGCAACTACAGCACGTACGACAGGGAATTGCTGGCAATTCACGATTCAATCAAATATTTTCGTCAAATATTAGAAGCTCGTCATTTTGTCATTAAAACCGACCACAAACTGCTGATTTATGCATTTTCACAGAAACCGGAAAAGGCGTCGCCTAGACAATTGCGCCACCTAGAATTCATTGCACAATTCACTACAGAAATTATTCATTTGTCTGGTGCTGAAAATACCGTTGTTAGTGCACTGTCACGTTTGAACGCAATTTCAATCCCAACAATAATTTCGGATGAAGAGTTACAATCAACCCAGCAAACAGATGACGAATTAAGGCCCTTATTGGATGGGAACAACTCCTTAAAACTACAAAACGTTCATTTTGATGATTTAATTATATATTGCGACTTTTCATGGCTACTTCCGCCCGAACGTTCCTGAAAAACTGCATCAACAAATTTTTATGTCAATACATAACCTGTCACATCCTAGTGCAAATCCGAAAAAAATACGTATGGCCTGGAATTAAAAAACAAGTTGGTCTCGTCATTATTTATTTTGTCCAAGAGCCAAGGTAACTAGGCGCAATCGTTTTATTCCTAATAATATAGACGTACCAGATAATCGTTTCGATCATGTTCATATAGACATCGTTATAATCCCACTAGTGCCGGGCTTTAGATACTGTTTGACCATGATCGATCGGTTTTCGAGATGGCCAGAATCTGTCTCACTCAGGGATATAACGGCTCAAACTGTCACAACGGCCTTCTGGTCTCACTGGGTATCTAGATTTGGTACGTCATGGATTGATATACTTCCTACAGTATTACTTGTTCTCAGAACTACTTTTAAAGAAGATTTACAAGCTTCCCCATCAGATTTATTGTACGGTAACTCACTACGTCTACCTAATGAATTTTTTGACAATTCCAACAACGGCGCTGAATCCCGTAATTTTGACATGCTTCGGCCAATTTCTCAACTCATCACATCAAAGCCAAAATGTTAATTTTTAAGAACCTCAATGAATGTACTCATGTTTTTTTTCGCACTAATGCAGTTAGAGAGCTGCTTGAAGCACCCTAAACCGGTCCACACGAAGTTTTTCAACGTTTATCCGATCTCTTATACACAATCAAAATCAAAGGTAAAAACATGAATGTTAGTCCTGATAGATTAAAACCAGCTTTTATCACCTGCGATACACAACAACCCTTATTGCAACAAGAAAATTTAACATCAAATTGTTCAAACAACACATCACAGCAATCCAACATCTCGGAAAATTCCGAAATTTCAACTGATAACATGTTTGTAAACACCTCTGATAGAGAAGTATCGTTCCCAACAGTTCCTGAGTTAGTCACTGAGAGGGGATTGAATGTGGCAGCTCCGCTCTTGCCGATAATTAGAAATGTGGAAGCTGGCAACTCTAATCAGAAACTTGACACAAGAAAACATAAATTAAGGCCTTGAGTCGTGTTTGCTGCTTCAGCTGAAGAAATACCTTTTATAAATTACATTTGAACCTTTTATTCATTAAATAAATAGCAAATCGTTGTTGTAAATAGTTAGTAATAAACAACGTGTTTTATTACCACAAAACTATATACATATGTATTAATTTCATTAAATATACGTAGTTTTATTATGGAGTCTATTTATTTCAAATATACATACATACATATGTATATCTACATATTTAGTTCAATATAAGATTTAACGATTTTTTGAGCACAGTCGCGGCTGCGTTGAAATTTATGTAAATACTGTCGGCGCAAGCTTAACATATTATTGCAGTTTTTTGTTGTGCATTTTTATGTATGTTGTGAATATTTAATTTGTCGTGCAGATTTTAAAATAAAAAGGAAAAATTCTTGAGCTGCTGACTATAGAACTGGAGATCGCAGTATAATATTTCTTTTGCAGCACTTTTATTTCAAAACTGTTGAGCTCAACTGCTACGTCTTATGAATGCGCCCAATATGTGAGTATGTATATGTACAATGTACATATATATTTTTCACTTGCCCATTTCTATTGCACATATAATTTTTTACTGAGACAGGAGATAATGTATTAACGGTATATGTACTCGCATTTATGTACATATGTAACTCTTGTTTTTGGGTAAAATTAGGAGACAGTTCGTAAGGTTTTTTATTTTTATTGATGCTTATTTAGACTATAATAGCAGAGTAGGAAAACAAACAAAACGAAACGTTTGCTTTCGGTTTGTTTTGCTCTTTCCGATGAGTAAAACAAAAACGCTGAGAACGATTATCCCATTTAATTTTGTACTGTTTTGGTTTGTGAGCACTAAATGTACATTAACTTAAACGTACGCAGCTAGAAAAGAAAACAATTGGAGCAAAATTGAAAAGTTTTAAGAAGAAACGGTTGCTGATTGATTTGCCCATTATACAATGACAAACAAAATGAAACTCTCAAAAAAATACGTTTGAGCATTTGTTTTGTTTTTAGTTGTACGATTGTAACGGGATATTAAAGCAAGCAGATGAGTGAAAAGCCAATAGTTTTGTTTGCGCTCTTTGTCATTCAAAAAGTATTTGTTTTGGTTTGCTCATGTAACTTAATAAAATATTTTATTAATTATTACTTAAATTATATTCCGGAAGACTATATCTTCTTATTCGGACTTTTAACTTATTATTAATTATTAAAATGTTTTCTTACTAGCTATTTAAATAGTATCGAACAGCAATCATCACATTGAATGCAACGTGAGCTATTTTAGGTGCAATCAATGCAGACATGTAAATATTGCGAAAGGGGGAAATAATTAAATTTGGAACAACTAGAAATGTGTCTGCAATTAAGCACTTTGAGTAAATGTTGCGAAAGAAGAAAATAGTTAAATTTGGAACAACCAGAAATGTGTCAGCAATTAAATTGTGACAGGGAGGATTGAACTTTATCAAAATTAATATGTTAATTATTAACTCCTCCCTTCTTAAATTGATTGTCCTCAATGATTTAAAAAAAACGGAATATTGTTCAATCTTGGTGGTTTGATAGGAGCTTCTAAAGCTATTGGTTTAGGGATTCAGCACAATATTGCACACTCTCTGTCGCATGAGGCTCGTTATTAGTGTGTGGAATTTGAGATTCCCAAACAATTTTTTTGGTATTTTTAAAGAAAAATTTTAAGCATGCTATGGAAATGATAATAAGACTAAGGATAACTGAGATTGACTATCCACCAATTTTCAAATGTTTCTGAATAGTTGAAATTACTTTTGTATTATTAATCTGTAATTCGTTAAGAGCTTCAAGTGATAGGAAATCAATATGGTCACTTTCAAAAGGAGTGGGCTGCATTAATGCGGGGATGATTTGTAAAGGTGAGGCTTCTATATTACTAAAAGTCCTATCGTTAATTCTAATAGTGCATTTATGAAATATACTGAGAAGTGTTTCAGATATATTTCTCCGCGTTTTATCAACATAAATAGCTGTATTACAATCCTTTATCAGGATAACTCCGGACTCGATCTCTTCGATTAATGGGATATGATGACTGTTGCTCGTTACACATGAAGAATTTTGACTGCTTATAAGATTAGGGATACATTGGGTATTTGAAATGTTCTTTATTTGGTTTTCTTTACAAATTATTATGTTATTATATTTTTCACAATCATTTATTACACCATATATTGTTTTGTCGTTTTTTAAAATCTGCTTAAATTTTAGGTTGATTACAGAGTTTTTCTTTTTACTGGTCTTAAAATTACGTTTTCATAGGTTTCCTTTTTTGTTAAGGGAATCTTAACCAAAAAAAATATTTTTTTATTAGTACTGTATAAGACAGATACTTTCGCAAATTGGAATGCCTCTTCAGGGCTTACAAAAACAATATTTTCTTCTTTAATTTTACTTGTAGCAGTTTCAATTTCTTTTTTATCTAATATTAATGGGTCAACTATTCCATGCTTTGCCCATTCGATTCGATTTTGAATATTTATTAGCTCTTCCTTAACTAGTCTTACTATATTTTGTAAATAACTATAACTATTTCGTTTTTTAATAATACATCTTTTCTTATTGCATTAGAAATTTTATTACATTTTTTAATCTTACATTAAAAACTTCGTTTACGTATACCTGTTTGTTATTATTTTTATTTAGATCATTTATATCGGGTGTTTTTTTTTAGAGGTATAGAACTTCGAATTGAAATAAAACACAAGAAAATCGTTTTAATGTCCATCAATTTGGCTTTATTGGAAGGATAATTTTATGCCATTAATGTTTAAATATGATTTCGGGCATGTGGCCGCCGCGGCTGGCTCGAATAAAGCCAATTCTACAGGTCCAATTTTCAACCATATGGGGCCGTATGTTGGCAATAACGCCACGAATGTTGGCTTCCAAGTCCCCTAACGTTTCTGGTTTGTTGGCGTAGACGAGCGACTTCACATATCCCCAAAGAAAATAATCCAATGGTGTCAAATCACACGATCTTGGTGGTCAATTGACAGGTTCATTCCGCGAAATTATGCGCTCATCGAATGTTTCCGTCAATAAATCGATTGTGACGTGCGCTGTGTGGCATGTAGCGCCGTCTTGTTGGAACCACAACTCATCCACATTCATGCCATCCAATTCGGGAACAAAATAGTCGGTTATCATGGCTCTATACCGGTCTCCATTAACGGTAACTGACTCTCCACCATTATTTCGGAAGAAGTATGGCCCAATGACTCCACCAGCCCATAGAGCACACCAAACAGTCAGTTTTTGTGGATATAATGGCGTCTCAAGGGTCTCATGTGGATTCTCTTCACTCCAAATGCGGCAATTTTGCTTGTTGACGTAGCCATTCAACCAAAAATGAGCCTCATCACTGAACAAAATTTTGCGATGAAAATCAGCATCGAGATCAATCTCATTTTCGGCCCATACACCAAAACCACGACGCATTGCATGGTCTCGCGGCTTTAATTCTTGCACAAGCTGGATCTTGTAAGGTCGCAAGCCAAGATCTTTGCGCAAAATCTTCCATAAAGTTGATGGACAAAGCTCCAATTGCTGTGCACGGTGGCGAATCGATTCATTCGGGTCCTCTTCAACACTTTGCTCTACAGCGGCAATTGTTTCTTCGGTGCGCACTGTTCAACGTCTCTGCGGATGCGTATTATCACATAGAGTAAACGTAGTGCGAAAACGATCCATGGTTAACCGAATTAATTGCTCTGATGGACGATTATGTCGACCATAAAATGGACGGAGCTTGCGGTAAACTTCGCGAACTGAACCATTATTTTCGAAATAAATTTGCACGATTTGCAAGCGTTGTTCTTTTGTCAACCTGTTCATGATGAAATGGCAAACCAAACTAAATATTAATCACTTGACAGCTGACAAAATGGCCGCCAGTTAAAAAAGTGATGCCAACTTAAAGTTCTATACCTCAATAAAAAACACCCTTTATTACTAGCTAATATTTCGAAGTCCTTTTGATCTGGAGATCCTGCGATATACTTCCAAAAAGTACCTATAGCATTTATTGCTCTTTTATTTTTTATAATAGGTTTATATTTTCTAAAATATTTTCGGTATGGCTTAATTCGTGGATAAGGATGGGATACAGGTTATGATGATTTGGGATGTTTTGTTGGATAAATGTATGGGTATTGGATATGGATATTGCGTACTGTGCCAGATCTATGGAATGTTAAAATAGTAAAAGTTCCTTGCTGAATTTTCGCTCTACCTCTATTAATCGTCACTACATACGAATAAGTGTAGTCCAGAATTTGAACTTCAGTTTTTACAAAGGTTAAATACAATTTGTAAGGGTAATTTATTTTCTTTTAATATTATTTTTATATACAATTCTGCCTGTCATTGTTAGAACAGTGGAGTTTCTATCTTCTTTGATTATTTCCTTTTTATACCTTGGAGTTAGTTTTGAACCTAGTCTCTTATTAACTCTGACAAAAATTTCTTCTCCTGGTGAATAAGGTTTTATTTCGTGCCTATTTTGATTATGGTAATTTAAGTCCTGTTTCTGTTTTTCTGTTAAACGATTGATGATTTCTTGTTTGTCCAAAATTGCTTTTTTTGGATCATTACTTGAATTTCTGTTAAAAAATATATCTATCGGTTTTCTGCCGGTGGTGGAGTGACTCGATCTGTTATACTCATGTATTGCTCTGGTAAGTAAATCATGAAACGTAGTGTGAAGTTTGTCTGGTTTTAAGCATCTCATAATCTCTGAAAGGGTAGAGTGAAATCTCTCTATTTGACCATTAACAGAACTAGAGTAGGGTGGTGTAGTGTAGGTTTCGATGCCAAATTTATCTTTATGAAGAAAATTTATTGATACGGAATTTAAGGATTTTTCATTATCTACGACTATGGACTTAGGGATACCAAAAGCTAAAACTATTTCTTTTAATGGTTCTTTAATGTCTTCTATTGCCCTAGACTTTAGAGTATTCACTAAAGCATATTTTGAAAATTTGTCTATTGCTGTTAGTACAAGATTTCCTTCGGTAGAGTAAATATCGATATGGACGATTTCTCCAGGATTTTGTGGAATTGGTGTGGGTTGGAATTGTGGTTTATTAGGACGACGATCTGCAAACTTGACAATTTTTAACAATTCTATTGGATTTTTCCGTAATTTTTGGGAAATAAAATTTTTTTTATCTGCTCTCTATTTTCCTTAGCATTTCTGTGGGCTCTTTGTGTTCTTTGATTAAGACCTCTTCTTGTTCTACATCGTTAGTTATTTCTTTGACCTGTGACTGTGTGAATCTTATTTTGTAATTAATGAAATGTTCGGAATAAAATTCTTGAATTATTCCCATGATTGGTTCCGTAGTAAGTAGTCCGTTAATTATGCTAGGATTAAGATATTTTTTTAGAATC
The DNA here is from genome assembly GCA_956483585.1 of Gymnocheta viridis. Lineage (NCBI taxonomy): Eukaryota > Metazoa > Arthropoda > Insecta > Diptera > Tachinidae > Gymnocheta > Gymnocheta viridis. Next base: position 26,998,957 of record OY101443.1, read on the forward strand.
GAAATTAATATATTTTTGGTGTATTATGGTTTTTTATTATGTGGTAAGTTGGGAAGGGAATTTCAAATTTGTAGTTATCATGGTTGTCTATTAAAATATGAATTTGGTTTTTGAAGACATTTATAGGACATTCCATTGCTGGTATTTTATTGTCTGATGAACTTTCGTCGCTATGTTGAGTCGCTGTCATCGAGTTTATCTGTGGTGGCCTAGATAGTGCATCCACTACCACGTTTGTTTTACCGGGTTGATATCTGAGTTCATAATCATATTCTTCTAAGATGGCTTTCCATCTCTTCATTTTGCTATTAGTGTTTTTACTACTAAGAGCGTATGTTAAAGGTTGGTGGTCTGTGAAAATGATTAACTTTCGGGATCCGTACAGATAATTTCTTAGTGAGTTTAATGCCAAAATTATGGCCAACATTTCCTTTTCGTTTGTGGCATAATTTTCTTCGGTTTTACTCAGTGTTCGGGAAAGGAAGGTTATGGGCTTTTTGTTTTGCGATAAGACTGCACCGATTGCATAGTCGGAAGCATCTGTCGTTAACTCGAAACATTTTTCAAAGTCAGGATAAGAGAGCACTATGTCACTAGAGACTAACGAGTTTTTTAATTTTTGAAAATGCATCCATAGCGTTCTGGTCTAAATATATTTTTGTATTCTTGGAGGCATTTTTTGAGATACGTCCTTCCTCCCCTCTTAAAAGGGATGTCAGGGGCTTAGCGAGTTTCGCGTAATCTTGGATGAATCGCCTATAATAACCTGACATGCCTAGAAAACTTCTTAAGTCCGTTAGAGTTTTTGGGGGTTGTAGTTGGGCTATTCCTTTTACTTTTTGTTTGTTAGCTTTTATTCCTTCAGTTTCTACAATAAATCCTTGAAATTCTATTTCTGTTTTTAAAAATTCACACTTGTCGAGCTGTATTTTGAAGTTTGCGGATTCTAATGTTTCAAATATTTTGTATAGATTTTTAAAGTGTTCTTTTTCGGTTTTGGAAAATATAATTATATCATCTATGTAAACGTAACATATTTTACCTATGTGATTCCTCAAAAAAACGTCAAAGTACGTTGGAAAATTGATGGTGAGTTTTTTAATCCGAATGGAAGTCGGACGAATTCAAATTATTCGATATTGACTGAGATTGCGGTTTTTTCTATGTCGCATTCTTTTAGAGGAATTTGCTGAAAACCACTTTTAAGGTCTAACACTGAAAAGTACTTATTTTTCCCTAAATTTGCGAGAACTTCATTAATTTCCGGGATAGGGTATCGGCTACAGTGATCGCGTTCAATTTTCTTTAGTCGATGAGCATTCTGAATTTTTTCTCGCCGGATGCGTCCATTTTTTTCAAGACAATCCAGACGGGTGCATTGTAAGGTGATCTGGAAGGCCTTATTATACGATCGTTTAAAAGTTCATTTATTTGTTTTTCGACTTTGTTTTTAAGCGCCATGGGATAAGGATATGATTTGCAATATATCGGTGAGTCAGATGTGGTTCGAATCTCTCCTCTGATTCGAGAAGTAAATGTAAGTTTCTTATTAGGGTCTGAATAAATTGGGATGATTATTTATAATTTCTGCTAATTGAGATTTTTGAGCCTCGTCCATATGACTAATTCTAAATTCCATTTTGTTTACGGATTGGGAAATTTGTTGGTAAATTTTAATTTTGATTCTGTGATTTATTAACATGTATTTTTCCTTAACATGAATTATAGCATTTAATTCCTGAAATGATTTTAGAGAGGGTAAAATATAAAATTTAATAAGATGAACGGGTAAATTAAACAGATTCGCTAACGTATGATGTGTGATTTTAATGTCGCCAGAAAATGAGTTGGCAAAAAAAGGTTTTTCGTTTTGTTTAGGATTGTTAACGAGAGATGATTGAATACAATTTTTATTAGACCCTGTTTCAATTAAAATTTTTATGATTTGACCATTCTTCGCCTTACACTCGAAATATGGGAGCGAAGAATACGTTAGCCTAAAAAATGAATATCAGTCAGATCTTGGGTAGGAATTCCATATTGCTGATCCTGTTGGTCTAAGGATTCAACATATTTTTCGATATCTTCATTTTGCAGTAGCTGTCTTCGTTATTTTCGGGTTGAAATTCTTCAGATTCTATTATATTGTCAAAATTTTGCTGTTTAGTTTGTATGTGAAAATTTCGTTGTTGTTTAAATGGTGGTGGAACGTGATTCATTGATGCAGGTCTTTTGCCTTGAGGGTGCATCATTTGATGGGGTCTGTTTTGGTAGTTAATATTTCTTGTTTGTACCGACTGATCAATCTCCATAGGTTCAGATCGTTGGGGTTTCGGTTCTGTCGGTCTTGGCGGTTGAAACTGGAATTGTGCTGGTTGGGGGTTATGGTAAGGGAAGGGCTGTTGATTTTTAAATGTATTTTGTTGCATACTGTTCATAAGGGTGTTATATTTGGTAGAGTGTTGAAACGTTATTTCTGGGTAAAATGGTCTATTATAATTTTGTGTGTTCAAGTTACGCATTGAAGGAAGAGGTGGCTGCTTCCTATGTTTATGGTTTTGGTGCTTATTCGCGTATTCTGATCTATAATGTTGGTTTTCCAACTTCAAGCAAAGATGTAGTGCTTGTGGAAGATATGAAGGTTCGCGAATGCCTAGGTGTCTCGGTAGGTCTCCCTTTAGGCCTCTTATAAAAGTATCGAGAGCTTGTCTCGATATGTCTGAGTCAAAAGTCGCAAAGACTCTTGTCCCATTTCCATGCAGCCAATTTTGTTTAGGATCAAGGATAGGTGCGAATAGACTTGTTGATAAAAAATTTGAATAGTGGGTCTTCCTTGGATAAGCGAGGTCATTTGGTACCTAGTGTACCTAAGTCACGTTTATCTGCGCAATGTAGGGTCAAACATCTTACTATACTATTCCAGTCTAATGGCGTATTATATGATTCTAATGCAATGTCTGCATTCCCTATAATTTTGTTTCTGATTATACTTAAAATTCCGTAATATTTTGGAGTTCCCCTCATTGAGTTGTAGATATGTAATACCCTATCAACACTCTTTTTCCAGGAGTTGAATTCGAAGGGGTTTCCAGAAAATTCCCTCAAACTTCTCACTATGTCTGGAATCTTGTCCAGATCGTTTAAATTTTCCCTGTATCTCTCCTCTATGGTTTGGTCATTTTCGTAACTTATATCCGGGTTGGGGTTTATTATAGACTGCACAATACTCCTACATTGTTGCGCACAAATGGAAACTATCCTATTTTCTAATTCGGCATTTATTTGAAAATTTTGTGGCCTTACTGATGGGTTTGGGATTTGGCCGGGATTAGGATTGTTAAGAACAGGTGGTCTTATTAGGTTGTTGGGATTAGCCATAATAGTATTTAGTATTGGTTTTGAAAATGAAAAAAAAATTATATTTTTACTTGTTAAAAAAAAGATTTTTTCCTTCTTTTTATTATCACTACTTTTTACTTTCTTAGTTTTTACTACAGTAAGAATATTTTTGCTTAGAATATTCCTTAAGACTCAAATATAATTAACATAATTTTAACTTACAAAATGATTAGAACTTTCTTCATGTTTTGGCTGTTGCTTTACCGATGAAATTATTAATGTTGTGTTGTTGTTGTTGGTGTTGATTTTATTATTATTTTTTTAAGTAAAGATGATTTTCTACGGATTAGGGCTGATTAATCTTCTAATAGATGTTAGACTTTTGTGTTGATGTTGATTTTTATGTTGTAGTTCGGTTTGTTTCCAATACGTATTTTTTATTTTTGGTAATGCTTATAAAGTTCTTTTTTCCTTATAACTTGTAAGATTGTTTATCTAGTAATTATAAGTTCTTATTAGGGTTTTTTTCTGTCCTAATTTTTTACTTATTATTATTATCTTTTTTCTTTATTAACACTTATTACCAGTCTCGTTTAACTCAACTAAATCACTTAGATAGAACCGTTCCGATTGCACGAATTTTTCCCGTTTTACTCTTCGTTACTAAGTATTCAATACAATTCTATAAACGAACGGGTGCCTGCGGACGGACACGTACAGGCTCAGCTTCCGTGGTATATTTTTTATATCAGGCTGATCCGTTCTGCTAGTCTGATGAATAAATTGTTTCAAATAAAATAGTACTCTCTTAATAAAAATATAATGAATTTATCTAAATATAATTTCTTAAATTAAGAAGATATGGGTAAACTCAGATTTGAACTTAAGCCAAAAATTTTCATTTCAATAAAAAACCTTAAACAGTTCAACAATTACGAATAAATATTAATTATAATTAATGTTTTCGTTTGTAAAGCATTTTCAGTACATTATGGTTTAAACTTTTTTCAATAGAATTGACAAAAATTGGTGAAAACGTTAAAAATTTCATAAAATTTTTAATTTATGCAAATAACATTTTTATCATTTTCTCGATTGAATAAAATTTTAAAAGTTTCTGTTTTCGTAAGACTCTATTGCGAAAAGTTTGGCTTGTTTTAATGGTCCTATGTAATGCAGTCATGGACTATGCCATTTTCAAACATTTTTCGTGCCTTCACGATTGTACTCGGGCGAACAAACTACTTGTGAGTGCTCTATGTATTAATAACATGGAGTAGTTTTTGGATTAGTCTTATGTAATGCAAACATGGACTATATTGTCCAGCCTAGGGGCACGTTCGAAACGTGCGCCATTAGTTAAAGATCACTAAAATCGTAAAAAAGTAATGTCTCGGAAAAAATATATTTACAAAAATTACTAATCCAGATGAAAACTCCAAAATTAAATGTTCGCTAAAACTAAAAACACACTCACGAGAGATATCTATTGTACGGGCGAAGCACTGCAAAGCCTTCAAAACAATAAACAATCGACTGGAGCGTCACTCGTCAAGCTCCACTAGAAATAACCAAATAGCTAAAACCAAATGAAAGTCGCGTGTCCCAGATTTTCTCATTAGTCCTAGAAAGATAACTGTAAATATGTGCTTTCTCTTTTTCGATTTCTTTAAAACACTATAAGTACTGCTAGTGTATTTGGACAGTTCTATTATTGTGTTTATCGATTATTAAATCTAGCTAATAAGGCCTAACGTAGTTGATGTCAATAAAAGGTTTTTTAACATTTTTACCCAACGTTTCGTCAATTGTTTGTTGACTTTATCAAGGGTTTCGTCTATTTGAAATTAAAAAATGTTTATTAAATTACATATAATCACACTAAACTCATGATATACTTGCATAGTAATAATTAACACTAAATGTATATATTTATATATAGAGCATTTTTTCAGAAAATTAGTAACAAAACTAGAAAAATTAATTATAACATTAATTAGTTAAAGCGGCTGTATAAATTTAATATCACAGTTAAAATTTACTTATTGCAACACTATAGCTGCTGTTGATATTGTTCGTGTCTTCTTTTCGGTTCATAGTTCTTTTGATGTTTTGTTGTATTCGCAAGCTTTCTATGGTGTATCTTTTCCTCCCTTTGTTTTCTATATCAAGTATTTTAACATTTTCAAAATTTGCTGTATGTCCACTGTTAAGTATGTGCTGTTATAGTGCACATACTTAACAGTGGATGGAAATGATATTTTGTAAGTTTTTGGACTCTTTAATTTTGGTGTTTTTGAATCGATATTGGATCTTGCAAATTTTCCGATGTTCGCATATTTTAAAGAATTTTCGCCTTTTTAGAGATTTTTTCAATATTTTTGCCAATCAGTACAATTATATGATTTTTTAAAATAAATTTTGTGACCTATTTCCAATATTGCAAATCAGTTTTCAAGTTTGTAGTTTCTTTTCTAATTGCATTTTGAAGCTTGATAATAAATTAAATTCTTACATCAAACTTTGTTTTCATTTAATAGAAAAGGCAAGTAATTGAAGTGCTTTTGAATATTAACTCACTGTTGTTCTAGAATGAAAGAAACATTTCTTATGGGAATTCATAGTGAAAACATCAGTAAAATACCAAGTTGTAAATATAACAAAATAGCATTAGAACAAACAAGCGATAAATACCGTAATATGCATTCACAATATTATAGGAATAAGCATACCAAGTTTCAAGAAACAAGAAAAAAAAACAAATCTTTGCCTTTCGATTGTTTTTTATTATTGTAGCGTGAACTAACTGTCGCTATAACCAACAATGTTTTACCAGTGCATACAGCAGTGTCGAATTGCATTGCCAGACTGCAGCTGGAATGTTTTGGTGACGGTTACTTGACACCCATGCATTTGTTCAAAGGCAACGGCATAAAGCACTTAAATAAATCTTATTTAATAAACACTTCCATGCATAGGTGAATATAAGCAATAATAATAATTATTACAAATCACTGACGAGACACACGCCGCATGTCCACCGTGGGAAACTAAAAGAATAATTTTAACTAATAAAATATATCTTTTCTTTTCGCTCTTATTCTAAGATACCCTTAAGATTTATTCTCATAACTAGTATATAGGACAATGTATTTTATTTTAAAATTAATTAATTGTCAAACATCTTAAAGAGCTCCTCGCTGAGCTTTAATAAAGTTGGAGCTCCCAGATGAGCTCACAATAAATTAAAAGATATAATTTGGTTTAATTCATTACATTATGCTTATTCACAAACAATGTGTACATGTATCCATAAAGGACTGGGACTAGTCCAAAAGCAGCCCAAATGTATGTAGAAAACATGGTCTGTTAAACATTACGATTCAATTTCATAATCATAAATTAATTCGTTACAATAATCTTAATCTTCATCTCCATCTTCATCTCCATCTTCATCTCCATCTTCATCATTGCTATTTTGATTGCTGGGAAGTACAAGCAACTCCAATGCAGATTTTGGCATTAGCTCTTTTTTCTTTTTAGAACTATTGTTCATGCTTGTTATAAACGGATCTGAACTTAAGAGAAATCTATTAAAGATATCTTCCATTGTTTTTTCTCGACTGCATTTACGGGCAAAATTCTCCCTATAACTTTTAAAATCTTTATTTCTGGCTTCCTGAGACTCTTCGGTTAGCTGACCAATTGGCAATGGCGATAATGATATAATTTCAGGCCCATGAATAAAATATTTGTGAAGAGTAGGAGGCATATAGTACCATGGATATTTTTTCACAAATAGCCTGGCAGTGTTATTAGCGAAGTTTGTAAATTTTTCAATGTTGACCTCAATACCACTAGAAACTACAATTAATATTGTGTGCATATTTTTGATCAACTCTAAATCAATATTAGTAATTTCAGCAGATACTTCTGCATTCTTAAAAAAACGTCTTGCAGTATTCCCGTCATTAGAGTTACCAAAACCAGGTTTTGGTTGATCAATGATCAATCCCGTTCTCTTTTTAAATTCGCGTTGAATACGACTTTTAGTTTCAGCAATAATTTTTTTTCTTCGTCACTTCTTGCCTGCCATTTTTGAATTGGAAGTTTATATGCCAAGTGAATAAGACATTCAAAAAATCTTATCCAGCCATGTAGGACAGACAAACCGAACTCCATGAAGTCTACGTTGGAATCTCTAGAAATCATTTGTTCAATATTGTTGAACTCCTTGCTGGTAGCGCCACATATGTAGCACTTTTGTGTGGACTTTGTGTCTGTAATCGCGTTACACACTTTACCATCAATCATAACGAGAATTAGTTTGTGGTTCACTTTTATCTTTCTTTCTCCAACATTTTTTTAGCTACAATAACAACTACTATAACGAAAATAATGACAAAACAAAGTAAAAACAACTTGATGTTTTGTTTTGTTTTGTTTTTTTTTCATATTTGTGGATTTTTAGCATCTTGAGTTATTTCACAAAAACAAGCATAACTCAAAAATCGCAAAAAATCGCAAAAAAATATTTTGGGGTTTATTAGTTGAGATCTCATATTATAACACTATATAGACGATTTTACGCAAGCTCACAAACAAAGTTGTTGAAACTCCATATATAAATCAAAAATAGCCCATTTGTGACCTATTTCCAATATTGCAAATCAGTTTTCAAGTTTGTAGTTTCTTTTCTAATTGCATTTTGAAGCTTGATAATAAATTAAATTCTTACATCAAACTTTGTTTTCATTTAATAGAAAAGGCAAGTAATTGAAGTGCTTTTGAATATTAACTCACTGTTGTTCTAGAATGAAAGAAACATTTCTTATGGGAATTCATAGTGAAAACATCAGTAAAATACCAAGTTGTAAATATAACAAAATAGCATTAGAACAAACAAGCGATAAATACCGTAATATGCATTCACAATATTATAGGAATAAGCATACCAAGTTTCAAGAAACAAGAAAAAAAAACAAATCTTTGCCTTTCGATTGTTTTTTATTATTGTAGCGTGAACTAACTGTCGCTATAACCAACAATGTTTTACCAGTGCATACAGCAGTGTCGAATTGCATTGCCAGACTGCAGCTGGAATGTTTTGGTGACGGTTACTTGACACCCATGCATTTGTTCAAAGGCAACGGCATAAAGCACTTAAATAAATCTTATTTAATAAACACTTCCATGCATAGGTGAATATAAGCAATAATAATAATTATTACAAATCACTGACGAGACACACGCCGCATGTCCACCGTGGGAAACTAAAAGAATAATTTTAACTAATAAAATATATCTTTTCTTTTCGCTCTTATTCTAAGATACCCTTAAGATTTATTCTCATAACTAGTATATAGGACAATGTATTTTATTTTAAAATTAATTAATTGTCAAACATCTTAAAGAGCTCCTCGCTGAGCTTTAATAAAGTTGGAGCTCCCAGATGAGCTCACAATAAATTAAAAGATATAATTTGGTTTAATTCATTACATTATGCTTATTCACAAACAATGTGTACATGTATCCATAAAGGACTGGGACTAGTCCAAAAGCAGCCCAAATGTATGTAGAAAACATGGTCTGTTAAACATTACGATGTCCTAGGGCTAGAACATATGGCTCAGGGTTGCATTAAATAGTACTAACCCAAAAACTACTGCATGTCATTAAAAATGGACCACGCACAAGTAGTTTGTTAGGCACGAGCACTATCGTGAAAGCACAAACAATTGTTGTATAGCAACAAGCTCTTTGACATAGTCCATGACTGCATTACATAAAACATATTGTAACTAGTGCGTTTCAGCTATAATGGACCAAGTAGTCCAATATTATATGCAGGGAATGTTCAGAAATGTGTGGTTGTATGGAGTAAAAACAGTCAATTACTACGCCCACACCAATTTCTATCAAGAATTTTAAGTTTACGTTTTCTATAATGAATAAGAAATATTGTGCAATTAAACACGCAAAATGCTATAAAGTCAACGAGCGCTCTCTGGTGTATAAGAAAAACTTGTGACTAACAATCAGTACGTTGCACAGTGGGGCCAAATGCATGAAAAGTGGCGATTAATTCGTAGAAGTCGTAATTTAAAAAAAAAATATTTTTGATTAATGGATATTTATAAATACATAAAAAACCAACATTTAAAAAAAAACAGAGTGAAAAAACACATTTTTTAACCCTTTATGAGCCATTTTGTGTTGTGTAAAAAATCCTCTTTTTTCACATTTTTTGCTGTAACTTGGGAACGGTGCGCTATAAATTATTCAATTAAATTGCAAATTAAAGCATACTAAATGTGCTTTAAGAAAAATAAGTAATATTTGTAAAAATAATAAGGAATAAATATTTTATATGTATTTCTATTAGAAAATTTTTAAATTAAAATCATACCTTTTTTCTCGAAATTTTAAAATTTTGCTCAAAAATGAAACATTTGAAAATCTAATTGTTTTTTTATTGATAAATAACCATAAACACACTATTTAAAAAAATTTAATTAAATTCGGTTATTCTATTTTTTTTTTTCTTTTTGAAAACAACAATATTTTATTATAATCATTATTACCTTCAATGTTAGTATTTACTTCACATTCAATTTCATAATCATAAATTAATTCGTTACAATAATCTTAATCTTCATCTCCATCTTCATCTCCATCTTCATCTCCATCTTCATCATTGCTATTTTGATTGCTGGGAAGTACAAGCAACTCCAATGCAGATTTTGGCATTAGCTCTTTTTTCTTTTTAGAACTATTGTTCATGCTTGTTATAAACGGATCTGAACTTAAGAGAAATCTATTAAAGATATCTTCCATTGTTTTTTCTCGACTGCATTTACGGGCAAAATTCTCCCTATAACTTTTAAAATCTTTATTTCTGGCTTCCTGAGACTCTTCGGTTAGCTGACCAATTGGCAATGGCGATAATGATATAATTTCAGGCCCATGAATAAAATATTTGTGAAGAGTAGGAGGCATATAGTACCATGGATATTTTTTCACAAATAGCCTGGCAGTGTTATTAGCGAAGTTTGTAAATTTTTCAATGTTGACCTCAATACCACTAGAAACTACAATTAATATTGTGTGCATATTTTTGATCAACTCTAAATCAATATTAGTAATTTCAGCAGATACTTCTGCATTCTTAAAAAAACGTCTTGCAGTATTCCCGTCATTAGAGTTACCAAAACCAGGTTTTGGTTGATCAATGATCAATCCCGTTCTCTTTTTAAATTCGCGTTGAATACGACTTTTAGTTTCAGCAATAATTTTTTTTCTTCGTCACTTCTTGCCTGCCATTTTTGAATTGGAAGTTTATATGCCAAGTGAATAAGACATTCAAAAAATCTTATCCAGCCATGTAGGACAGACAAACCGAACTCCATGAAGTCTACGTTGGAATCTCTAGAAATCATTTGTTCAATATTGTTGAACTCCTTGCTGGTAGCGCCACATATGTAGCACTTTTGTGTGGACTTTGTGTCTGTAATCGCGTTACACACTTTACCATCAATCATAACGAGAATTAGTTTGTGGTTCACTTTTATCTTTCTTTCTCCAACATTTTTTTAGCTACAATAACAACTACTATAACGAAAATAATGACAAAACAAAGTAAAAACAACTTGATGTTTTGTTTTGTTTTGTTTTTTTTTCATATTTGTGGATTTTTAGCATCTTGAGTTATTTCACAAAAACAAGCATAACTCAAAAATCGCAAAAAATCGCAAAAAAATATTTTGGGGTTTATTAGTTGAGATCTCATATTATAACACTATATAGACGATTTTACGCAAGCTCACAAACAAAGTTGTTGAAACTCCATATATAAATCAAAAATAGCCCATTTTTGGGCTAATTTTATTTTATTAACATTTAATATTTTTAAAACATTTATTTAAACAAAAAAACATGTACTATATAGTAAACTACCTGAAGTTGACGATTCCATTATAAAAATTTAACTTTTAGAAGTATTAATAGAAAAAATTATCAATTGAAATATCAAAATTTTCACTTTTTTTCAATATGCACAAAAAAAATAACAATTATTCAACTTTAAGTGCTCACTTCAACTAAAGCAAACAACTTAAAAGTATAATTTTTGCAATTAGTGATGCAGAATTTTATCCACTTTCACCCGGTACCAAACACGATCATGAATTTTAAAGTTCATATTTTGAATTAATCGCCACTTTTCATGCATTTGGCCCCACTGTGCGTTGTAAGTACGAAACCCAACGCAACTTTTTCAAAAAAATTTTTAAAGTAAAAATTATTTCGAACACCATTTTTTAGTGGATCGACTTCCATTATTTTCAATAGAAACCTTCCCAGAACTGTACACAAAAGATCTGCTTTATAAAATCGACAGTACGACAGATAGGGTAAAAAACAACAGAATAGGACACAACGGAAAAAAGTATTTTAGCTATATAGTATTTTAGATCGAGTTTTGTTATTTTCAAACCGAACAATTTTAGAAATAATTCCAAGAGAATGGTCTAAAATTTAGGTCTCTATGAGGACGGAATGATATTGAAGCTTCCTAAGTAGGATAAAAACATTTTTTTTTCAAAAACCATTTATTTCTCAACATAGTCTCCTTTTAGCTCAATACACTTAGTAATGTAGCGTGGTTTGATTATCACTATAACCAACAGTGTGTAGTAGGCATTTGCAGTCTACAGTGCAGCAACATACAAGCTTCTAATTACATTGCCAAATGCCAGACAGAATATTTGTGCAGCGGTCACTTGACACCTTGTGTGTGTATCGTAGGCCGTTGTTAAAGTCACTTGAACAATTCCTTGTGTTTTAAGAAAGATCTATTATGCACTCGTGGAAACTATACAAACTGTTGAGACGCGCGCCGTATCTTTTCCTTGGGAAACTAAAAGACACTCGAAATAGCTAAACGATCATATGTCTTTTATATTCCCACAATTATTAATATTAAGAAACCACTCAATCATGAGTTTTAGAAACTGTCTAAAATTTATGATTACCTGGTAAAATATAAAATAAGCATACTGTAAGAATAGAATTAAGTTTTGAGTGAAGTTCTAGAATGTCACTCATTTAAGTCGTCTAGAACTTCTCATAAGTAGTATATAAGTAGAGTAAGATTTAAAATTAAGGGAATTAATAAAGTTACAGCTTAGGAGCTCTTAATGAGCTCTAAGCAAATAAAAGTATATAATCAAAAACTTTTTAATTAAATACTACATGGCGATCCTGCCAAACTTTGGAGTGCTTAACGAAAAGCACCCAAAGAAAATTTAATATTTAAAATTTAATGGTTCCTGACGGACCAGCCTAAAACGATCCGTCAGAGGAAGATGACCGCCTGGCCAAAAGGCAGAGTAAGCCGTAACTACTGCCAACAATTCAAATATTATACACTAAAAGAACCGTTTCAACAATTGGAAACTGGACTACAAAATTGGAATGGAATCATCATCATACTCACGTACCAGAAAACAATATCAGCACACCACCACCAAACTAGGACGATGACACAAGGATAAATGAGAGACCTGTCTATCAAAAGACGTAAGCTCCTCAATGAAGCCTACTGGCACATAAATTCGTATCAGATGTACATGAACTAAAATTTTAGATTAATGACATGATTAACTTAACTATTTTTATCTTAACTGTAGTGCGCTAAAGCCGCACACTAGGGCCAGTAAGCGTTAACCGCTCGTGGCGAAAAAAAAAACTTTTATTTTAAATTTTTATTATGGCACCAGTGGGACCAAAACCACTAACAATTGAACAATACAAAAAACGCCAGAATAGACAACAAGAGGAAAAGGCCACAAAAATAAAATTAGTTAAAAAGCCAAAACGTAGAGGTGGCTATATAAATAAGCTCAAAAGAGATAGGGCATTATTAATCAGAGAAGTAAATAGTGATCCACCACCAAGCTGGGAAAGATCAACGGTAATATGGGAACAAATTTCCCATATTGACCAATTATTATCATTTCTTATAAATAAAAATAAGACAAAAATATTTTAGTTTTGAATTTTCGTATATATAAATCAAATCTACTAAAGTTAATATAATATTTTGTATGGTCCTTTTTACACAATTATCAACATGGGTAAAGAACAATCTAAAGTCGAAAAACCGAACGCCAACGTAATAACCAATGTAGAAATAGTTGACCACAAAGCAGAAATTAACTCATTATGGACACTAATTTTAATACTTACGATAATAACAGCTATAAATTTTCTACTTAAAATTTATATTCTGCATAAAAGATCACTTAGAAAAAAATATGCTAGTAGAGCAAATGATTTGGATAAAGTCTAATATATTAAATAACAAAACATATAGGTTGAATTTATGGACTGGCAAAGTATAATTACTAGCTGTAGAAAATTAAAGGAAGAATTTAACAAATCATACAAATGCCTTAATTTAGAAAGATCAATTAAAGAAGAAACATTACAAAAACATTTAAAAATACTTTTACAAAGAACAGAACAAATTAGAGTAATATTAAATGTAAATTATAACAGACTAACAACAGCACATAAAACAGCTGCTGAAGCATTTTTTCAGGATACTAGGAATAAATTAATATATATTACCGAAAGAAAAGGACTTAAAATTACAATACCATTGACTTTGCACGAACAAATAGAAATAGCACAACTTACCACTGAACCAGCAAATGAAAAACAACCAATCATGGCGCAAACACCTGTAGATTTCCTAAATACAGCTGCAAAGCTCATTCCTGATTTCGATGGAAAATCAGATAATTTGGGGTCATTCATTGATTCACTACTCTTAGTAAATTCTATAATAGGTACTAATGAAGCACTAGCAATAAACATTATAAAAACTAAATTAAAAGACAATGCCAGAAACTTGATAACTAATGAAAACACAATAATAGAGGTCATAGATAAATTAAAAAATACAGTAAAAGGCGAGTCAGTAGAAGTACTAACCGCAAAACTCATGAATATAAAACAAAACCATAAAACTGCCAATGCTTATTGTAATGAAATTGAAATTCTTACAAAATCTTTGGAAAATGCTTACATATCTGATGGATTATCAACTGATATTGCAGGCAAATACTCCACACAAGCTGCTGTTAAAGCACTTACGAAGAACTGCACCATAGATAAGGTAAAACTTATGGAGGCAGGACAGTTCAACAACATGAACGATGCAGTAAGTAAATTTGTTAACAGTTGCACCGAAGCAACCGGTCAACAAAATACCATTTTACACTTCGGACAGAAAAGACAATTATGTAGCGGATGCATTGTCACGCATAAATATTAGTGAATTAAAAGAACTAAATGAAAATAATAATAATATATTAAAAATAACTACAAGATCAATGGCTAAAAAGACACAAAATATAACAAATAGTAATAATAGTAAAAATAATAAGTATCAATTAAATGAAGAAATTAAGCCCAAAATATACGTACCAATAAACAACTCTGACGTCAGAAAATATAACAAACTAAGAATTAGCCCAACAAAATGCTATATTAAGCAAGGCAAAACGGTACTAACATATATAAATATTAACGAGTTATTTACTAATGGGAAAATTGACTTAGGACAATTCTTCTCTAGGCTAGAAAAAGTGGCCGGTAAACTCAAAATAAATAAATTACAAGTGGCACCAAGTGAGAAAATTTTCGAATTTATCTCTACAAATGAATTTAAAGAAATGGGCAATAAATATTTGAAAAATTTAACAGTAGCGCTACTGAACCAGGTGACCCACATAAAGAATGATACTAAAACTATAGAGAACATAATGAAACAATACCACGATGACCCTGCACAAGGCGGACATTCAGGTGTTTCTAGAACTCTAAATAAAATCAAAAGATACTACTATTGGAAAAATATAACAAAATATGTAACAAAATACGTCAAATCTTGCCAAAAATGTCAAAGAGCCAAAATAACAAAACATACAAAAGGTCCAATGACAATTACACCAACACCAGCAAAACCATTTGATACGGTGTATGTAGATACAATAGGACCGTTTCCGAGATCATTAAACGAAAATGAATATGCAGTCACAATAATGTGCGACTTAACTAAATATTTAGTAACAATACCAATTAAAGACAAAAGCGCTAAAACAGTTGCGAAGGCAATATTTGAAAATTTTATACTAACCTATGGTCCAATGAAGACGTTCATTTCAGACATGGGTACAGAATACAAAAACATAATAGTAACAGAACTATGCAATCTATTAAAAATTCAAAAACTAACTTCAACAGCATACCATCATCAAACATTAGGAACAATCGAAAGAAGTCATAGAACTTTCAATGAATACGTGCGTTCTTATATTACAGTTGATAAAACGGATTGGGATGAATAGTTGAAATATTTCACTTACTGTTTTAACACAACACCTTCAACAGTACATAATTATTGTCCGTATGAATTAGTTTTTGCTAGACAACCAAGTTCTTTTAATCAGTTTAGCGAAGTAGATAGAATTACTCCACTCTATAATATAGATGACTATGCTAAAGAAGCAAAATTTAGGTTAGAAGTAGCTTATAAGAGAGCACAACAATTATTAGATAAGAGTAAACTTAAACAGAAATTAAATTATGATAGGAATATACTAGACTATAATTTTAGAATAGGAGATTTAGTATTAATTAAAAATGAAATAGGTCATAAATTAGATGCCCAATATAAGGGACCATATAAAATAAAAAATATAGATTTAAGAAATAATGTAACCGTAGTTGATAAGAAAACAAACAAAGAACAAATAGTTCATAAAAATAGACTTAAGTTATATAATATTAAATAATTAAAAACGGTATGCGCGCTACCACATATATATTATAATTAAACTAAATAATTAATTTTTCATTATACTTCAGTAAGATTTTTTATTTTTGTAAAAGAATGTCCATAAAACTAACGTTATATGAACATTCTTGTGAAAGGTGGAGGTGTAGCGTGGTTTGATTATCACTATAACCAACAGTGTGTAGTAGGCATTTGCAGTCTACAGTGCAGCAACATACAAGCTTCTAATTACATTGCCAAATGCCAGACAGAATATTTGTGCAGCGGTCACTTGACACCTTGTGTGTGTATCGTAGGCCGTTGTTAAAGTCACTTGAACAATTCCTTGTGTTTTAAGAAAGATCTATTATGCACTCGTGGAAACTATACAAACTGTTGAGACGCGCGCCGTATCTTTTCCTTGGGAAACTAAAAGACACTCTAAATAGCTAAACGATCATATGTCTTTTATATTCCCACAATTATTAATATTAAGAAACCACTCAATCATGAGTTTTAGAAACTGTCTAAAATTTATGATTGCCTGGTAAAATATAAAATAAGCATACTGTAAGAATAGAATTAAGTTTTGAGTGAAGTTCTAGAATGTCACTCATTTAAGTCGTCTAGAACTTCTCATAAGTAGTATATAAGTAGAGTAAGATTTAAAATTAAGGGAATTAATAAAGTTACAGCTTAGGAGCTCTTAATGAGCTCTAAGCAAATAAAAGTATATAATCAAAAACTTTTTAATTAAATACTACAGTAAGACGATATTCCAACTTTTTTATACCATCTGAATAGTACGATTTTGGGAACCCCTCAAAGTACGCGTTAGTTTCGGTAATCACTTCTTCGGTTGTGGAGAATCTTTTTCCTGCGAGTAATTTTTTCAAGTTTGGAAACAGGAAAAAGTCACTTGGAGCTAAATCTGGACTATAAGGTGTATGATCAACCAATTCGAAGTGTATTTCACGTAATTTTAGCATCGTATCTAATGCTGTGTGAACCGGTGCGTTGTCTTGAAGAAAGAGCACTTTTTTCTTCTCTAAATGTGGTCGTTTTTTCTTGATTGCATCAATCAATTGATCCAATAATGCACGATAATACTTTCCTGTGATTGTGTATCCTTTTTCAAGATAATCGATAAGGAATATTCCGTGTGCATCCCAAAATACAGTGGCCATAAGCTTGCTATTTCACTGTCTTCGCCTTCTTCGGAGCACTTCCACGAGCTTCCATCCATGGTTTCAACTGATTTTTGGTTTCAGGTGTGTAGTGGTGGACCCACGTTTCATCAGCAGTTATTAATCGACTCCAAAAATCAACATGATTACGCTTTATCATGTCCAAACACCGCTGTGAAGTGGTCTGTCGAGCTCGTTTTTGTTCGACACAGCAAACTCGGCACCCATCTTGCCGATAGCTTTTTCATATGCAAATGTTCATGCAAAATGTTGAACACACGTTCATATGATATGTTTACCATTTCAACAATCTCACGTAACTTGACTCGGCGATTATTCATAACAATATCAAGCATTTGCTTGCTGTTTTCTTCAGTTCCCACCTTTTTTGGCCTTCCTGTTGATGGTATTGTTGCAGTGCTTGTTCGGCCGCATTTAAATTCTGCAATCCAATATTTTACCATGTAATCTGACAGAGCAGACTCGCCGTAATGTTTATCGAGCTTTTCTTTTGTCTCTATCGCCGTTTTCGCTTTCAAATAATAGTGTTTAATCACTGCACGAAACTCACTTTATACCATTTTTCAAGAAACACAAATTTGCTTACTTCAAACGACTACAAAAATGAACTAATCGATGAATTTGGGTGAAATTTTAACAGCTGACGTTTGACAGATCGCAATTTATAAAAAAAAAAAATTTTGTGTTTGTGCTGCCATCTAGCGCTAGATAGCTTCAATCCGCCCTCGTATCTTATGTACAGATCTGGGAGGGTTTCTATTGGAAGTAATGGAAGTCGATCCAATGACGGCTTTAACATTGGCAAAAAATGGTATTCGAAGTAATTTTTACTTTTAAAATTTTTTTTTTAAAGTTGCGTTAGGTTTCATATTTACTAAAGTTGAGCAACTTTTAACGTACGTTGAGTACTTTGAAAAATATAATTTTTTTGTTTTGTTTTTTGTGTTGTGTGGTGACAAAAATAAATTAAAAAAAAACAGAATATCCTCTAAATTTAATCATATGAGGCTGATTTAAAGTCTGTCAACAAAGTACTCATTGTGTCTACCTCCTCCGCCGATACTTTGATGTCAGTTGAAAAAAGCAACGTATAACGTACGACGGATTCTATGTACCTCGGCCTTTAGTCATAAGCGTTTCTTATGCACCAGAGAGCGCTTTTAAATTTCATAGCATTTTACGTGTTTAATTGCATAACATTTCTTATTCATTATAAAAAACGTAAACTTAAAATTCTTGATAGAAATTGGTGTGGGTGTGGTAATTGACTGTTTTTACTCCATACAACCACACATTCCGATGCGTTCATGGGCACATGTACACATGGTGTTTGAATAAGCATAATAACAAAACAATGGAACGGCAAAGATTTGTTGTTTTTTTCTTGTTTCTTGCTACTTGGTATGCTTATTCTTATAATAGCTGTGTTCGAGTACTTTTACAGTAAAATGCAGTAAATGAGTAATTACTGAGTAAACTGAAAAAATTTACGCTCAAAAAAAGCTGTTGCCCAAAAAAGTACTCAAACGGAAAAATTGCAAAAATTAGTAAGATTAAGGAAACAGGTGATTGCAAATCAATATAGTGTTAAAAATATATTTACATTTTGGACTACTCAACTCTTTTTCTTGTTGGTACTAGATCCAATATTTATTATAACATTTCATATTTTAAGAAAATATGAACAAATTATTTCCTACAATCGTTTAGATGTGTTTATTATCAGTTTATTTGATTTTCCTAAGTTGTTTCTTATTAAATTTATTCAAAAGTATAACATCAAGTGCAGTATCAAGTAACCACTTACTTAGCATTTTCACAACTCCAACGAAATAACAAAATAACAACGAAATGACTGTAAATGGTTTCTACAACATTTATTTCGTTTTAAAAGGCATGTTGCAGAAACCATTAGCTATTTTCTCAACAGTTTTGCCGTATTAAAACTTATTAGTATTTTCAATTGGATTAATGTCTTTTTTTATATATTAATGTTACTTTAACTATCATCAGTAGTGTGCCTTTATAATAATTAACTACATTAACATCATTAACATAGATTTAAGCTTTACTTAAACATCATTAAAAATAATGAGATATTGAGATAATTGAGACGTTACCAATCGGTATTCTCCCAATAAAAAAACACTAATTGTTTCATTAACTCACCACTAATTTTAGTAACGTGTGCAAAATAACCGAACAAAGTAATAATACACATTTAACTGTAACACAATTATTCTCAATTATTACAATTATTACTTTTGTTATTTTTAACTTAATATGCACTTAATTATTTTAAAATATTTTTGATATGATGACGTCTTGTTGAACAGTGAACCATATAAGAGCTTAATTTTTTAATAAACTGCGTTTGTACAAAATTAAAAGAAGCCATAAATAATTATTACGTGGATGGAATTTTATGGTAATATAAAAGTACATATTTCATAAAACAAATAAAATCATAACCAAGCATATACATCATGTTTAACGAATGAATAGTTTAAAAATAATTGCTTATTATTTTATATTAGTTTATTTCAGACTTTCCTTTTTTAAGTAATTTTTTCACAAATTGTATACTTTTGGTTTCTTACTTTTGTTTGTTTACCTTTGAATCATATGTTTTTTTGGTTTTACTAAATTTTACTACAAGAAATTTCTGCAGTAAAAATTAGTAAATTCTCAGCCAAGAACTGTCACGTTACGCTCTCAATTTGTGTTCTCATTTACTGTAACTTGAGTAAACGAACGCAATTTCGTAAAATGCAGTAAAAATATTGAAATGAAAATTTTAGGCTTAAGTTCAAATCTGAGTTTTTCCATATCTTCTTAATTTAAGAAATTATATTTGGATAAATTCATTATTTTTTATTAAGATTTTTAATTATGTTTACATTGTCACAAGTGGTTGAATACTAAGAAAGTCAACTACAAGACAAAAATAAAGTAAACAAAAATGGAAAACTGCTTGATTTCAAAGCCAATGGCTTTGGAAAAAGCAAGTATGAAATATTTGGAATAATTAAAAATCAGAGATGGAATTCGTACTAACCGAAATTGATTTAACTTGTAAAAAATGAATAAGTTGCACTTTTCGTATTCTAATTCGTTAAATAATACGGTTAAATAGTTGATATCCCTAGTTACTAGTATCCACCGTCAAAAGTGGTAAAATCGAACAAAGAACGCTGATGAGATGGTGTAGCGACCTCGAAATCAGTACTGATCCGTTCTGCTAGTCTGATGAATAAATTGTTTCAAATAAAATAGTACTCTCTTAATAAAAAATAATGAATTTATCCAAATATAATTCCTTAAATTAAGAAGATATGGGTAAACTCAGATTTGAATTTAAGCCAAAAATTTTCATTTCAATATAAACCTTAAAACAGTTCAACAATCACGTTTAAATATTAATTATGCAATAAAAATTTGTAAAAACTTTTGGGTACTCGAACACACTTAATATTATGAATGCATATTACGGTATTTATCGCTTGTTTGTTCTAAATGAAACATACAATATATTTACCAACGCTTTTTTATATTTTTACAACTAGGTATTTTACGGTTGTTTTCAATATGAATTCCCATAAGAAATGTTTCCTTCATTCTAGAACAACAGTGAGTTAATCTTCAAAAGCACTTCAATTAATTGCCTTTTCTATTAAATGAAAACAAAGTTTGACGTAAGAATGTAATTTAATATCAAGCTTCAAAATGCAATTAGCAAAGAAACTAAAAACTTGAAAACCGGCTGCAAATCCTGAACTACAATATGCTATTTTTTTAAAGCATTTTTGGTACATTTTAGTTATTTTTATTACTTTTTCTTTGAAAAAGTTTGTTGTGTTTTTTAAGAATTTTTGATAGCTTTAAATTATTTTCAATATGAAGATAATATTGGAAAATTTTAATCATTAGACTAGCAGATTTATGTAATAGTTGGAGATATTTTTTTATCTATTTTGGGAGATCTTCTTCATTATTAAACCTTTTCTTACGTTTCAAATCATTTCTCGGTTTAGTCGAAGACCACTGGCTTTTTAATAAAGACGTTGAAACACTTCTTGGATGTGTGAAAACTGATTAAATTGCTAATAAGGGGCTGTTCATATTTTTATAATGCACTCTAGACAAGAAAGGATTACAAATTTGTTACGAAATTCATAATTTATGGCTGACTTCATAAGTGACATAGTTGCGGTGTAACACTTTTCCATGTGTTCCAGTAGCAAAATTTGGGCATGGTTTCACTGCATGCTTGCAGTGTTGCTTTGCAAGCTGTGTTTATGAAGTCAGGCAATACTATGGAATAGAGATGAGCACCAATTAAGTGATTAGCGTCAATAGTTCATGATCGTGATTAATTTTTTGTTTCCATCACGTGAGCGTGCGTACGTGACGGTGAGTGACAATTTTTTGCTTTATTGTAATTTTTTTCATTTAAATTCTTTTTTTTTTTAAATTATTTTTTTTTCGTATTTTGTGACCGTGAATTTTCGTAATTGTGACTTTTTCCTCACTACATACTATGGGGAAGGGTATATAAGGGTTTAGGCGTTTGAACCACTGTATACATATATTTTACACGGGTAAAAGACTTCCTTCACGGAAAATTCAGAGCAAGATTTACAGAAAAAGATTTATACAATAAAATAGTAACAGATATTTTATTTAGTTTCTGTTCGCCATTTCGTGCTGTTAAAAGTCCATATAAAACAATTACATGAATTGTGGATGAAAAATTTTTGAGGACAGTACCCTATTTATTTTGTAAAAAAACGTAAATTTCATTGAAGAACTTAAATCTCCCGTTTTCCATAATTTAGAAGACGATAAAAACAATGAAGAATGGTTATGTGAGACGGCAATACTATCGCCTGAAAATGAGTTTGTATGTGCTTTGTCAAGCGTTCCGACAGTTCTAACGGCGGCCTGTCGCTGAACTTGTTGCTCCCGACGTGTCTGCGACTCTTGTGGCATTTCAGCAGCTCGCTATGAAAATATTAGCTGACTCTATGTTGACGCCTATTATCCGCTTGCTGTTGCGTTTCGGCTGCTCTGAGACCTGCTTGGCGTTCGGCTCTATAAACTCTTCTTCTAAAGAACTCTCGACATCTAGCTTCTTTTCAAGTATCTCGCTTTTTTTAAAATTTGCGGTACGTATGTACCTCTATTTTAACTAAATCTTGAGGAATAAAAAATTTAATGTATCATGGCAAAACTTTTTTTTAAAGAAAAGTAACACTCAGGCAGTTAGTATGCCTACCAACCCGTAGGTGTTTAGCTTCTTTGGGAAAGGGATAGTGAGACAGGACAGATGGTGAAGGTTAGGTTAGGTTCCATTGGGAGCCGTGATCAAGCACAGCTCACGTGGGTCTATCAATTAGTTCCCGTTGTGCTACCATGTTGTCCCGTCTTCCAAGGGTCCTATGTTATCTGGCAGCTGATATTCTCACGCAGCCACCCGGTTGATTCAATGAAGGAGTGGATATTTTTTAAATCAATATTAGAGAGACAAGTTTTGTCCCCAAGGGTTCTTTGACCGAAAAGTTTAAGTCTTAGATCATCGAATGCCGGACAATGACAGAGAAGATGTTCCGTCGATTCTTCCTCTTCTTCATCGCCGCAACTTCTACATATGTCATTGTAATTGAGCCCCAACCTTTGGGCGTGCCTTCCAATAGGCCAGTGTCCAGTTATTACCGCGATTAGGTTTCTGAGATGAAGTCTGGATAGCTGTAGTGCCCGCCTAGTCCTTTTTTCATCTATTATGGGCCAGGTTTTTCTAGTTACCCTACAGGTAGTTTCATCTAACCATTTCTGAATTGCAGTAAGGTGAAACTCATGTGCAATAAGTTGTTTACTCATTGGGAGAGAGACGCCTATGTCATGTGTTGAATCGTTTCGATTTAAAGTGGAGCCTGCATGCGCCAACGCGTCCGCGATACAGTTTCCGTGTATGTCCCTGTGTCCTGGTACCCACTTAAGGGTGACCGTAGAATGTCTCGCTTTCTCGTCCAGAGATATCCGGCATTCCTTGACAATTTTTGATGTGATGAACACATTCTCCAGGGATCTAATGGCCGCCTTACTATCGGTAATGATCTGAATATCCCTACCAGATATTTCGCCATACCGAATGAATTTTGCGGCTGTGTAGGTGGCCGTTATTTCAGCCTGAATGACACTGCAGTGGTCCGGCAGCCTTAAAGGAATGCACCAGTTTAGCTGCTCCGAGTAAATGCTAGAACCGACACCATTCAGTGATTTAGACCCGTCCGTGAAAATTTGAATCACATTCGCGGGTGAATGTAGGTCATCAGGGTGGACCGCGTTATCCGAAAAGCTTACAGAGAAGCCAGGATCAAAGATTGGCTCAGGTGTGACATAGTCAACGTTCATGTGCCAATTTATATTATATACAGGATGTTGGCATGACCGATTGTAATCTCTCCATGCTCTGGTGGCTTTTAGTCTTACTGCCACCAACTTTTTAGCCAAAATGTCTGGTGGTAGTCAGTTCAATATCGTGAACAGTGCCTTAGAAGGAGTTGTTCTAATGGCAGCTGTTACTGTTATTGCCATCATTCTCATTATACGTTCAAACTTAGTTTGATGACTCTTCCGCCTAAGCGCCGGCCACTAAACGACTGCACCGTAGAATAGAATGGGTTTAATGACACATTTGTATAGCCAGTATACATTTTTCGGGTTGATACCCCAATTTAGGCCAATGGCTTTTTTACAGCAATATAATACAGTTGCTGCCTTAGTGGTTCTGGAAGTGCAAGATGCTACTAACAAATTGGATGATCTCTGGGTCGATCTCCAGTAGCCTCATCGCATTAATAACCGACTCTGGTTTAACATTGCTGAAAGCTCCCTCAATATCCAGGAAAGCAACTAATGCGAATTCCTTGTATTTTAGGGATCTCTCTATGTGACCCACCAATAAGTGAAGCGCAGTTTCGGTTACTTCCCTTTCGTATAGGCATGTTGAGCCATTGACAAGGAATTATGTCCTAGTTTTGATCTGATATGAATGTCTATAATCCTCTCCAGTGTTTTCAGCAGAAAGGAGGATAGACTAATTGGCCTCAAGTCTTTAGCCTTAGTGTGCGATGTTTTCCCCCCCTTGGGGATGAAGACAATCTTATATGTTGTCCATATAGATGGGACATGTGAGAGACTTAGGCAGGCTCTGAAAATCACCAAGAGCCATGGCATCAGTGTCTCTAGGTTATTTTGCAGATCCGCTGGGATAATCCCATCCGGACCTGGGGATTTGAAGGGATGAAAGCTTTTAACAGCCCATTCCACATGATGACGAGTTATCGGGATAATAGAGTTATTCCGAGCGCCATTAAGAATTACCTCCCTCGGCACATCATCAGTGCAGCCTGGAAAGTAAGTATTCATCAGAACCTCAACGGTCTCCTGACTATTTGTTGTCTAGGATCCATCTGACTTCTGTATATACGATGGAGTAACTGGTCTGGATAAGATCTTACGTAGCCGACTTGTCTCCGAGGAGTTTTCTACATCACTGCAGAATTCCCTCCATGACCGTCTTTTAGCCTTCCTTATAAGATTCTTGAATCCATTCACTGAGGATTTGTAACTGTTCCATACACCATTACGTTTCGCCTCGTTAAAGAGCTTCCTGCTTTCCTTGCGTTTTTCAGCAATTTCCGCATTCCACCAAATAGGCTTAGCCTTGCCTTTCCTGTCGATTCTTTTACAGGATTTTTCTGTTGCCTCGGTTAAGACACTCGTTAGTGATTCCACTGCGGAGTCAAGCGTGTACACATTGCCTATGCAAACTTGGCATGGAGGCAGCTTGTCTTCGAGTACACTAGCATAGACAGACCAGTTGGTCTTTCTTCTGTTCTTATAGGGTTTCACTGAATCAACTCTAAGAGAAAAATTGAAATTAATGTACATGTGGTCAGAGAAGGAACAGTCCTTTGACACATTCCAATCGCTAATCATATCCGAGAACCTACCGCTAATATCAAGAACTTCCCTTCTGTTAGTCACAATAAAGGTGGGCTCATTACCCCTATTAACTACTGTTAGTTCATTTTCTACTATAAAGTTTAGAAGTAACTCACCTCGTAGATTGACATCCGAGCTGCCCCAGATGGTATGGTGAGCATTAGCGTCTGTACATATTATGAGGGGAATGTTGCGCCTATTGGCATACGACATCGCCTTCCTGGTTAAACCGTTTGGAGGATCGTCCTGATCGTGAGCCATGTAGCAGCTCATAAACCATACTGTCCGTGTTTTGTTTTCCACCGCGACAGTGCAAATGTCTTTATCGCTAAAATCAGAGAGAATAAAAGCTTTGAGGACGTTTTTAACCATAACACAAGCTCTGGTCTTACCTTGTTCAGCTGCGTACAAAGTATTATAGCCGTCTAAACTTAGTCCGCAAACCCTGTCTTTATACAACAATGGTTCTTGGATGCAAATAAGCTCCTCCGCGTCTGAAGCTAATCGGAGGAGAAGGGCAGCTGTCGCCGCTTTAGAGTGATGAAGGTTAATTTGTGTGAGCTTCATCACAGTTCATCACTATGGACTACTGTGACGTTGGCATCCTCTGGGTCGTCGTCCGATTCCAGAAGGATGTAGTCATCGTCCGCAACCTCCATCCTGCCAAAGAAGTCACCCACGAATCCTGTGATCGACTTGGTGTCCTCGCTGGCCGATGAAGCAGCGGAATCGTCCTCCATAGTTGCCATATTAGCCTTCGTCACCGGAGCTTGAGGCTTCTCCATGTCATCACCTTTGTAGACGCGGAGGAAGATAGTTCCAAAACCATAGAATATCTTCCCCTGCGTCTCCCGAAGTGACCCCAAAGAGTCACTGTTAATTATAACAATGGCCTTCCTGGTTTCATCAACAGCGTCTGTAACCCGCACTATTTTCCAGTCTTGTGTGGGTAGCTTTGGATTACTGACCTGCATGATTTCCAGGATCTCCTTGGGGTCGGATGGCTCAGCGGGGATCCTGGCAACAGATCTGGGCCTTTGCGGTACATCGGCCAGAGTTATTGCCTCAATATTCGCGCCTCGCCATACTTCCCCTAGGGAATCCACGGCTTTTTTGTACAGCAGCTTATCTGCACACGCTATTAACTTGATGTGCCCTTGATACCAGCCGGCATCATCACATTCGGGTGGTGGTCCAGGGTTACTCCTAAAAGCCTTGAGAAACGCCTTGGAGAGTGCGACGACAACCAGTTTCCAGTTTTTGGAAGAAATGGTGCCGTCCTCCCTTGGTCTTTGCCGTTTAGGCGCTGCTTCAGTTGGCTTCCGTGCAGGATTACCTTCCGTCGCAGTGGGTTGGACCCGTTCGATTTCCTCAATATGGGATTTCGCCCACTGAAGAGAGCTTTCCTTTTGCTCCTTGAGCTCACCGACCGGTTTTCCAACAAGTCTGCTGACGATTTTATAGGCGGAGCGCCTAGTGGTGTAGGCCCGTTTGGCGGGATTTATGTGCCTTTGGAGTTTTTTAAGTGAGGCCGTAGAGGCCGAGGGAGGTGTTGCTGGGGGCATCGAATCGTTCTTCGGGTGTCCTGTTTGCACAAGATTC
The DNA here is from genome assembly GCA_956483585.1 of Gymnocheta viridis. NCBI lineage: Eukaryota > Metazoa > Arthropoda > Insecta > Diptera > Tachinidae > Gymnocheta > Gymnocheta viridis. The sequence goes on from OY101443.1 coordinate 27,025,960, forward strand.
GGCACATGGGAAGCTGGTTTAACGGCAGACTGTGTCTTAACCGTTGAACCTGCGCCCGAGGAAGGGATTTTGAACGGGTTTATTCCCGTCCGGATGCCTTAGAGGTACTTGGTTTCGAAGAACCTTGTACCAGGCTTGGTTTGCGACCGCCTGAAGGCTTGGTCATGATTTTTTGCTACTTAATAAAAATATCAATTGGTGGAATAACTTTAAATTAAATTGAAACCATTTAATAACATTTACCCAGATTCTATATTAATTATTAGGAACTACTGAGTTTGAAATGAAAATCCACATTTCTTTACTCAAGCGTGGTACTCTGTTCATCATTTCGTGCTCTCAAAAGCCCACGTAAAAAACTTACATGAATTGTTCATGAAAAAATCTTTGAGGACTGTACTCTGTTTATTTTGTAAAAAACATAAATTTCATTCAAATTAATTGCCCCTTAACCACTCCCCATCCCTCGTGGTCCTATTTTTGATAAATGTATAGCTTGTGTGTCCTTCCAGACTCAGATCTATTTATGTTCTAAGTCTCATTAAATTGGTTTGAAAGTTTCAGAGAGGCAGAACTTGCCGCTTTTCCTGCTCGTGGTCTATATATAGACCTAAATTTTTATATGTTTTAAATTTCAATAATATTGGTGTGATAGTTTTGCAGAGGCAGAAATCGCGGCTTAACAATCGTGGTCCTATTTTTGGAAAATATATAAACTATGTGTACTCTCAGACTCAGATCTAGGATGTTCAAATCAACTTAAAAAAACTGTTAGCAATGATACTGTTCGAAAATTGCTTAAAAAGAAGAAAGTCATACATTTTACATGTTAACAGACAAAAGAGAAGGCTCCAGAGTTCTGGGAAAAGGTAATTTTTTCATTTTCGTTTTGGTGATAAAAGGAAGACAAATAGTGTGAAGAAAAGATGGCACTGGTCTTAATAAAGAGGACTTGTCAGGTACAGTGAAACAAGGTGGTGGCGGTATAATGGTCTGGGGGTGTATGGCAGCAAACGGAGTTCGCCAGCTCCAATTCATTGAAACAACTATGTATAAGAGAGCCTATTTATATATCTTCAGAACAACTTTACACAAAGTGCTACAAAATTGAGTCTGCAGGGTCAATTTATCTTTCAGCAAGATAATGACCCTAAGCATACCGATGACATAGTGAAACTGTGGCTTCTGTACAATGTTCTCAAAGAGTTACGAATACCTCCCCAATCGCTAGATCTCAATCCGTTGAACATCTTTCGGAAGCATTGAAGAAAAAAATCGGCAATATCAAATAACTTCAAAAGCCATGCTTAGAGAAGTTATGCAGCAGGAATGGAACAATATATCACGCTAAGAAACCACAGAATTAGTCCAATCTATGCCAAAGAGATTGACAGGTGTTCTAAGACGCAAAGGCTATCCAACAAGCTATTAAAAAGTGCAAAATAGTTAGATTTTTATTTGTACGCAGACTTTTGTGTGTGTTTTTTCAGTGAACTTTTTTTTTTGTATTTTAAATTTTTTATTCGCACTTTTTCCCAAAATTAATATTTTGCATATTTAGTAAAGCATTAATAATTTTGTCTTATGTCTTCCTGTTTAGCAGCTATAATTTTTGCTAGTATGGTATCATTCCTCTGAGCCTCTGACCAGTCATCCTCAATATCGATGTGCATTAGCCGAACGTGAACAACGCATTCCTTTTTTTAAAGAGAAGTAACACCCAGCGAATTAGTATGCCTACCAACCCGTAGGTGTGTTACCTTCTTTGAGAAAGAGATAGTGAGAGAGGACAGATGTTGAAAGTGAGAAAGCTTAACTTTTACAACTTTGAGATTGCGTGTTGTGTTAGTTTTTTTTAGATCAGCGCCTCTGATGTCAAGTAGGCGCATGAAAAGTGTTTTAAGCTGTAGTAGCCATTTTATTAATTATTTTAATTCGTCGGCGATTTTGCTACAATACTGATGAAGGAGGACGCTGTGATGTCCGCTAGCATTCACCAGTATCAATTGCTGGCAGTACTGTTCAGTGACCAGTGCTATGCCTTCATCACTTAAACAGTCCGACAACAACAAATACAATGGCACACTAATGCACATCTGAAAAAATGCTGGATGTTGTGAAGCTGGGCGCGAACCCACGTTCTTAGACATTATTCGCTTTGTAGTCAACACGCTAACTACTTCAGACAACAGCACCCTTTGCTTCGGCCTTGGCACAATGTCCTGTCAATGTCAATTCCTTTTAAGAAATGTTCCATAAGGCGTTCAAATGAGGCCGGAGCGTTGCAGAGCCCATATAGCATAACTTTAAACAGCCAGGTTGTCCAAGGTGTCATAAATATTCGGTAGCGGGTAGCTGTCCTTCTTGGTGACATCGTCTAGCTTTCTTCTTTACTAAGACTACAGGCGAGCTCCAAGGACTTAAAGATGGTTCGAAAACGCCACTGAACTCCGTTCCGTTGATTAGCTCCTTAACCTTATTATGTTTTGCTATGGGTACACTTCTCTATTGGCTTTGACTTTTTAAGGCAAAGGCATGCTTTCGTAGCAGCTGTTTGGCTTTGTTTCTATTAGAAGCAGGTAGTCCTGCTACTCATTACCCCACATGATCATCCAATAATTCACGCTCTTTGGCAGACATATTGGCAAGTTGAAGATTTTTCCCGCAATTTATTATCGCCTCCACTGGCCTATGTCGGTATTTTTGTTTATGAAAAATTACTCTTATAGGGACTCTTCTGCAGGTCTCAACGAGGGCTTTTGCTCTTATTATGTTAACTGGTTGTCCACTCAACCTCCCTCTACTCGTGCCCACATTAAACAATCAGAATGCGGTGGGAGCTTCAACAGCAACAAGTTTCCTTACGTGAACCTGGTTTTAATAGCCAATATCCAGAGCTATTTCAATGTTCTGGTTTTAATAGCCAATATCCAGAGCTATTTCAATGTTACGCCAAACCATAACGTGTTGCCCCACATGCAGATTGATGCCATGGCTTGTCATAAAATCGGCACCAATGATAACCTCGTCAACAATATCGGCAAAAATAAACACATGTTTGACTGTAATATTGGCAATAGTCACCATCACTTCAATTTTACCATAGACAGTGGCAGGCTCCCCGGTAGCTGTCCGCAGTCGTACATTGCTCAATGGCTCACACTTGCCTTTCACAATATCGGGTCTCATAATTGACTCCGACGCTTCTGTGTCTATGGTATTTTCACCATTGATGTATCTATACATTTGCTGTAAGGTTGCTGTTTTTCTGCTGCATCACTGATATGGAGATTGTGGGGCCCTCTATTGTGGGAGCTAGCTCTTGGCCCATAGTGCTAGCTCGTTTAAGTTTAACGGTGACTCCTGTGGTGTTTGTAAGTTCACCCGCTTATTGTTCCCTTGTGGCGAGACAGATCTTGTACGTTTTCTAGGCGCCTTGCAGTTGCGCTAGAATTACAGCTTTTCCCACAGTTATATCATTTAACTCTGTCCTTGTGTATTCGCTTAGCTAATGCTTGATTCACTCCCTCCTTAATGCTTGTCACTGGGCTATTATCTTTGTCTGCAACCACCTCCATATTTCGCACCTTGTATATTTGGGGCTTAGAAATAACTCTAGTGGTTTCTTGTGCTAGGGAAAATGCGACAGTATCTCCAAAGGATTTTTTTTTGTGTGGCATGATTACAAATTCCATTTACAAACGCCCCCATTTTGAAGTTATCAAAAAATGGATGATTTTCTCCTGGGTACGTCAGCTGCACAAGCCGTTTAATTTGCATTGCGAAATCCTGTAGAGACTCATTTGGCTTCTGCGCTCTGCCTCGCAATTCCATATGGTACAATTCGCGCTTGTGTTCACCGCTATACTTGCACTGTAATGCCGCCATTATGTCGTCATAGCTGTTCCTTCAGCTCACTGGCAAGGTTGCAAATACCTCTGCCGCTGTGCCTTTCAACGCCAAAATCAACTCCATGGCCTTTTCTTCACTACCCCATGCGCTTTTGCTAGCCACTGTGTCGAACTGAAACTTAAAAGATATTAAATGGCGCACTGCCATCAGAGCAAGGTGTTTTTATTCTTCTACAAAATTCTGGAAAATTAATTTTTGGTTCCATACCCAAGCCACTTATTTCAAGATTTTGCATTTTTTTCTTTAAGTCGGATAGTTTTTACTGACTTGTATTTCAACGCCATCCACTCTTTTGTTTATGGCTAGTAGTTTTTCATTGTTGGCTCTGGATGTTTCCTGAACTTCGGTTTCGACGTTATTGACTTCAGACAGAAGTTTCTTAGTGTTGGCTCTACACGTTTCTTGAACTTCAGCTTGAAGTTTCTCGTTCTTGGCTTTTGACGTTTCTTTAACCTCTTCCATTTTTCCCATCATAGCAGACAACAATGTGTTCAAATCCAAGCTGCTTGTTGTCTCGCGAGTACATACCTATTTTTTCTCTTGTTCGTCTTTGCGCTCAAATTCGTATGTACTGGTGTCGATATCACGCCGCTTGAACTCATCTATCAGCCTCTTCTGCAACTCAGCCTTATTAGCTGTTATCGACAGGTCCCACTTACAAAATTCCTTTTTGAGTTATTCTACTTTCAGTTCTTCAAACTTCGTGGTCCTTCTAATTAATTAATTTCTTTTGATTAATTATCCTTTATTTTACTTTTGTAATTTCACTTCTGACACCAATTGTTACGTTTCGACCTTTCCGATAACCTTTACTTAATAAGGCAAAAGTAAAACAAAAACAACGGAAATTGATTTTTGCTCAGTGATGTTTTATTTCCTTTAATACCACTGTTTTATAAAATACGCGAAGTAAAGCTAACACTAAAAAAAGCTTTTTCACATCTGATCCGTGAGTAGGCAACAATTTCTTATATAGTAAATAACACCGTTTCTATATAGTTCTTTGTAGACACGATTTGGTGTTGCAAGTTATGTTATATATGCATGTAATTATGTATTTAGCTTTTATCTACATGGGAGCTTTATAAAAGACTGCATAATGTGGTTCGTAAGTCAACCAAACAGTTCAAATTCATGTTAACCCAAAAGGCCAATCTGTATTATCATTTAAAATAGCAAACAATATTTTTCGTATAGATTTCTCGAACAATCCTGCAGATTCTCGTTGCTGTTTCTAGCGCTTTCCTGTATGTTGTATTTTCGTTATTTTGAATTTAAATGGTACCAAGTTTGCACACTCGGTTGATTAAACTATGCTTAATCATCGCTGTATTTTTATGTTCGTTAAATTTGAATCTACATTTAAATTTTGTAACGATATATACAATATATGTGTATAAATGTATAAAAAAATAGAAAAGTAAAACATTATTTTAAACCAGATTTTTCTTTCGTAAGTAAAATATCATTTCATAATGCGCAAACACCACAGTTGTGAGAATTGCAATACAAACATTCGGGACATTCAAAAACTTTTAAAACTGGTAAAGTATGGTGATGGTTAAATTTTTTATTTTATTGGGTTGTTACCTTGTTCAACAAATCGGCCTCAACTAAATCTGCTGTCTCGAACATTTCATCGTCTGTATTTTCGTACAGTTCTAAGAACGATAACATATCGATACGTGGGAGGATTTACAGGTCAGTTATCTCTATCGGAGTTGTAATAAACATTTTTTGTTTCTATTCTCATCACACTCTTTAACTTAGCTGCTATGGTCATAGGCGGAATTTATTTATGTCTCATTCAAGTTCATACCAAAATAACATATTTGCCCCTTATACCTAAAGTTCGGCATTAATTTATTTTAAAACCTTAACTAATTTTCAATTGAATTACTCGTCTTTTGTAAGAATCTGTTATACACGTGTACCAACCCTCTGGTAACCTTTTAGATCTGCCTTGAGTCAAATCGTTGGATGAATGAGAACTCACGATTATCCTCATCTTGCGTGATTACATGCAAGGCAAGATTTGCATAAATATTTATCTCTTTTACTCCCTCACACTTTTGCGCATGTGGATGCAAACTTTCCAATAACCTTGTAGAGTTACTGAAACAAATCACAGTATGCCGTGACTGTTCATAAGTAAATTTCTTTACATTCTGGCTGTTGAAGGAAAACGTAGCCTGGGCAAAATCGTAAGGAACTTTAACAGGTAATTAGTTATTATAAAAGAAAATAGGTTAAAATAGGATGGCTTCGTTGCAGTTGTTGATTGAGTCCTTATATTTAGGAATAGATCCTTACACCTTCTAAAAGATTTGGTTGATCCTGAATAATTTTTATTTCTGCTGCAGTTGTTGTTTTCAATTCAGGTGTCAGTTGAGAATTTGTATTTAGTTATAAATCCTCATCGTCTTCCAAAAGGTGTCCATATATTGTTTGGATGTAGGATTTATACTATTTGTTAATTCTTTGATTCTTTTAGTTTTTTAGCAAATCAAAAAGAATCATCAAGTGAATTAATAAGTCACCAATTTAACACGCGCATACTTATTGTCTACGTTTTATTCAAAGCGTGAGATTCAATAAGTCTGCAGAAATTTTCATTTAAAAATTTTCGTGTTTATTTTTTTACTTATGTTACCAGACAAAACAAAATTTGATAAATGTACTTATGTATTTTTTGTTTTATTCTGCTAGAGTTGAACGTGTGAGAAAATAACTTCTTACAACGATAGAATAAATTTGAACGATAGCATATGATTTAATATTGCTGTAGTATCATTAATTAATTAATTCTTTTTTTTACCATTGTTATTTTGTATACTTTGCAATATGATTTCTTTATATTGTTTTTATTATATTTTTTCTTTGCTCTATATTTTTGTATCAATACTTTAAAGTTTTAAATTAAAATCATCCGAACTGATCAATCAACGAAACTGTGTGCTAATTATTATTCTTGTGTACCACTTGTATAATTTTTAAAAAACAATATCTCTACTCTATAATAAGTTGATGAACTACTAACTTATTAACTCATCACTTTCGTTAGACCAGGCAAACGAGCCTCAGTATTAAAATTTTTGGCGACCGTGACAGGACACTACCATCCAGTTTACCACTGCCGATAGACAGCAACTCCACTCAAACAGTGAAACCACAGCCAGACCATCTGCTCTCCCGTTACCCACGATCATCATCATCAAATTTGATGGTGACTACATGAAGTGGACATCGTTCTTAGACCTATTTAAGAAGATTGTTCATGGGCAACAGATGGTTAACGCTCACAAAATGTGGTAGCTAAATACCCATGTCGCTGGAGAAGCAGCAAATATCATACGTCATCTTGCCGTTACTGAGGAGAACTACCAAGCTGCTTAGCAATTGCTGCAAGATCGCTACAACAACAAAAGATTGATGGTGGCAACAGCAATTCAGCGACTTCTAGACCAACCATCAGGTGCTTGTACGCTGAACGCCACCAAGCGATTGCACGACACCACGAGGAAGTGCTTAGCAGCCCTTTCTCACTTTTCTTTCTATTTATTTAATCACGGTCTATGGACTAAAACCCTTACAGACCAATAACATAATGTACATACAAATAATTAATGACTTTCATTTAAAAACAAAATAATATGTTTTATTATATTTATAGAGTAATCAATAAAATTATAGAAATCATTAAAGTTTTTACATAATCTCCTCAAGGGGTCAGCGTTTGCATAATTTGTTTGCAAACAGTTTACACACAATATGAGCAATCCATCTCTAACCCAAAAGAGTTACAACCAATCAGTAGTTTTCTTGCTTTCCTCGAAAAATATTTCCATAATCTAGAAGCAATGGGTCAAAATGGGAAGACCACTTTGTCCAATCACAAAGCATGCACGCTGGTATCACAACTTCAACAGGAGATCCGACGATGCATTTGCAAGCGAGACTCTCATCCCATATATTGGAGCAAGGAATTTCTACCATTGACACCGGCAAATCGACAGCATTGAACAGAAACGCAATCTGTGTATGAACTGTTTCAACCGTAATCACTTAACTAAACAATGTACCATCTTAAGCCGCTGCCAGAAATGTGGAAAAAGCACCATACCCTCGTTCACTTAGAATCACCCACCCAATTAACCATATTATCTTCAAAGATTAATAAATCTACCAGTAAAGAAAATTCTGCAACAAGAGGAGATTACAAAACCCCGATACAATCAACAACGCTGAATTGCCAATCAACCGAACTCGCAGCATCTTTGGTCGCTACGCCAAAGGTGGAGGTCAACAGTATGGCAGTAAACTCTGCAAACCAGGTATCCTGGGAACAGCAGTGGCCAAGGTGAATGCAAATGATTCAACAATCGAATGCAACGCTATCGTCGATTCAGGATTAGAAGTTAACCTTATAACGGAAAGACTAGTAACGCGACTCGTGCTCGCAACAAGACCATCATCTGTTTCTATCAATGGTATTTGAAAAAGTAGGACCAGGGTTCAATATCGAGTCAACATAGAACTTCAATCTCGACTAAATAATTTTTCGACACCGTTGGAGGCCTTTGTAATTCCGCAAATAATTGCTCCCCAACCGGCTCAACCACTTCAAATCGATAAATGGTCAATTCCAAACAAAGTTACGCTGGCAGACACAACTTTTATTCGTCCGGACAACATTGATATCCTGTTAGGAGCGGAATATTATAACCAATTACTTACCATCGGCCAAATCAAACTGGCTGATTATCCTCCAGTACTGCAAAGTACAGCCTTAGGCTGGATAGTGGCAGGAAAGGTCTCTAGCGAACAACTATCAGCGGCAAATTGCGGTATATGTACCAGAGAATGACATGACTTCATTCAATTTTATTGCCTACTCCTATTTTTATTGCTTTTGTTATGTTTTCAATCATCAACAGTAGCAATTGCATTGCTTGTAGAGTTTGCTTTTGTAAATGAATTGTTTATTACTTAATCTTTTTTTCGATACCGTTAGCAATATAATATACAAAACATTCCTTTGTATACAAAATACTCAAATGATTCATTAAAGCTCAACTCTTTGGCCTAAAATAGTGTTTTTTATTATTTGTTATTAACTGAAAATATTTTTTAAAAAATTAATTCAGAATATTCCTAAAAATTTTGAAAATGGTGTTTTTCACTTAAGAAAGGGAAATAGTAGAAGTAAAATTTGGGAAGTCTTTTCCCACATTGAAAATGAGGATGGTAAAATTATTGAAGGAGTGGTAATTTGTAAAAAATGCAATCGTATTTTAAAATTTAATGGAAGACAAACATCCAATCTCGTCCGCCACAAGTGTTATGACTTACGAAATCGCACTGTTGCTTTAAAAAAGTAAGTAATTCAGATAAAGAAAGTTTTTTGATAGCGTGTTCGCATTGAAGAAGCGAAGCGAAGAAAAAGATTGGGATATTCAAGTACTAAGGCACTTAAAATAAATATTTTAAGAGAAATGGAAAATAAGTACATTGCTAATTTATCTACAGTACACTATACGGCTTGTTTTCTATATCCACCAACCAATTCTTGTTTGGATGGAAGTAAACTGAATGAAGTGAAAGAATTTTGTGTTTTCTAAATAATGAAATCGGTTCCGTTATCCTATAGCACAGTCAATTCTTCAGCATATGATGATCCTCCATAGGATTTCCAACTATTTTTCTCAAATTTTATGACCTCAGTAAATCCTACTGCGGAAGAAAGTGTTTCTGATAAAGTTCATCGATATAGTCATTTGAAAACAAACTTTGATGTAAATTTTGACGTGTTGCAATGGTGGGAAAACCATAGTTCAGATTTTCCCCGTTTATACAAATTTGCCCAAAAAATTCTGGCTATAACAGCCAGCAGCGCCTCTTCTGAGAGAGTTTTTTCTGCTGCAGGTAATATAAGTAGTATGTTTTCACCGGTTCGCTATCAAGTTTTTCATATAAAATGAATATGCATGCCTGGCTGGGAAACGTGATCGTTAAAAATATTTTTTGTTAGGTAATTAAGTGAATTTATTATGAAAATGCGTTTTCCATCCTTGGATGGTTGTTTATATTAGGAGGTTTCATAAAATTTGTATTGTGTATTAAGGGGTTTCAAAAAAAATTTATATGTAATTTTTTTTTGTTTTCACATGCCTGATTTGAGAGTCAGTCAGGATTCCTCTATTGAATATCACCCCAGAAACTTCTATACGAACACCCCTACCCGGGCACCTATATTGAACAACTCTGTTGAATGTTTGTCAGGAAGCTGGAAATTTTCTTCATAGGTACAAAATATTTCACCGAGTTAAATATGAACTTCCCTACTATTTTTTTCAGTTTTGATTGCTGAAAGAAAATGAAACTAATAAAAAAAGGGCATTTTGGTCTATTTTTATTACCCTTGTCCTTTCTGTCTATTCATTAGCATTTTCTTTTTATTGCACTTGATAAGATGCATCAACTTAGGGCTTGTGTTTTTTCTTATGTTTAAAGTAAACCATAAATGTTTGACTGTGTCCTCTATTGTCTGCCTATTTTTATTGAAAAAAAAGGGTGCGAGAAAGTGAAACATTGTCTATTTTTAAATGCATTCATATGTCGTGTATATACATATGTGTGCACATTTATATCGCTATTGGTCAGTTTGAGTGAGCTCGTTAGAATATTTTATTATATTGCGCATGTGTGTGTGTGTTTGCATTGGATCATTTTCTGTCCGTCCTTCTCTACCGTCTAGCTTGTTATCTATACCTATTTCACACCCCAGTGCGTATATTTATGTGTATAAGGAAACACAATTTCATTACACATACATATTTCTTATTTTTTCAAAGAAAAAGGATCAGAAATTTAAAAAGAGGTTACAAAACCAACATGCATTTGCATTACATAAATGTATGAGATACATGGAAAATTCTTAAGCAAAGTTAAACACCTGTGCCGGTCTATATCTTTTTTATTACACTTGTCCTTTCTGGTTTTCTTTGCTGTCTACCTTTTTTTAATTGCAGTTCATCTTTTTTATTGAAAAATTTTGAGTTGGCATTTTCATAAGTGTCTGCTCCTCTACCAACTTTCTTGTTGGTCGCTTTCATTTATCGAAAAAATAAATGTTTGCGATACCGAGAAAATTCTTATAACGTAAATCGTTGTGATTTTTGTTTTGATTTTTTTGTAGTTTTGATTGTTGAAAGAAAATGAAACTAATAGAAAAACGAATTCAACATGTAACTGTTTATCAGCATACAGATGTGAAGATTGTATGACCGAATGTTGTAAATTTAAAGAAATTTGTTTACTATGAAAAATAAATATTTTCTTCATGGTTTAATAATATTGCTTTTTCTTAAGACATGCGCTAGCATAATTTAGTATAAATACGAGTGTTTTTCAGATATTTTTTTAAACAAAGCTTAGAACAATCAATAACATTCTTTCTATTTTCAGCCTAATCTAATAAAAATACATACTAAAATAAATATTTTAAATAAAACTAATTGATATACAGAAATATATATGTTGTGTTTTTATTTATTATGAAGATTTTTTATCTTACTTTTTCAGATTTCATAACAATTAAAATGTTTATATGTATTTCTTTTACTTTTCAGATATAGGTTAATAGTTTAAAAAGTCTTATATATAAATTAAAAAGTTTCTGTTTTAATATTCATATATTCGTTATAATATAAATTAAATGCACATATATTAACATTTGGTATACTGATATTTTCAATATTACATCTATGAATTCAATTATGAAAATATATGAAAGGATGAGAATCATTACTATACATTCTTAATTCCTCAATCATTCTTAGGAATAATTTCTGGTGTTCCTTATCGATATGACAACTGTATCCATCTAATAGATCCTTTAATTCAGCTGATGTGACCTTTTTTTAATACAGTTGATGTAGTTCGCAACAGAATACATACATAAATAACTAAACAAAAGTTTTAAATGTTTCCAATATTCTCTTTGTTTACAAATAAATTAATAAAATTTCTATATAAAATTGCACTTTTTTTAGCACACATTTCCTTACAACTATTTCTATGATATTTACAGATATTGATGTTAATATTACTTTTATATAACGTTCTTATATTTGGACAATTAAAGTCACCTAAATTATATATATATTTCCATTTCTCCATGCAGTTGACTTAACCATTTTACTTTTTCAATTCCTTTAACATATATAATATGATAATGTTCTTTTTTAAGATATGATATTATATATTCTCTAAATTCGTTGAGCGTTGAATTTCCATCATTCCAACATAATCCATGTAAATGATTGTACAACCATTTATTTGTAATCCTATCTTTATATATTAATTCTGAATATTTAAAAGGGGGTAGAATGAGAAAAGTTTTAATTTCTGAATCAACTCCTACAACGCAGACTTCCTTTGCGAATAAATTATTATTAATACAGAAACCCTGTACATCTATGACTACATTTCTATTTTGATTCATTATCTTATTATAAGTGAAAATATTTACAAAAAGTATTGTTCTTTTATTACTTTTTTAATATCAATAAATAAATCAAAAGTTATTTATGTTCATTTGTTTGCTTTCAAAAATAATCTTATAATAAAATCCAACTGAAATTTTTCTTATGTAATGAGAGATCCATAATGATATCATCAGTGATATAGTTGTATATTTTAGGTAAAAAACAAAATAGCTCTCCAGTTCCAACATAATTTGTAACATACAATACAATGTTAGCTTTCTTTCACATCGTATGATTTCCAAAGGTTCATTTAGCAGAAAATCTCTTAGAGATATGTTTTTTGATTTTATTTACAGATGTTATTAAGAAATTCAATTGTATTATTCATCTTCTTATTTTTATTTATTTTTTATTATATGTATAAGCTAATTCTAAAATTTTAGTTATAATCAGCTTTTAGCTGGTTCTGAACAGCTTTTATCTGATCATGAACAGCTTTTTAACTGGTTACGATCAGCTGTTATCTGGTTCTGAACAGCTTTTATCTGGTCATGAACAGCTTTTTAACTGCTTACGAACAGCTTTTTAACTGGTTACGAACAGCTTTTTATCGGGTTACGTAAAAATTTATCTGGTTGTGAACAGTTTATATCTGGTTATGAACAGCTTTTATATGGTTATAAACAGCTTTTATCTGGTTACGAACAGCTTTTTATCGGGCTACGAACAGCTTTTATCTGGTTATTTTCTGCTTTTATCTGATTATAATCATCTTTTATCTGTTTATGATATGTTATATGATTATGAACAACTTAATATCTGGTTATGATTAGATTTATACATGATTATGATCTGCTTACTTATAGCTGTATGAATTCATCAAAATTTTTTCTGGTTGGTTGGTTGGTTTACGTGGCTGCCCACTACACGTAGGCATTCAAGTAGAATCTATATGATTCCTTTTTGAAAGGACCACTGCACTCGTCGGTGTCAAACTATGTGTGGCCGTATCTAAGTACTCGGATACAGTGATTGATACTAGATCCAACCCGTCGCATTGAGATATCTAATAAGGTCCTCTAGTACATGATTGCCTAAAAACTTGTGTCTCGAGATATGCAAAGCCGGACATTCGCAAAGAAAGTGGAAGATTGTCTCCTCTTTGCTTTCTTCTCGACAACTTCGGCAGAACTCGTTGTAGGACATACCTATCCTACTAGCATGTCTGCCATCCGTCCAGTGTCCCGTCATAACTGCAACGACCCTCGAGATGTCCTTGCGGTTTCTGCGTGTTAGTTGTATTGAGCGCTTATAATTATAGCAAGGCCACAATTTCTTTGCAACCTTGCACGTGCTTATATTGCGCCATCTGCATTCAGCCTTATGGAAATAATGTTTGAAGATGCAGTTTCTAATAGTGCCAAACGGCGTGGCTACCGTTTCGGCGCTGGAGGCATTCAGAGCAGAGCCAGCCCTAGCCAGCTCGTCCGCCTGTTCGTTGCCTAAGAAATTGCTGTGTGCTGGAATCCAGATAAGGGTGAGATCAACCTGATCACCCAGTCTAGATAGCATCCTCTTGCACTGCCCTACTAGGATAGAGGAGGTGGTATGTGATCTTAGGGATAGAAGCGCTGCTTGGCTGTCGACAAAGATGCCGACTTTACCTTGTACCTCCCTGTCGACCAGCATTCTGGCCGCTTCCCTTATAGCCAGAATTTCAGCCTGAAAAACTGTGGCTTCGTTAGGGAGACGGAAGGAACGTTCTATACCTAGATCATCTGAAAAGACTCCAGAGCCGACACCGCAGACCATTCTTGATCCATCAGTATATACTCTGACGTCATATTGTCTAACTATTGTACCTCCCTTCCACTCCCGCCTGGATGGAAATAGAACTTTGAACACCTTATCAAAGTTCAGATGAGGTATCATGTAATCAGTGGATTTCCTCAGCGTAGGGGGTAGTTGATCCAGGATTCTGGCGTGACCATACGGCCTTGATCTCCACCACCCAGATGCCGCTAATCTTGCCGCGCTGCTAGAGGATACCGCCAATACATGAAGGTCAATCGGAATAAGGTTAAGTAAAGCGTTCAGAGCCTCCGAAGGACTGGTACGTAAACATATTGTTATCCCGACACAGGAGGATCTCTGTATTCTATAAAGCTGATCTACCACGTATTTCTTACTTGTGGCCGGCCACCAAACTACAGAGCCGTAAGTCAGTATTGGACGCACGATTGCTGTATATATCCATTTTAGCATGTTGGGGTTTAAGCCCCATTTTGAGCCAAACATCCTACGGCAGGAATAGTAGGCAACCGTTGCCTTTCTAACCCTGTGTTGAACGTTCAGTTTCCATGAAAGTTTTTGATCTAGTATAACTCCTAGATATTTTGCGTTGTCCGATAGGGACAGTTGATGATTCTTCAGCCGAGGAAGTCTGAAGTCCTGTACCTTGGTCTTTGTGGTAAATAGCATCAGTTCCGTTTTGTTTGGGTTCACTCCTAGCCCACAGTCTGTAGCCCAGTTACTGAGTGTGCCCAAAGCGTTGGACATGATACCGCTAATCACGTCCGTGAACATCCCTGAGACCATTATTACCACATCATCCGCGTACGCCACAACTTTAACCCCCGCGGCATCTAATCTGAAAAGTATTGTGTTAACAACAAGAAGCCAGAGCAAGGGTGAGATCACCCCACCTTGCGGTGTGCCTCTGCATGCCCATTTAGACCTCTCGCTGTTACCTAATTTCGCGGTGACATTTCTTGCCCCCAGCATGTTTATTATCCAGTGTATGATGTAATCCTCTACATCATTGTCCCGGAGAGCATTTTGGATGGCTGTCACCGATACATTGTTGAAGGCACCTTCTATATCTAGGAAGGCCGCCAAGGTGTATTGTTTGTGTTCCAGAGATCTCTCTATGAAACCTACTACTTCGTGTAGAGCTGTTTCTGTGGAGCGTCCCTTAAGATAGGCATGCTGATCCAATACCTGATCCAATACCAATAGTTTTTGAATGTCCCGAATGTTTGTATTGCACTTCTCACAACTGTGGTGTTTGCGCATTATGAAATGATATTTTACTTATGAAAGAAAAATCTGGTTTAAAATAATGTTTTACTTTTCTATTTTTTTATACATTTATACACATATATTGTATATATCGTTACAAAATTTAAATGTAGATTCAAATTTAACGAACATAAAAATACAGCGATGATTAAGCATAGTTTAATCAACCGAGTGTGCAAACTTGGTACCATTTAAATTCAAAATAACGAAAATACAACATACAGGAAAGCGCTAGAAACAGCAACGAGAATCTGCAGGATTGTTCAAGAAATCTATATGAAGACCTGATACCATACCTGATCAGACCTGATCCAATACCTGATCCAATACCTGATACCATACCTGATCGGACCTGATCAGGTATTAGACCAGGTATTGTATCAGGTCCGATCAGGTATGGTATCAGGTATTGGATCAGGTATTGGTTGGTTCTGTAACCTCTTTTTTAATTTCTGATCCTTTTTCTTTGAAAAAATAAGAAATATGTATGCGTAATGAAATTGTGTATCCTTATACACATAAATATACGCACTGGGGTGTGAAATAGGTATAGATAACAAGCTAGACGGTAGAGAAGGACGGACAGAAAATGATCCAATGCAAACACACACACATGCGCAATATAATAAAATATTCTAACGAGCTCACTCAAACTGACCAATAGCGATATAAATGTGCACACATATGTACATACACGACATATGAATGCATTTAAAAATAGACAATGTTTCACTTTCTCGCACCCTTATTTTTCATTAAAAATAGACAGACAATAGAGGACACAGTCAAACATTTATGGTTTACTTTAAGCCCTAAGTTGATGCATCTTATCAAGTGCAATAAAAAGAAAATGCTAATGAATAGACAGAAAGGACAAGGGTAATAAAAATAGACCAAAATGCCCTTTTTTTATTAGTTTCATTTTCTTTCAGCATGCACATTCATTTTATATGAAAAACTTGATAGCGAACCGGTGAAAACATACTACTAATAAAAACGTAACCGAATTGGCCCAAAAACCGTGAATAATTTACTTTTTTTTAATTCTGTAATATTTATTACTACACGATTTTCAATTGTACTTAAGATATTTTCAATTGAAATTAACAATTTTCAATTGAAATTGAGAAATATTCAATTGAAATTGAGAATTTTCAATTGTAATTGAGCAAAGTTCAATGCACAATTTCAATTGAAAAGTCCTCAATTTCAATTAAAAATTCTCAATTTTAATAGAAAATTTCTCAATTTCAATTGGAAATGGTGTAGTATAATTAAAAAAATCAGCTTGATGATCAATCTTAAGTCCTTAAATTTTGAAGAAAATTTATGCACATATATCTTATTTTTATTCTTATTTCTTTAAAGTTTGATAACGAATTATAGCGCTTAAAATTTTAAATTATTAAAAATAGCAAAATACTTTAAAATTGAACTAAGTAATTTAATTTTGCAATAGGTTATTTGATCAATAAATAAAAAACAAGAAGAATGCTTCTAAGTAGTATGTTTTATTAAAAATGTACGAGAAACTGCATTATTTTTCATTGCATTGTGTTATAGTTTTTCTTTTGTTCGTAATTGGTTTATTCACATTTAAACAGTGAAATACTCAAACATACTTTCTGCTTTTATCATTGGTTGGAGTGTTCATAATTTGCAATCAACTACAAGCATTTTGCAGCAAAAGACATGCTAAATTGAATCATGCAATAACAACTTTTATTTAGTTGGTGCGTATTGCTAGCTTAATATTCATTTTCCCAAAGTAAAAAAATTGACATTTGAGTGCGATTCATGTCATTCTCTGATATGTACTGAAGACGATACAATGATGATGGCAATTGAACGATTTTGGAAACTTGAGGAAATCGAAAATCCACAACAGCAACTATCTCGCTATGATGCACAATGTGAATCACACTCTAGTCAGAATACCCGGCGCAATGAAAATGGAAGGTTCGTTGTTCGGCTTCCATTTTGTGATAACTCATCTATTTTGGGAGACTCACACAGTATCGCCTATAACCGATTCCTCTCATTGGAACGTCGGCTAGCAAGGGACCCGTCATTAAAGGAAAAATACGTTCAATTTCTGAATGATTATGAAGCATTGGGACACATGACGAAAACTAATTTATCTGATGTCGGAGGGTCTAAGTACTTTATTCCTCACCACTCAGTGTTACGTCATGAAAGCAGCACCACCAAACTTCGGGTTGTTTTCGATGCCTCATGAAAAACATCATCTGGAATATCATTTAATGACATACATACATACTTCACACTGGACCAAAATGAATTAGCTGCTACGTTCTTAGATAAAAACTTTTATATTGATGATGGATTGCGGGGAGCCGATAGTTTGACTACCGCTTTAGAAACTCAACGCCAACTGCAACACGTCATGGCAATGTATGGCTTTAACTTAAGAAAGTGGTGCGATAACCACCCTCAGTTCCTCCACAACATTCCAGATCATGAAAAAGAATTCAACTTAGATATCTTAAACGATGATAGCGAATATACAAAAACATTAGGGTTAGTATGGTTACCTTAAAATGATCTGCTGAAAGTTAAAGTCAGCCTGCAACCAATAAAGGTTGTAACAAAACGCAGTGTAACCTCAGATTTGCGCGCATATTTGACCCTCTTGGGCTCCTATCCTCAGTAGTCGTCAAATCAAAAATGTTCATCCAGGAATTATGGATGCTGAATCCCCCATGGGACGAAGCTGTTCCTTTATGTGTGTAATATTATGTACATACTTATGTACTTAATAAAGACGTGCATTTTCCGTCCAAATGATACAAGTTCTTAAAATCATCGCTTCTTGTGCGTAGTTGTACGTAAATTAGCGCTTGTTGTGTTATTTGTTATTTGTGTCTTCTTACAATCATACCTAAATAAGAGCGTTGAGCGTCGCGTTAGCAACAGGGTACGTGTATTCCAAGAAAAAAATGTACTCTGAATGTACTGAAAATCCGTACCCTATTGCTAAGGTGATGCTCAACGCTCTTATTTAGGTATGGCTGTTATATGGATTGAGTGCGTTGTAGTAAAGAGAAAAGGAGAGTAACACATTTGTGTTATACATTTTCAGCAAAGAAAACACAATAATTATAGATGCGATACAATAAGTAACTCATTGTATGCTGTTTGTTAAATACGCAGTTCATACATGCTTTCATTTGGGAAGTGTGTGTGTATGTTTGCGCATTCTTTTAAATAAGCAAAAGTAGAAATAAGCACACATATTTACATACAGTGTACTCTCTCCTAACGAACACCTCTCTTAAGCGGACATTTCCCATAAACGGACAATTTTTTTAGTCCCAAAAAAATCCTTAGGGATTAAAAAACTTTTTCTCTCTTGAGCAGACAACCCTTCCATAACCGGTCGCGGACACTTTTTTCCCACCCTTTGGGCATTTCAGTTTCCCATAACCGGACAGTAACACTATTTTTCCTTTCATTCTTTTCCTTTATTCGTACAGATTTTTCTTATACGATAATGCGTGTATATATAAAAGGGGAGTCCCCAAAAAAAACAGCTTGTTGGCTTGCACGTAATAAATACGTATATTTATATACTTCTGTTTTATACGTACTTGAATCGATATGCCTCAAGCAGTATTGACTACTAAAGACAAGGTACATAAATGTTATTGAATTTCATTAAAATTAAAAAAAATGTTCGCGAGACTCAGGCTGCTTGCATCATCAAAAACAAAGACCAAATTTTGAGATTGTGGGACACTGATTTTATGAAAGATTCAAAATCAATAAATTTGCTAGAAATATTTATATGTTCTGGTTTTGAAATAAAACTGCTTAAAGACAAATATGTAAGTATGTATGTATGTATGTATCTATTACAAATTGTTATTTACTCTTTCTGTACTTCTCTCATAAGCGGACACCTCTCATAAGCGGACAAATTTGCCAGTCCCTTAGGTGTCCGCTTAAGCGAGAGTACACTGTACATACACATGTAACTGCAAGACGTTTGCAATAAAAGACGTTATACAGTAGTTTTCATTTATCTGCTTTTGTTTGAGAGCACTTTCGACTTAAATGCAAAAATTAATAATTTCAGTCACTATTAGAAATCCCACACAAATTTCTTTTTACGTGCCTCTTTGCACCTGCACATTTAAGATAACTGCCCAAAATTTTTGGCATTTTAAAATTATTTTCATACAAAAAATTACCGTTAGCTGAATTTTTACTTAACTGCCCAAAAATACATATTTTCTGTAATTATTCTTCCTAAACCTTGTTTAAAAATCAAAGTTAGCTGCACACATTAAAAAAATATGATGGCCACTTTTTTATATACATTTATAATTAACCCTCATACGGTCTTCGGGTGAAATTTCGCCCATTATCAATTTTAAAGCCATATATCTTTTAAAAATTTAACTTAATACAAATGAAACTTTTTCTAATTTTCTAAATTAGTATTTTGCATTAATAAAACGAAAAATTTTCTTTACATAATAAATAAATTCGGAAGTATTTGAAAAATTACGTTAAAGTCCCTCGGGTGAAATTTCACCCATTAAGAAAATTGTGTAATAATTATTTTATAATGGTAACCTTTATGACAGAAATTAAATATTTCTGGCAGCACAGTCCCACCACATGTTTTCCTAATGTAAAGCTATGTTTTTCCCCGTTTTAAAAAATTAATTTGAAAACAAGTTCAGGTTGTGGCAATTTTATTTTTGAAAAACTAATTTCTGCGTTTTGTAAGGAAATACCGAAAATGTCCATAAATAGGAAGGTAAAAAAAATATTATTGAGGAATAAAATTGTTACTGAAAAACTAAAAAATTGTGAATTTCTTAGCGTTTGCTTGAAGACGAAATTGAACAGATAATGGAAAGTTGGGAAGAAAGTGATGGAGGAGAGGGCTCTGTTTCAGATTCCGAAGAAGATATTCCCGTTGAATTTATTGAAGAAATTCCGCATTCTTCTAGTGATGAAGAAGAATTAGATGTACGCACTCAAACAAGCATTTTATCTAAAGATAAAAAATTTACGTGGTCTACTGAGTTGTCAAGATCTGTTGGACGAGCATGTGCAGAAAATATTATCCGCGATCGAGTTGGAATAACTTATTATGCTTCAAGTCGCATTGCTAGTATAAGACGCATTTTTTATATGTTTTCCAGAAACTTTACGAAAAATTATCATAAAGTATACAAATGTGGAGGGGCTTCGCGTTTATGGAAATGCTTGGCAAGATATTGATGATGTCTCATTACAATCGTATTTTGGCCTACTTGTATTGGCTGGCGTGTATAAATCACGTGGTGAGTCACTAGAAAGCTTGTGGAGTGAAAAACAGGAAGATCTTTATTCCGATCAACGATGTCATTGAAACAATTAAAAAAACTGTGTCGAGTTATTCGATTTGATGATAAGAACAGCAGAAGTGAACGCAGAGCTCGTGATAAATTAGCTCCAATCAGAGAGCTATGGGATAAATGGGTAGATAACCAACAACGTATTTATATCCCACATGAAAACGCTACAGTTGATGAGCAACTATTGGGATTCCGAGGCAGATGTATATTTAAGCAGTATATGCCGTCGAAACCCGAAAAAAATATGGCATAAAACTGTGGGTTCTGTGTGACAGTGTGACGAATTTTGCATGGAATTTGCAAATATACACTGGTAAGTCAGCTCATGATGCAGCACCCGAAAAAAATCAAGGCCAAAGAGTGGTTCTAGACCTAATCAGAGATCTAAAAGGGCGAAATATAACGTGTGATAATTTTTTTACATCATATGATCTTGCACTTGAGTTGCTAAAAAGAAAAAACACTATTGTGGGCACAGTACGATCCAATAAAACGTTTTTGCCGCAATCAACGAAACAAGAACTTCGTAAGCGTGCAGTTTTCTCTAGCATGTTCTTTTTCAACGACAAGATTTCACTGGTGCAATGCGTTCCGAAAAAGTACCAAATTGTCAACGTCCTTAGTACTCTTCATCATGACAAATCTGTAAATGAAGGAAATAAGTTGCCCGAGATTATATCATTTTATAATAAAACTAAAGCCGGGGTAGACACCTTAGATCAGCTGGTGGGTACTTATACGGTGAAAAGAAAAACCAATCGATGGCCCCAAGTATTGTTTTGCAACATGATTGATATATCAGCAGTAAATGCGCACGTTTTGTGGCAAGAAATAAACAACGATTGGAATAAAGGAAAACTACACAAAAGAAGGTTGTTTCTTCATGAACTAGGAATGGAATTAGTCAAAGCGGAAATTCAGCGGCGTCCTCATTTACCAAGGTCAGATTCTGCAATTACGTTGGTGAACATCATACGTCAAACTAGCGATGAGCCTTCTACGTCATCAAATGTGAAAAGAAGAAAACTGAGTTCGGGTTCCCAATGTGAGATTTGCCCGAAAAATGATAGGAAGGCTTATTCGTCATGTGCAACCTGCCAAAAATTTATTTGCGGGCAACACAAAATTGCATATTTTGTATGCAGCAATTGCAAAGAGAAAAATTAGTTAGTTATTTTTATTTTTTTAGTTATTTTTTATTTTTACTATATCAAGCTAAATTTTTCTTTGTATGAACGTATGAGGGTTAAAAAATATCGCATACCTACAAGTCACACAAATTGCAAGTCATTAAAATTCATATACATACATACAGCTGCGGTCAATATAATAGCACCACGCACAAATTTATACTGACTCCGTTTACATCTGTTTAACTGTTGGGCCGATTCAACTCAAAACAAAATAATAAATTCTTTGATGTTAATGGTTTATTATCATAAGAAAATTATTTGGTTTTTCCAACAGTTTATAATACGCTAATTAATATAAACAAAAAACTTAAAAACTACACAGTCAAAATAATAGCACTTCAGTTCATTTTTAACAAAAATTAGTGGTCTTTCTTAAAATAAGTCAAAAATTTCACTCATACATCTTGTAGATAAATTAATTGTATGGTTTCAATACTTTGTCGCATGCCTTTTGTTTGCTATTACCACGGCACATCGCCTTCCTATGGAATCCACTAAATGCTGGCATCCTTCAACTTTGATGGAACTCCAAATTTCTGCACAGCCTCCCAGAGCCCTTCAACGCTTGTTGGTTTTATTTTAGATACACCCTTCTTTATGTCCGTCCACAGATTTTCGATAGGGTTCAAATCTGGGGACAGTGCAGGCCACTCCATTACATTGATAGAGTTATCGTTGAACCATTTTTTCGCCATTTTGCTGGTGTGTTTGGGGTCATTGTCTTGCTGGAAGACCCACACCAGCGGCATTTCGTAGGAAGTTCAGTAAAATGAACATACAAATAAACTTCAAAGTACTTATTTTTTCATTCTTATACCAAGAGATAATTATTTTTAGTATAAAAAATTTAATTGAATTTCACGTTTAAAAAACAAACAAATATGCACAGCATAAAAGGTACTCGTAACTAACCCAAATAAATTTATTTAAGATAAAGAATACAAAAAACAGTCTATTACTCAATAAAATCCATTACAAATTAAAAAATTCTTTAAAAAAGTAATTAAAAATTGTTAAAAAATTTATTTCTTAAATACTACAAAAAAAATTTAGAAAATAAATTTTCAAACAAAAATTTTTCTATATCACTACAAATATTTGTTTTCTTAATATTGCAATGCAAAAACATTATTTGGTTGACGGTAACTAAATTAGTTCCGATGACAGATCTTTTTTCTGAAATTAAATTTTTTGCCATTAATTAATATGAAATGAAACGGATCAGCGTGAATCAAACCAAACACTTGAATTTGAATTGCACTGAGTTTTATTTTTTTCTTTCTGGAAAAATCGAGAGTGTATGGAATATTTGGAATAATTAATCATCAGAGATGACATTTCGTACTAACGTAAATTGATTTAACTTGTAAAAAATGAAGAAGTTGTTCTTCTCGTATTCTAATTTGTTAAATAATACGGTTAAATAGTTGATATTCCAAGTCACTAGTATCCACCGCCAAAAGCGGTAAAATCGAACAAAGAACGCTGATGAGATGGTGTAGCGACCCTGAAATCAGTACTGATCCGTTCTGCTAGTCTGATGAATAAATTTTTTCAAATAAAAAGTACTCTCTTAATAAAATAACGAATTTATCCAAAAATGATTTCTTAAATTAAGAAGATATGGGTAAACTCAGATTTGAACTCAAGCCATAAAAATTTCATTTCAATATATTGAAAAAGTTCTTTTGGAAGCAGCACTACTTGCTGGAGTTGCCAGTAATTTGCAGCTTACTTTGTGTATCAAAGGGAATTCCACTTTATGTGAGTTCCACCACTGTAAAATATTGAAATCATCGTTAAATTCTTCATCAGGCGAATTTCATGCTCAATTTTTTCATCGCAGTTCAATGATGCAGATTCTTTTACAAAGTCGGAGAGAAGTTCAGTATTGAAGGATGATATATCAGATGTGGAAGGTAAATTATCAACTTCTGTATTTAAATTATCAGCGTATGATCTCATTAAGCTTTTACATTCCATTTTTATATTTTTTTCGCTTTCAGTGAATTGCTTTAGCTTATTTGCGGGCGGAAATAGGAAAAGTGCTATTTTATGGTAGATATTTATATTTTTGAGTACTACTTCATTTGAATACGAGCTAAATTTTTCTTTTAAAACTTTCGCAACATCGAGATCATGTTGGCTGATACCACAAATTTTCTTCAGCCGATGAATATATATATACTCCTAATGCAAAGTCGCATAATTTGACCCTCCAACATTTTCGATGCTTCTTCAAATGAACTCAAAACCTTAACTACGGCATCAATGGTAGTTATTTATATTTTTGAGTACTACTTCATTTGAATAGGAGCTAAACTTTTCTTTTAAAACTTTCGCAACATCGAGATCATGTAGGCTGATACCACAAATTTTCTTCAGCCGATGAATATAAATATACACCCAATGCAATGTCGCATAATTTGACCCTCCAACATTTTCGATGCTTCTTCAAATGAACTCAAAACCTTAACTACAGCATCAATGGAACACAATTTAATATTACCAATTCTGTGCATTTAATTTTTTCCTAATGAAGTTAATAAATAGAAAATAGTGTTCCATCGA
This sequence comes from Gymnocheta viridis, assembly GCA_956483585.1. Lineage (NCBI taxonomy): Eukaryota > Metazoa > Arthropoda > Insecta > Diptera > Tachinidae > Gymnocheta > Gymnocheta viridis. Next base: position 27,050,581 of record OY101443.1, read on the forward strand.
GTAGGGGAAAAGCTTTATAAAGTTGTTTGTAGGTTAGAATTGATGCCGGCTTTTCTGCGATCTCTGGCGTTTCTTTTATAGATTTTTCAACTGCATTATTTAACAAGTGATTTATGCAACAAATGTGGTTATATGAACGAAATGCTGAAATCATGTTAGCGCCTCTATCAGCAACGATAACAGCCTTGTCATTTAGTTCTCAATTGAAATCAGCTAAAGTCTGTGAAACTTTAAACTTAATGTTTTCACCTAAAACAAAATTTATGTACATTAACATGGTTGAAAGCTGAAAAAAGTATTTTGTATATTTTAAATAATTGTCCGTTCACATATCTGTAACCATATTTTTTAATTTAGCTAACTTCCACCTTAATTTCATTGAAGTATTTTTCATACAACATACCCACATTTCTTGACAACGTAGTTGGATGTTATAATAAAGTTTTTAAATTTACATTTTTTCCATATTCTGCACCAACAGAAATTAAAAATGATGCAAATTTGTTTAACCCGGAATATTCAATTATTTTAAAGGAGCGGCAGTTTTCTATTGCCTACTCGGTAGCGAGACATACACATTTCGTTTTTGTTTAAACACTTACTTCTACTGTCTCATCGCACTGTCTTTTGGACATAGAAATTATGTAGCAATTATGCTTAAGCAAATTAGAAGTGGTCTTTTGGTTTAACTTAAAAATGTTAGTGCATTTTTTGCATGCCACTGTATTTTCTAATTGCAATCCATTTTCATCCAAAGATCCTGCATACACATCCCACACCTTGCTTTTTCCGCTTTTGTCAAATGTTTGGTACTCCCCATTTGCAATTTTAGATTTAATTTCCGAAACCTATACTAAATTTGATTCCTTAATAATAAACAAAAACAAATTATTTGCTAAAGACCTTAATTCTACAAATTATTTTGATTTATAAAAAATTTTCCAAACAAACTTTTGTACACAATTTTTTTTTTAATCCCTTATAAAACAAAACAATGGCGGTGTTCAGTGTTTGGTGCAAATGCTCTTGCGGAAGTGCAAATGCAAAATATCGTAGCTTTTTTGTGAAATTTAACGGCAACTCCGTGTATTTTGTTGTTGGATTTCACAAAAAAGCTACGATATTTTGCATTTGCACTTTCGCAAGAGCATTTGCACCAAACACTGAATACCGCCATAGAGTTGCCGTTAAATTTCACAAAAAAGCTACGATATTTTGCATTTGCACTTTCGCAAGAGCATTTGCACCAAACACTGAATACCGCCAATTTGTTTTTACGAAGCAATCGGTATCTAACTATCCGTGATTTTTTAACGGCCTTATTCATAAGCCATCAACAAAGTTATATTAGGAATTTTATAATGGAAAAACGGCTTTCATTCACACATTAACTCTACTAATCCTTTACAAAATAACGCCGTAAATGTTAAACCAGCATACTTTTTGATTATCTATTTCGCATGTTACTTTGAAAGCTGACAAGAACAAATTAAATTCATAAAATTAATTGATTCTTTTTTTTGTCGAACTGAACGTTGAACACGTTCTTGATATAGCATTTATTGTACAACAAGCAGTTTTGAGCTCTTGGTTTATACTTAACACGAACACCGCCCAGTACATGTAACACAAAAGGAAGTTTTGAGCTCGTGATATGTTCTCAACACGATCGTTTGCGGTACATAAAAAAGAAGACCATTTACTTAATGGCACCGAAAGACGAGGACTACATAGTTATTCCACAACTTTGTTGTTCTCAAAAATGAGTATCTTTTCTTGTTGTGATACTGCGAATAAGTGTTCATGCTATGTACACACATTTTTTCTAAACTGCGTATATTCAAGATGAATATTCACTGTATACTCAGTGAATATTCAGAAATGAATATGCGCAGTTTAAAAAAAAACACATATACTCATGTACATGCACATTCAGATTACAAATTTTTTGCTGTTCATTTTCGAATGCTACAGCAAAATAAATTTTTATATCCATATTCATTTTTGAGTACTACACAAAACTTTATTTTATATACAAGAACGAATACAGCAAACTATTTTTTGTCTATTCAAACACAAATAGAACGAAACACAACAAAAATTTAAAATTCGTATGCATGAATGTGAGTGATAAATGAGTGAATATTTGGTACTCTGGTTCATAATGAGTGAAAGACAAGAGTATACCTCTAGATAAAAGTCTTGAACTTTACTGTTGCTTTGCACTAGAGTACTCATTTGGTACTCTAGAGTAGTTAAATCCTTTTTGTCTGCATAATGTAATGCAAGACATTTTGTTGTGCATTTCCAGTTTAAGGGGGTGTTGTAGGCTTCTAATGCCGCGTCTGCGCAAACGACAATTTTATTTAGAATCGTATTTAATATTGCAAAATATTTTGGGATTCCCATCTTAGAGTCATATAGTCCGAGGATTCTGCCTATACTCTTCTCCCAGAAGCTAAATTCTGAGGGGTTTCCGAAGAATCCCCTTATATTTCTAAAAAGGTCGGGAACTTTGTCTAAGTCATTCCTACATCTTTCCTCTATTACCTGATATCTAGTATTAAGAGAATCTGTATTTTATTTTGTATTTGATTCGATTGCTTAAAAAGCTTTAGAAAAAATTAGTTAAAAATTTTTTTGACTACAATCTTACGCTTAAAGAAGTGTACCACTTTCACAATTATTTTAAATTCCTTAAAAAAATAGAAGTAGTTCACTTTCAAAAATTATTTTAAAAAATAAAAGTGTTTCACTTTCAAAATTTATTTCAAGTTTTTTAATTAAAATAGAAGTATTTCACTTTCAAAAAACTATTTAAAATTTTTTAATTAATATTTATTTTTTTCCTTTTCTTAAAAAATTTTTTCTTACATAACTATTCTTACATTATGATAACGGCTTTCATAGTAAAGCTGGAAATCCGACCTGTTCCTTTTCTGAATTTTTCCATAGTACGGTGTCAGCAACTTCACTAAGGGCTTTCATCGGATGAACGTGTTCAATCCTTTTCTTGCTGTTATTGAGTTTGTGCTTTGTTGTGCAGCCTGTGGGGTGCTTTGTCAATTTCTTCCTTCTGTGTAGCCTATGGGATACTTTTTAAAGAAGTCCTTCGTTTGAATTCCTTTTAGTTACAGCCTATGGGGTGATTTTCTAAAAGGTAATTCCTTTTAACGTTGGGTGCCAATAATTTATTTATAACTTTATTTCATTAAAAAAATACAACCTTATTTAATCACTTTAAAACTACAACTTTGTTGAACAACATTTTTATTACAACTTTATTGAATCACATTTTTATTGCAACTGAACTTAATTTTATTTTTTAAACTTAATTACAGCTTAGACTTTATGTTAAAATATGCTAACTAGTTAAAAATAACATGCTTGTTACCATATGCAATAAAATGATTTCTTAACCGTCTAGAGATATGTCAGCGATTTCCAGCAAACACAAGTTGTTGACCAGAAGTTTGATAACCTGTAATTAGGTCGTTGAACTTCTTCTATATCGGTAGTTAAATGTTTTTTATGTTAACACGTTTTTCCGTAGCCTTTCAGCAAAAATTTTCGGATTATGCACTACAATATGCAAAATATACATGCATATGTACAATGTATTTTTCTTTTAAATTTTGGATTCTTTTCCACTCAAACTATTCTTCACAGTTATACACATGTACTTACATATGTAAATTTTTTTAAATTCATTATTTTAGTATTTAGAATCTGATTTGTTTCAATTTATTTTTATGTAGTCAACTGTTCAAACTTTTCTTTGTTTTAATTTTTTTGTCACTTGTGTTTTTTTCCGACTTTAATAGGTATCCACTTGTTGCGTTGTACGCGTATGAATTAGAACTGGTATAGAGATTTATCTTCTTCCTTTCGCGCTTTCTACAAAGAGAGTGACCTTTTTTCTTTTAGGGCTGTAATTTTTTACAGGTTGACCTTAATCGCTGGCACTGGAGTTTCAGAAAAAGGAAGTTCGAAGGACCATGTTTAATTTTGCATTGAAAATTTACACAAAATTAAAGGACATACATACCCACATATATGTGTATATGTATGTGGTAAGTATATAATAGTTAGCGACGAGTGGCAATAGTGAAATGAATAACGGGGTTAATATTCGTACATACGTGAAGGGTGAAGGATGAAGAACTTCTTATGTCAGGAAGGGGATTCCTGAATCTGTGGGAAAAGAAATAAAACACACCAATGAGTTTTCTCCAAACCAACTTACATTAATATTGTTTATTTTTAAAATATTTAGGTAGAATCAACTTGTTACAGCGAGTGTTCAAAAGTAAGTGAAGTATTTTTACATTCTGGATTTAGTAAACTACAACAAATTTGTTAAGCTACAAAAATGGCAATCGTTACGTTACAAAATATTTCTTCGTTAAGATAGTTAATGCAAGGTTGTTCATATAAGAATTCAAGACGATTAAATGCAGCGAAGATAATTTGGTAATAATTACATATAGACAGTTAATTTCAAGTAAACAATTCAAATACAAAAACAATTCGAATTCAATGATTTTATATTAAAAAAAAGGTTTTAAACATGGAGGATTCAGATGGCTATCAAGTGAAGAGATCCAAAAATTAGATATGGATTCGAACGATGGTTATGTATATGAAGTCACCTTACCCAGTGGTATAAGGGACTAGCACCACACATGTATTTGAGTAGTGAATTTAACACGAGCTTGTCATTGGAGGTGGCGATTGACCCGTCTTTGCATAACCTTTAGCCACCCGAAGGGTTACCTACAAGTTTCTGTAGAAGGCACCAGTTCTAAGGTGCAGGTCTTGTGCTAGTCACAACTAGCTATCAAAAGAACTAACCCAAAAGAGCTACCACATTCGCCACCCTTGCTCGCTGATGAATTCTGCAACTCCCATTATCCTATCCTTTTTCTACCCATATTAAAACAGTTGAATTTTGCAAAAGAAAAAAATTATCTGCCTGTTCGTCGAGGTCGAAAGAAATATTTCTTTCATATTAATACATTTGAAATAAAAACAACTTCTAAAATTTTGTTTTATACGAAATAAACTGCCTTATTTATATTTCTGTATTTATAATTTTTTAAAGAAAACAATTCATTCAAATGTACTTATTCTTAAATTAATTATATAATATTTTTCAAATTAATTTTTTGTTTTTCGTGCACCTATTTGTTTCAAATAGCGCTTTCTTGTTATTCATTCTTCTTGAGTTTTATTAAAACCCTGCAAAACTCATTATTCTCCTTTTCGTTACATGTTTTTTTCACTATTTCTAAATCCTCTTGTGTTATTTTGATTAGAAATTTTATTTAAATTTTCCAAAAACTTTTCTGTTTCTGACTTTAGTAATCTTTTAAAATTGCTTTTGATCATTTTTTTAATTAAGTATGTATGTACATATTTCATTTACATACTTTCTTTTAAAAACTACATTTTCTAGATATCCCTTTTAATGTTAATTCCTTTTTTAAAGTAAACAAAAGCACAAAGATAATGTTATGATCTTAAAGTTTTTGTTGTTTGAATAAGGGGATCTTTGAAAAAATATAATTGCCCTCAGTGACAAACATTAAATGGGTCGTAGAAAAATATGTGTGGTATGCATTACCTAGTGATAGCGAATTAGCTATCGAATAAAGGGTAGCGATTGTTACAACTACTAGTGAATATGCACAGATGTAGTAGCTGAGTGTCATACCCTTTCGTTATCGCTTTTAGTGCATAGAGAGAAAGCGCACACCACTTCGCTAGCCACTTGTGACAATGGTTTCTGCTTACACCACTGGGTAGAATATCCTTCTAATTTACATGATTCACACAATGACAATGAATATGCACAGATGTAGTAGCTGAGTGTCATACCCTTTCGTTATCGCTTTTAGTGCATAGAGAGAAAGCGCACACCACTTCGCTAGCCACTTGTGACAATGGTTTCTGCTTACACCACTGGGTAGAATATCCTTCTAATTTACATGATTCACACAATGACCTTCCTTTTTGTGCTGAAAATAAAAAACTTTACAACAGTGGTTGCCACTAGAACCCCCGCGGGCAGCGGGGTGGAAAACTGAACTTAAGTAATATTACAAGTGTTGCCAATGAAGAATTTCGCATCACTGGCTTCCAAATTAAACATTTGAAGAAATATTATGCACCACTTATTTTACATATGTACTTGTATTACAAGTACACATACTTAAACAGTACTTAATTGACAAATAGCTACGGGAACAGCTATTTTCTGGTATTTTCTTACGAGCGGTAATAAAATATTAATTAAAAAAGTTTTCTAGGTTATTCCTGGAGGGTCGAGAAAAAATAATGCACCATTTCCTGATTCTACTTAACACGTAACACCTGATGAAAGACTTGGAGAATATCTCAAATAACTATTAAAAACAAAACTGAAAAAACTATAAAAAAAATTAAATGAAAATAGAAAAACTATTAATAAAGTAGACTATTTTCCAAGCAAAAAACAACACTCTAATAATAGTTATTACATTACATGTAGTTCCTAATTGGAAGGCGCTAATATTTGGTATTCAATAAGAAATTTAGTTCAGTGTACGCACATCGTTACATCAAAATACGAACTAAACGTGTCGAGTGTGCGTTTGGCAATCACTGCTTTACAAGCATAACAAATGAATTGCTGATCATATGTTAGTGCAGGTTCACACAGGAAAAGTTAGCTTTCGAACATTTTAATTCAGCTGAGAGAAAGACAGAAAAGAATGTATTCGTCTCTCTTTCTCTCTCACAGCTGAATTGAAATTTGAGAAAGTAAATTTAGTATGTGTAAACCAGCACTTTTACATTATAGAGTTCTTAAGCAATGTTTGGAGCAGGTGTGTTCACAACTAAAACTGTGGTTGTATTGATGCTTATTAGTATTAGTGAGTTGACAAAGCTACCCACCAAACACAAAGAGAAACGTTTGAAATATAATGCTGCTTTATTTGTCCTTAGGTAATATTTTACGCTTATGAAATAAAACAATTTTTAAATAGTTTAAATTGCAGAAATTCATTGCTCACAGGCAAAAGTAAAAACAAGATTCAATTAAAAAAATTAAGTTTCAATTAAAAAGTTGAATTGTTTCAATCAATCTTTAAAATTGTTGTATTAGCTCAACAGGATTAATTGAGATATCTTTTGATTTTTTCAATTAAATCAATATTTTATTCATTAAAAACTTAACTTAAAAGTTTAAAAATATCAATTTATTTTCATTAAACACCCATGTAACATTAAACGATCAATAAAATTTATAAATCCTGACGATGCTAATGATACTCATATCTATACCACAGATCATGGGACTAATGACCACTAAACTACTGACAGAAAAAGGAGGATACATAGACGTTCACATAAGAGATCAGGAAGTTGTTACGGAAACAGACATACTACTACATATAATCAATCTTTATGAGATTGAGGGAATTTTGAATAATATAACTGAAAATATAAGGCTAATGAAGATTGAAAATAATGAAAAACTAAGCTCAGAAACCAATACAAAGGAGGCAAAGACGCAGACTAATCAATGGAATAGGTAGTATACAAAATATACAAAAACAATTATGTAGCGTTAATGAATTCGTGTAAAATAATAATCAACAAATCATAATTAACGATTATTTTAATAAATCCGTAAGTCACTTCAAAATAGTAATAAATGATGAAAGAAATAAGATTAAGTTAAATTCAATGAGCTAAATTTTAAACATAGAAAACAATAAGAGTTTATACTTAGAACACTTAAGCAATATACAATTAATAAAGAACAAAGTAGAACATTTACAAGTGAATATTATCACAGCAAAATATAGAATTGCTCCTCCTTGTATATTAACCAGCAATGAGATAAAGATATATAAAATCGACTATAAAAAGTTAAAATGTATTCAGTTTGCAGTAATTTTTCGTAATAAATCTTGTTTGATTTTAGGAAGAAAAGTACCAAAAACATTTGTAACAATTTAGCTAAGATATATCGCACCACTACCGAATAATCACAGTAACGGAATAGATGCTGTAACAGAATAGATCTTTGAATTTAAAAATAAGACATATAAATACGAGGAAAATAAACACTAAAGATTTAAAATTATGCAATCATTGTGTAATAAAGAATAATTGTCAACTAGTAAATAACAAAGATTTAGTATTATTTCCAACAGATTTAGATACGATTATAGTTAAGAATACTAACTATATTAATATAAATCAAAGTTGTAACACAAAAGAAGAGAATTTAAATGGAAATTTAATTAATTTTAATAATTGTTCAATAAGTATCAACGATTATTATTTTTCGATCACTATCGAAAATACAGAAGAAAACCAAATAATTAACACTGCAAACAGAATAAAAAATTTTACACATATGTTGTCTTTTCAACAAATCGAAAAAGAACATAAAGCTAGCATTCAAATATTCAAAAACACTAAAATATCACTCTAAATTTTCATATGGATGTAACCTTTTAATAATTATTTAATGCCTACTATGCTTGTAAGCATAAATGTTTATATTTGTATTTATATATAATTTTTTTAAAAAGTCTTATTACTCTCCAGGACATGTATACCAAATTTCAGCTTTCTAGCTATACTAGCTATACACCCTCCCGAGTGAAAAGTTGCCCTTTTCAGATTTTTCTGCTTAATTGGTCGCCAAGACCTGCCTACTTACCAAATTTCAGCTCTCTACCTATAGTGGAAGTGCCCAATAATATTGATGAGTCAGTGAATATGTACTAAAATATGCACTTTTTACACCTTAATATCTCGGGAAGCTTTTACGGCAGAACTTTCACCTATGGGGTTACCTCTGTAGGGAGACCTTATGTTTCAAGTTTCATTATTTTATGATAAAGTGGAGCAAAGTTATAAAACAGCTCGAATGGTTTTGTGTAATAATACACACTGTGTGGCCGGAACTTGGTCTGGCGCACTACCGTGCGCCTAGATTGACGTTGAAATTTTCCTCTGTTCCTTTGGAATATTGTATCATGTCCAATTCTTTCTGACTAAAAATGTTACGAACTTTAGCCAAAATATCACTGTGGATTAAAAAACAACTAATAAATGGTTCTTGTTAGTTTTAGTTATTATCATTGGCGCATTACTCCGTTCGGCTTCTTTCGTAACTTCCATAACATCTAATTCGAGCAATCAAGGGTGCTAATTCTAATTAAAGTGTTATATACGTAAATTAAAAATATATATATATGAGACAATATTACAGGCATTGAATAAAATTTTCTAGTTTTAAGAAGAGGAAATCGTTTACTATAAATTGTAATCATGACAAACTATAATTTATCGTTCCTGTTTCGTAAATCGCAAAATTTCAAATCACTTGATTTCCAAAAGTAAATTGAGGCTTTCCTGGGGAAAGTTTTATGTCAATTGTCCCATAAGTGGAAAATATAGGTGTGATACGAAAACATTAGCAATTTTTTCTCATGTTGAACGGAATCAAAAGAACTTCTATTAGTGACTGACACTTGCGGCCTTTTCCACATCACATCATGATTGTCGACATTACAACCAATTGAGCGTAATACAAATAAATAAAATTTTATTTAATATCATTCTACTTTTCAGCATAGCATGGCCATGTCGTATGTTTACAATAAACACCAAAACATTAAAAAGATTACACATATTGGTTATGTTTTTCATTTCAAAGCCGGTTTTGCCAAAAACATCGAAAATAGAATATTTTATTCTCTTGATGTATAATATAACTTTCACTAAGGAAGCACATTAAGGTTTCATTACCTGCGAACCGGTCACGTGCCCTATTCTGTGGTAGGAAAGAGAATATTAACAATATATTTTAGTCGATCTTTGGTTACTATAATTCTGGCGAAATGTTGTGATTTGGAAATGTTGTGATTTGAACTTTCGAGATTTATAGAACAGGCTCAAAATAATTTCTAATTCTTTTTTTCAGGTTGATGTGAATCGATGATTACTGGCTGGTGTTTAACGGACGAAAATACACTTACAAAAGATCAGCTTTAACAATATTTTTAAGTTAATTTTAATTTTTTTTTACATTTATAATGTATTATGTTAAATTATCGTAAGTTAAATTTTTTAACTTAAATTGTTAAAACTTAGATTATTACTGCTTTCCCTCAGGACAACTAAATAAAATTTTTTACGAAAATATGTAAATATTTAAGATTTATTTTGTGATTTATCTGATATGGAACTAAGAAAAAAGCACAAGACAAATCTCATCGTTATGATTCTGTCGAAGTCGCGAATAAGCTTATGACCTACTTGAAATCTTTTTATACATTAATATATTTTTTTATATATTAATATCATCTTTGATATCGTTTCCCCGACAGTACAAAATATGTGTAGGAATGCGTTTTGATGATTTATTATATGGGAATATAAAATACTGCGTTTTATTATCATTTAATTTTATTTTCCAACTAAAATATTTTTGGCTGGAGATAATACTTTCTTGCGTCCTCTTTCTTATTGCACTGCATGTAAAACAGATGCTAGTAATGTTGTGCGACAGCAAGGACACTAACTTTTAATGTACCTGTTCCCAAGGTGCATTTCGATTAGAAAGAAAGCATTTTCGAAACACAATGTACTCGTATAACCATAAAAATTCAAATGATATCCGTTTCGAATCTAAATACATAATAACCCGCCTGAAAACCCGAATTCTTTGAGTCTTTTGTTAGTTAACAGATTTTTTGGATCCCGGTGGCAGCTTTGTAATAAACCTTGACCATGATTAAATTCTATCCCTGTTAAGTGGAAACTGCCTTAATATACCGTTTAAAGGAGTTCTGTAGTTTTTATACCTTCGTCTCTAAAATTATCGTTTAAGCAATAATATTCTTTGAGCAATAATCATCTTCGATTTATATCAAGTTTCTCACTACCACAAGTTTTTCCTGCCTACGAGAATCTTGCTATAAACATTTTTATAATCTTCACCAAAAAATTTGAATGGGAATATATAGAACTCTTTTTCTTACCAAAGTTTGCAAAATATTTAATATAATCAAGATTTTTTCATTTGTTAATTTATAAATTGGGACTTAATCAAAAGGCTGAAATAATTATAATAATCTCATCCCACCTATTCTTAAAAATGAAATAATATTATGTCAAATGAAATAGATGCATATATTTATTTACCTAATTAAATGCATTTGTGTAATATTATTAAAATGTAAATATATATATATATATATATATATATATATATGCAATTTTGTTGCAAATGTTTATTGTATTAAAAAGTGTGAGCATGTGCGAATATGAAATAAATTCGGCAAAGCAAACTGAATCATTTTTAAGTTTATATTTATTCTAAGAAGAGTTTCTGATAAGTCAGTTGCGAATTTTCCGATTGTTACCATCATCAAGCAGAAAAATATGATTTGTCAACATGTACATGAATTTGAATACATAAAAGAAAAACTAAATAACAATAATAATATAATACCCCAAAAAATCCCCAGTGAAAAATAAGCTTTGCCTCAAAACTACCGTGGGGCTTTTCCCGAAATTTTAATCCCCAATCACAAAAAAAATCCCCTATTTGGGGACAAAACCCCAAAACTGGGTACGCTGAATTGATCTTAAACCATATTTTTTAAAAGTTTCAAACCTCTTATCTTATACGAAATCTTTTTAAAAAAACAATGAGAATTTTAAAAATTACAAAAGTATAAGCATATTAGGTTTCGAAACTTATTCTAAAAACCCAACAATAATTTATTGTCAAAAATGCGATATTCCACAAAACTATGATTTTGTAGGAGTTTTTAGTAAATGTAAGACCAGTTCATTTTATTTGAATGTTAAAAAACGTATTCTTTGTCTCCTAAGATCTTTGCTTATTTTACATTATGTAGCATTTTGTATACTTTTGTTGTATTGGGAGAAAATCCGAAACTATGCAAGAAAACAATACAAATATGTATATACCATTTTTAGACACGACGCTATTCGTGAACTATCTTCGCTGTGTTCCACAAATATTTTAGGAATTTTCCTCAAACATTAGTATATAAAAATTTAAATTATTTTTAATTTAAGAATATTTTTTTTCGGCCAGTCGCTTAAAAGTTCATATACATATATGTATGTACGTATATTATGAAAACTGATTGATTAAAAAAGATGTGACGAATTGCAAATGATTCTTAGAATACATTTTAAGCCCACCTTAAATTATTAACTTGATAAAAGCAATCCAGAAGTTAAATACTACATTCAAAAGAAAATTCTATCCATATGTACTTAAATCAATCCCAAGCGGTGTTAAAAGTATGGTAATTCCAGATTTACTAAAATCTAGTACAGAATGATTGATTTAAGTACGTACTATTATTAAGTGCTCAATTTAATTTTTTAATTGATTCAAGATTTTTCACGTGATTAAAGAATTTTGTACTCTTTTTAAGAAACTCCAGGATTGGTTATCTAAACTAATCTCGTTTTCGACTTAATTAAAGTAAATTTTATTGTTATTTGTACTCGAAATTTTGAGTACGACTCATACTCAGACTAAGTAGAAAATACTTAAATTTAGTACGGTGTTTTCCTTTCAGTGTATAAATATGCAAATGGGTTATTAGCAACATTTTTTTCAAAAATTATCAAATTGAACAGAGTTTTTAAACATGCTTTTATTTAAAATAAAAATTTTCTAGACTATAAGTTTGCTGATCTTGCAATTTTTGCGAGACTTTTAATAATTCTTGCCTTTTTAGAGATTTTTGGCAATCAGTACAAATATATGATTTTTCTCAAATACATTTTAGGAGTTATTGCAATTGCAATTATAAGAATATGTGCTGTTTTTGAGAGTTTATTTTCTAATAGCATATGCAAATTTCCGCCGTTTTGGCGACAAGTTTTTCTCGTTAAATTTTTTTTATTATTTGCTTTAAACTTTATTTCTATTACATTACATTGCATTAAACTTTGTCTCCATTTTATAGAAAAGGCAATTGAAATGCTCTTGAAGATTAACTTACTGCTGTTATAGAATGAAAGAGACATTTCATATGGGAATTTATATTGAAAGCAATAGTAAAATATCAAGTTTTGAAAAAAAAAACTTAGAAAAAAGCTTTGGTAAATATAATGAAAGTTAAAATTAGGCAATTTTTGGAAACAGGTATCAAATTCTAGGCGGGAAAAGATTTTTTGGCTTTATTATTTGTAACTAAGTATCCAAAAAACAATTTAATTGGTAAGAGATTTTTGATCACGTTGTACAAAAAAAAATATAATTATATTGCTTAACATTCTTAAAAAAGTACGGAAATAAAAAACAGAATATTCTTCTATTACAACCGCAATTCGAATCCGAGTTCATATAAAAGTATAAAAAACTGACCGTTCAACTTGTTACACCAAGAAGCTTTGCATAAAATGAGTGCTTAATCCACATTAATATCTGTACTTGCACCATCATTGATACATACCTACTTTTGAGGGTATTTTTACATATACAACTGATCCGATTTGGCGGAGAGAATATAAGAAATCAGAAAAAAAGTTATCCATATAACTAACGGCCACGCTAATATACTCGAATATATATATATATTTTGTAACGTCACGTTTTCGCTGGCTGCTATATATCTTTGGGGTTTTAGTCAAGTGAGTTTTGCTTTTATTACTCCCCCACCGGAATTATAATCAGTTGTGATCACTAATAATAGGTAGTAATTATGCGCAGAATATACTAAGTAATGTGCGTAGCGAATAAATTATTTGCCAACCAACTGCCTTTGTCACAGAATATTCTGCACTTTTATAGTCGCACACAGCCTACGCGCATAGGGGCGATCAAGGTATATTCAACTAAGTGACCCTGTAAGCACAGCTCACAAATTCGCATTGCGAACTTTTATACAAGTTAATGTCAAATATTGTTTATGTTTGTACCATGATCAGTGATACCACGACCAAGAAATTTGTACAGCAAAATTTCATGAAAAAGTAACTAAATAAGGAAAAAATAACCAAAATTAATATGCTTTTTGATTTAGTTAAAATAGATTATAAGTTTATTTTTTCAAATATATTTGACATATATTAGCTAAAATTCAAAACCACGTCAACAACATAAATTGATTTTCTGTAATATGTCAGTTACATGGTTTCGCATTGGACTCTAATGTATTTAAATACATACTAAATTTAAATATGAATATATTAAATAAATACATATGTTTTAAAAGTTTAGAACAATTAAAAAAATGCCTAAAAGAATAAAATTAAAAAAGAAGAAAAATTTTTCAATGACCGCAAATTTTTGTATTACTTTGTTGCACAAAACCACAACAAGATAGCAAAAACATTTGTATGTTAGTGGGTGTAACTTAAATAGAGTTTAAATGCATAAGGTTGGTAATTTAAATATTAATTGAGTTTCAATAAAGTTTATGCTAAAAACCTGAAATTCGTATTTAAATAAAACTTAAAAATAAACAACGAAGTCAAAAACTGACCATCAATCTTTTTTTGGTTACTTTCTTTTTTCATTTGGTTACTTTTTTAAGAAATTTGGTGGCACAAAGTTTTTGGTATTGGTAGCACTGATCTTAAACATAAAAACCCTTTGTACAACCATATGTTTTTGACAGCTACTTGTATATTACACAAACAAAATATGAATGTAGTTGTTGTATTATTGTACAACAACTCCTTATGGGATCACCTAGTTAAATACACCTTGGAGGCGATTATTTATGTATGTGATTCATTTTATTTTTATTCTACTCTCTTAATAACATGCATGCAAAGCAACAACTCTCATGCCATAGCAGCCGCTGTTGCTTGATTAGTGTTCAACGGTTACAAAGAATTTTATACATAACAAAAGGTAACCGTAAATATGAAGCAGAACGAATAATAGATATGCACGATGCTAATGAGTTACTGAGTTTTAATATTTTTTGTATAACATAACTGTGTATAAATATAAGGACACTTAGTGATGCGAGCCAAAAACGAGCTCCACGACCTTTGGTCGTCATATTACCCTTCTTCATCCCCGTATTATGAAAGGTACCCCATATATCGGGGCCAGACAGAGGGTGCTGCCGCACCAATACCAATGTTCGGTTTCCATTGACGACGGCGCAAATTATAATAAAGTTTTTGTTTCAGTGATGCTTTGTTCAGATTATTTCGTACTATGGCAAACTTATCCTGCAACTCGTTCTTTTGGCCGTGCACCCGTTCCGACGGTAACGCTATCGTATACTGCATTTGGCAGTCTGGGTTCTCTACCTTGTGTCAGATAAGCAGATTATCCAGTAGATTTGGCTACCGCGGTGCTTATCGCCAGCATTATTTCCGGTAACCTTTCATCCGGAAAATTGTGCTATGATCGTTCAAATAAATTGAATTTTATTATCTAAGTTCTCCTTTTGGTTGTCTTTCAAGAGGGGAAAAGGTAAGTAGAGACAACTGTGGAAAAGGAGATTTAATTATAACCTCAACCAGTGGTTGTTATTAAGGGGTATAGGAATAAAAGATGTAAAGCGGAATTAGTTCCTTTTCTTTTATTTAAAGGGCTTATGAATATGCTTACCTTTGTATAGGGGATACCGAATAATAGTAAGTGTATTCCTGGGTTGGAACTTATATTGATCACACGAGACACAACGATTTTCAATGAAATGGTAAGGATTCTGGGCCAACGCTCAAGTTATAGTAAAAATGTATATTTTCAGATAGGTTTTCAAAAAGACAATGCTATTTTTTCAATATCCAGCAAATTTAATGTTCAACTTCGGTTGTTCAATTATAAGTAAGTTTACAATTCAAGTAGCGATTTAGACTTCG
Organism: Gymnocheta viridis; assembly: GCA_956483585.1. NCBI lineage: Eukaryota > Metazoa > Arthropoda > Insecta > Diptera > Tachinidae > Gymnocheta > Gymnocheta viridis. Next base: position 27,066,472 of record OY101443.1, read on the forward strand.
TTCTTCTTTTTTAAAAGATACATTTTGATAATTGAGGTTTAGTTTTAAAGTTAGGTCTTTCATAAAATTAATTAATTATACATTCGAATAAAAATTAAATATGCAAATAGATAAAACTAAAAAGAAAAACATTTATTTTGCCCAAGCTATCTTCGACATGCCGCCGGCCTTAGCTTCAGTCAACAGATGCCGTCTTACCGGATGCGCAAAGAACCTTGGCCAAAGATCTTATGGCCTTAACGATGGTTCTTCTATCTGGTGTTGTTGTTAGTGGTAATTGGTTGTTGTCATGTTGTTTAACAGCCTTTGGGGTTGATGATTGTGGTTTAGGTGCTGATTTCGCCCTTGCTCTTTGTCGATTTTGCAAATACTTAGATTTTCTTGCCATGGACTTCTTAGAACTTTTTGATTGAGGATGGAGTAGAGTGAGGTGAAATCCGGCGCACTTTCGGCAGGTAGCCAAGTATGCACAGGCTCGTAAATTATGACTATTTGCTAAGCAGTTAGTACAGCGCCGGCTGTTGTCAACCACTTCCCCTCTCTTCTTTACTGACATTTTTAAGAATTTCCTACAAAAGGCATGACGTGTTGTACACAAAACGCATTTGTAAAGGTCCGGATCAACACGAACTCTAGGGTGCTTAGCACGATGGTTTTTTTGGCGTGTACTTTCTAATCTTCAGTTAGTCCTGATATGAAAAAGATAAAAAGACATTTGATTAAAAATTCTAAATTTTTTGATGAAGTGGATGTATGCGGCAATATATGTTTATTTATCTGAAGGTGAAGTAGAATTTATGCTTAATGCAGTGTAGAAAGCGTAAATTAGTCTAATGAGATATAATATGAAAATAAATAAATTAAAAGTTAGACACAGTTTTTATTAATATTTTCATTATTAAGTAAAGGAAGGTAATATAGCTTAGCTATAGGTCAAGTAATAGTTCCTGAAGCAATGCCCACAACAGCTGTGCATACATTGCTGTCGCCATTCATAGGGAGGTTGTAAATCGTCCATTACATCCACAAGATCTCCTACTTTTGAATTTGTAGTATAATCTTTCCATTTATAGCGCTGTGCAAATACTGAAGATAATCATCTTTCCAGCGTATGGCGAACTGGTGTTGAAGGGATTTTAGCTTTTCCCACCTTAATAAGGGATAGTTCTTATCTGGAAAAGCCAGCAGGGAGCACCTCTTAGGACATGTCCTGGGGTTAATGCTGTCAAGTCTGTGGAGTCTTGCGAGAAAGCCGATATTACTCTGGAGTGAACTCTTCGATGGTGAATTTTTGAGAGCAATTCGTTTTATATGAAACTTGAAGCCTTTTACAGCAGCTTCCCATAATCCTCTCATGTATGGAGCGTGTGGGGGTATGAAATTCTATTCGAAGCTGTGTGTAATATACTTCTGGGATATCTCTTGTGCCGCATTTTGCACGAATGTTGCAAACTCACGTTCTAGTATATTACTGGCGCCCAAGAAATTTCTGCCATTGTTAGCAACTTCCCTTTGGGGATCCCCGCCTCCCAACGGAGCGAGAAAATGCAGCCTATAATGCTGCCAAAGATAGTTCTAAGCATGGCTCTAAATGAATTGCTCGGGTACTAACAAACAAAAACGCTTGCATATCCTTTAACCGAGGGAGCTTTTCGCAGCAGTGACATTTTTAATTCAAAGGGGCCAGCATAATAAATGCCCGTGACTTGAAACGGAAGAGATAAAGTGCATCTTTCTGGTGATAAGGGAGCCATTATCTGTGAGGATGGCTGCTGCTTGTAAATAATGCACGTTTACAATGGCGTATTATTTTCTTTACGGTTTAAGTGTAAATACGAAAAACTCAGTTTGTACCATTCGGCACATGTGACTGCGCTCAGCAAAATAGTCGGGTGTCGTTCGTTATAATGAAGAGAGGACAACGATAATCACCCATTCACTCGTAGAACTAAATCTGAATCTAAGAATGGATTCAGTGCTTTAAGTGCTCTTTTATTGGGAATGATATGTTCTTTAAGTAAATACTGATATTCTTCCGAATATAATCTTTTTTGAATCAGACAGAAAAGCCTGGATTTTACTTGTTGTATTTCTCTCTGTATAAGGTTATTTTGACCCTCGCAACGAATGTCAGGTTTGACCTTTTAATACATTTCTTAAAGAAGCGGAACATGTATCTTAAAATATGCAAAGTTTCTACTATACGCTGAAAATCTACATAAAATATCTTCCTCTTGAATATTTGAGAGAAAAGTTTGTATTTCTTTGGGGGCCTCTACTGTTTTTAGAGGATTTCTCTTTGGCCATTCGGATTCCGATTTCTGTAGCCATGGTGGACCGTGCCGCCACTGAGTGTTACTAACAAGTTCTTAAAACCTTGCGTTCTGAGATCTATTGGGTTATCATATGTTGAGACATGCCTCCATGTTGCTATCGGAACAATACGATGGATTTGCGCAATTCTGTTTGAGACATAAGTCTAGCATGTTGAGGGAACTTTGAAGCGTCACAAAATCCATGAATTTGGACTTTGTGTGAAGGCATATATTGAAGCCAACGAGGTATGATAACAGTTTCTATTTTAGATAAGTCTGAAACCAGATCATTCCAATTTTTTAAGGATTCAGTTGAGATATCCTCATCCCATTTTAACCCTTCTAACCATACTCGTAGCTGCTGCAATAGTATTTTCACCTTGATTAGCATTGGGGGCCAGCGATCCTGCAGGGTCGAAGAGCTTTGCAACTGATGAAAGAATTTGCCTTTTCGTAATCTTTGCCGATTGATCAACTGTGGAGAATTTATACGTGAACACGTCTGAGATTGCACTCCACTTTATGCCGAGAATTTTTGGCAGAGCTGCAATCGTGAAATCGAAGGAAGTCTAGATCATATAGAACTTCCTTTGACAAATGAGTTAGAAGTTGCGAATTGTTCGCTGTTATTTTTTTTAGCGGTAAGCCAGCCGATTTCAGAGCTTTGATAAGTTGATTTTGAGCAGATACAGTTTCGTCAATAGAAAAACTGCCGAAAGTATATATCCGATTTGCAGCCTTTTGCAATTTGGAAGAGAGTACGAATTACGAGATATGGGGCACATTTAACCCCGAACGTTACTGTTTTCAACCCAAATTATTTTATTGAGGCATCGACTGAGGGCTTAAACAGAATTCTTTGAAATTGTCTATCATCTGGGTGTACGAAAATTTGGCGATACATCTTCTGTATATCACCACTAAACACATATTTGTATTTCCTCCAGTTAAGTATAATAGTTATTAAGTCATTTTGCAGAATAGGCCCGGTATAAAGTACATCATTAAGCGCAAATTGAGATTTCGTTTTCCTCAAGGCATTGAATACGACTCTGACTTTAGTGGTTTTGTGCCTAGTCATACCACTGCATGTGGCGGTAAGTAAAAAAGAAATATTTACCTTAAGATACTATTTCCTGGGCGGAAGTTTCTTCCGTATGGTCTAGAGTCAAATATTCACTAAGAACCGCTTTGTTCTGAACCTGAAGCTCCGGGCCTTTTGACAATGTCTTTCCCATTCTGGAGTATTTGGCTAAAGTTACAAACCGTGATGAACCCAGGAAGACTTTTTCAGGAAATTTCATTTTGAATGGAAGTCATACGTAGTAAGTGAATATTCGGAGGAATATGCGTTTTTATGGGACCACTAAGAACCCAACCAAAAATCGTTTTATAGGCCGAGGTGTTACCGCAAACGTTTTTCTTTATGCCCTCTATATTAATATTTTGCTCATAGTCGTTACCCAGAATCAAATCAATTTGTGACGATTTATTAAAAGTTGAGTCAGCTAAATCTAATTCTCTTAGCTCTTTTGAGTAGGGAACCTCAAAACTACAAGCTGGGATCTTTTTTGTAACTGTCGGTACCACTATGGGCTTAATGTGAATACGTGTATTAGTTCTTTTGATGACTGTTTCTGGCACCCAATTCCAACAATCTCAAAATGAGACCTTTGATATCGAGGCTGAAGGCGGTTTCTAATTCTTTCAGCCAAAAATGTGACCTGAGTCTATTAGAGCTCTTATAGTGAATAGTTCACCTCTGAATTCTATTTGCATTAGAGCTGTGCGTAATAGAATATTTTCACTGCTTGTCCAGCAGTTAGCATGAATTTTGGTTGATGTAGAGGGAAGCTTATCATAAATATTATGTTCTTCTCTTTGGGTTACGTTTGGGATATAGCGTTTTTGACTATTCTCAGTATTCTAGGCAATATTTTGGGACTTATTTGTCATATGTAGTTATGTGTGGTGGGACTTTTTACAATACAAACAAGTGAGTTTGCTCTTGCAATTTGCTTTGATATGTGATGATCCTAAGTAGTAACTGCAGAACTTGTTTTGGAAAATGTAATCTACTCTCTGTTGTATTGTGAAGGCTCTAAATTTGGGACAATTTCTGAGAGGATGATCCTCATTACACAACTTACACACTGGAATTACGTTTTCTTGCGAGACGTATGTTTGTATGTTACCGGGATTAGGTTACCTGAGAGTAAAGCTATCCTTGTAGTTTTTTATGCTTAATACGCGCTCCATGAATGAGAACCGGATCCCAGCTTTCAACTTGAATGTCAAAACTTTTAAAGGTTGCTAACGAATCGTTGACGGAAGACTGTATTCTCCTAATAGATTCGCTATCTTAATTTTTCACTGCTGGGATATCAAAAAGAATTCTGATCTGATTGTCCACTAGGACCTGTTTCTATTCATAGCGGGATCTTAGAGCACTCCATGCTTTCTTAAAATTATCATGTGTGAGTGGGTACGGTTTGAGTATTGCCCCTCCTTCACCCTTCGTTTTATTGCGCAGGTGGTATGATTTCGTGACGGGATTGAGCTTTGAGTGATTAATATACACAGCTGTGAACATGTGCCGAAAGAATGGCCATTGTTCGTAACTATCATTGAATACTTCCGTGTCACAGGGAAGGAGCTTAATGCAATCATTTGAATGGTTTTGCACGTATGTTTCAGTGGGTGCCTTTTGAAAACCTGTGTGACGTAATGTGGACTGAAATCTCGGCATTAATGTATTATCCTGTAGAAGTATTCTTACAAGTTCGAGTATTCGAGAGAAACAGCCATAATACATAGTTCCACTTTGTTCAAATCTTTCTTTTACCTTGGATTTTCTTTGCTTTATCCCTGGAGTACTTATTGAATCACTGGAAACCATAAGTTCTTCGAAACAGGAGTTTAATTTGTCCCATCTCGAATCCAAGTCTCTCTTCATGACTTCCAGAATAGTACCGTTAGCTCTTCTACGGGGGTATTATTAAACCTTTCACATAATCCTACTTATCGACTATAATCCAACTAAAAATGCTCTTTTGCTGCGGATATCGAATTTCGGGATGTGGAAGGCATATTGATGTAAGATACTGTTTCAGATGCTTTGATTCCAACAAGTAAGTTACCACGAACATACTATGTCTATGTTTACATAGACGACATCATTATGTTATTATTTTGACATTAGCAAGTCAGAAGACGAACATTTGGTACCGATAAAAACTAATCAAGGAAAGGGTTAGGTTTGGTGACAGCCAGAATCAGAGACTCTACTGATGCGGAGTCCCCAACGTCTAACCGACTACTGCTCCATATAAAGCTACTAATACTTTGCAGTTCAAAACTGGCGACGTCAGAAAGTTTCCTGAACTCAGAAGCGCCCATTGTGGCAATTGTCCTTCTTGCCAGTCCGGGACAGTGACACAGAAAATGTTCTACACTCTCCTCCTCTTCGATATCTTGGCAGCTGCAGCAAAAGTCATTGTGTTCGAGATTTAACCTATGTGCATGCCTACCTATGAGACAATGTCCGGTAAGTACGGACTCTAGAATCGAGATTTGTTTCCTATTTCTTAAAAGCAAAAAATCTGTATTTAGATGAATTCATAACTTCGTAGTAATCATGCAATCATTACTTGTGACACATCTTCTACATGTTTCATTTCCTGTCTTGCGCCTAGTTCTGTCCCAGTTCTAGGTAGCTCATCAGCCCTAGAGCTTCCCTGAAAGCCTCTATGCCCCGGGATCCAGTTGATCCTAATATCAAATTGTTCGTCCATCTCATTCAGAGATTATCAGCAGTCAAGGGCTGTTGTTGTTCTTAGAAGCGAGGATTCAAGGGCAATAATAGCTGCTCGACTATCAGTGTATACATATATTAATTAAAGTCGTTGTAGTAACTTTCACTTTCAACCAATCTGGAACTTATTTATAGCAAGGAGCTCTGCCTGAAAGACACTGGAGTGATCCGGAAGTTACTTTGCGATAAGAAGACCTAAATTCCCTGACAATACTCCATAGCCTACATATTCTCGTGTTTTAGAGCCGCCTTGGAGTTCCAATAGCAGTAGGTGCATTCCCAATGCATCCGTGGGTGTATTGCGAAGAGCACTGGTTATATACAAGGATGCAAGTCTTTGAACCTTGTGTAATATATGTAGATACGACTTTTTCTCCACGGACGGCTACCACACGGTGATCCCATGTATAAGAATTAGGCATACTATTGCAGTATAGATCCAATGAATGATTTTTGGGTTAAGACCACAGTTTTTTCCAATAGATTTCTTGCATATAGAGTGAAATAGTTGATTTCTTAACTCTCTCTAGATACTAATTTTGAAACTCATTCTAGAGTCAAGAACAATCTCGAGATATTTTGCAGTGTTGAACACTTTCGTCTCCGTGTTATTAAAAGTGACAGGTTGGAAAACAGGTATTTTATACGTTCCAGCATTAACGGGAAGACCTCGTTTCTCCGCCCATCTTTTTAAATGTGAAATACCACTCTGTAGCATATCCCTTAGAGTATTGAGGAATTTTCTTATGACAGCTATTATCGCCACAATTTTGCAGCATGGGACTTAGATCTAGGTTTCACAACAGTGGCGAAAGAACTCCTCCTTTTGGTGTACCCCTTTACAAAACCGGGTTTGCCTAGAAGCACTGAGAAATGAAGTTATCCTGCGGTAAGTTAGTAGATTCTGAATCCGCTTACATAATTCTACATTATACCCCAAATTCGACAAGGCATCAATTATCGCATCTGAAGATATGTTGTTAAAATCCCCCTCAATATCTGCAAAGGCCACAAAGGTGTGGCCGAGAGAAATTTCTCTATTGTGCTCACTAGCTCCTGTAGAGCCGATTCGGTTAACTTTCCCCTTTGGTATGCATGCTAGTGCTAGGAAAGTAGCTTACCATTAACGATTTTCCGTATATAATGATCAACCATCCTTTCTAATGTTTTCAGAAGAAATGGTGATAGACTTATTGGTCTGAAGTCCTTCGATATGATGTGAAAGCTTTTACCAACCTTTGAAATGAAAAGCACTCTCTCTTCCCTCCACTTATTGGGAATATGACTCAGTCTTAGACAACCGGTATAAATTCCCAATAAAATGGGGTCTAAGAGATTCGATACTTTCCGTATTTCGGCCGGTATGATACCGTCGGGTCCTGGAGTTTTTTAAGGCTTGAAGCTTCTCAGATCCTAAATAAGGTATATTTTCCGTAGGTATTGAGTAAAGATCAGATGTCTGAATCTCAGACATTGAGTTACCCGGAAAGGGAGTGTCCAGAAGGACTTTTAAAGACTAATCGCTGGATAAAATGCACGTCTTATTCGGATTCTTTAAATACCCCATTGTTCACGCGAGAGGCTTCTGAAACATTTTCAATGGTTTCACAAAACCTCTTCTATGTTGTATTTTTAGCAAATCTTATCTGCTTTCTTTATTCTTTTAGTTTTACTTTGTCCTGTTCATTTCAGGATGATGTAGCCTTACTGAAGAGTTTTCTACATATACACGTGCATAATTTTAACTCTCTATTCCACCAAAGCGGGTTTTTCTTACCCCTTGGCCTATTTAGAGGGCAGATGATTTCCTTGCATTTTTAAAGATCATATTGATGTTATCAACCTCACAATCTAAGGCTGTGATTTCTAGATGTTACGAGTTTCCAATTAATCCTTTTCGTTTAGAAAACATCGACCTATGCGAACGCCAATTAGTCTGCCTAATGATTCGGGAGATTTATACCACTGGTGCGCGCTCCCTAATACTAAACTCAATAAACCTATGATCAGAAAAGGAGTGTTCCTGAAGTACACGCCAACTCATGATGCTATCGGCTACCGAATCAGAAGTGAAGGTAATATCCAGGACTTCCTGTCCCTTCCTTGTTATAAACCTAAGTTCTTGACCTCTATATACGATATATATGATGCTATGTGTACGATATGATGTTGTTGACCAAGTGAGGGAGGGTTTCAGAGTTAAGTATTAAAATTACTCCACGTCTGTCCCCATCTGAGGATGGCACTACCCATATCTCCCCTTTCGACAACAGCCATTACGAGGTTATCTTTCGCAGCCTCGGTAAACCACCTAACGCCAATACTGCTATTAGCCGGTCGCAGTTTGTACCAGATGGTTTTGAAAATGGTGTAATATGAGAGCTTTAGTGGTCATCGGGCAGCGCAAGAGCTGGTACAAGTAAAACGCTTTTTCTGTTTACTTTAGTATTAGCTTTATCTTTGTTTATTTGGTTCGACATGAACCAGTTGTCTTCTTAATTGATACTTATTTGAGACTGCCTTAATTCTAAAACAATAGTGTCTTATATACTAAAATAATCTCTTAAAATTATTGAGTGCATCTGCAATATTATGAGTGACTTTGCACACAGTTCGTATTGCAATGTCTATGAAGAACATTAACATATGTGAGTCAATGTCATCGTAAACAATTCCAAATAACCCAAGTGAAGCCACTCTATAATTAGTATTCCTGCACAACGTGAATACCTTACAGTATACATACACTACACCATCGCCCTCAAGAGGAATCATTCAATTTCTTAAAATTAAAAGAAAGTGGAGGATTACTCTAATTCCAAATGTGTATGTATATTGTATGCTTGGTTATAATAATGCATAATTTTGTCTCTTTATATTTACGTTAGGTTATAATAAGTTCTTATTACAAAGTTTCTGTTTATCATTTTTTTTGTCTATACATTTTATGAATGAAAAATATTGTAATATATTATTTTATTTATAATTTATTTTAATAGTTATTGCAATGACAAATTTTTCTTATGTAGTACTATAGTATTTTACTTATAATTTACTTTAATGCTAAGAAGTATATTTTTTCAATAAGTTCTTATGATATAGCTTAATTTTATCCTTTATTTTTACTGCAACGTTTGAATCGTTAACCTCTACTACAGTATACGGACCTTGATAAGGTGCCATATTCTTCTTCCTATTTTCTACCTTAACTAATACTTGTTCTCCTATTTTCAAAGATATACTGTTTGACCCGTCAGTCGAGTTTAATTGTCTAGTTCTCTTAACATTCTCTATCATCTTTCTTGCATTTTGCAAAGAATATTTTAGTCTAGCCTTTAGTTCATTAGCATAATTTTCGATATTGTATACCGTCTGATGATTCATGACTTCATCGCCTGGTAAGCTTGGTAGTTTTCCAAATATCAATTCAAATGGCGAGTATCCGGTATCTACATGAGGTGTAATATTGTATGCAAATGCATAGTATGAAATCCAATCCTCCCAGCTGTCATTTTCCACAAAAGACAAGAAGTATTCATTTAGAACCCTGTGGTTCCTTTCTACTGTACCTAGTGTCTCGTGGTGGTAAGGAGTCGAAAATCTCTGTTCTATTTTCAGTAATTTACATATTTCCCTCATCAATTCATTTGTAAATTCCGTACCTCTATCCGATTTGAGTATGCTAAATAAACCATATCTAAGTATTACATTTTCCACCAATGCTTTAGCTATTGACTTTGCTTCTTTTGTCTCCATAGGACAAGCAATTACATATTTAGTCAATTCACATTGCATTGTTAGAATGTACCTTAGATTATTCGTCGGGCGTAATGGACCGACTGTATCGATTACTATTGTATCGAAACTATTTGAAGGTGTATCCGTTATTCTCAACGGTTCCTTAATATGTCTTATTTGTTTGTTACGTTGGCATAGGTCACATTTTGATACGAATCCTTTCACCATCTTACTCATATCTTTCCACACATATTTCTGCTTCAATTTTAAAATTGTCTTCCTAACACCAAAATGTCCTCCCTGTGGGGTACTATGATACAGTTCTATAAGTTCCTGTTTTCTATCTTCGTTCAAAATACGTTGAGGTTTTTCATATAATATTATCACTACGTCATCCTTGTTCGATTTATTTAACTCGTTATATTTGGCCTTAAATTCTCCCGTGGTTATTTTATCAAATATTGCATCATCTCTCGCGATGGCAAATTTTCCATATTCATATTTCCCTAAATAAGATGATAGCTTCCCCAATAGAGTACCTAAGCACTTTGGGTTATCACTACACCTAATGTGCACTTCTTTAATATCCTTATAATGTTCTACGATGAATCTAAATTCATCTCCTATTGGCCTTTTCTCCATAATAAATTTTAATTTGCATGCATGCTTTATATCATTGATGGACGTGCAGTCCCATATATGGAGTTGATCAGACTCACTATGAGATTTGCTTATGATATTTTTATTTATCGATGACTTCTTCTTACTCATACCTCTTGTTATAATCAGCGTTTTCCTGATGTTTTCGTCATTTTCTAATGGTATCATATTCTTAAGTACTGTGGAATCAATTTGTATCCGCGACAATGCATCCGCGTTGGTATTAAGAGATCCTTTCTTGTAAACGATTTCAAAATCGTAATCGGACAGTTCTAGTCTTATACGTGTTAATCTTGAGCTAGGATTTTTGTGTGCAAATAGTGAAACTAGTGGTCTGTGATCTGTAATCACCGTAAATTTCCTCCCATATAGATACGGTCTAAAAAATTGTATTCCAAAATATATGCCTAATAATTCTTTCTCGATAACCGGTTTATTCTTCTCGTGTTTGTTGAGAGATTTGCTCGCATATGAAATAGGTAAATCGTCTCCTATCGGACCTTGTGACAAAACAGCACCTAGCGCATAATCCGATGCGTCTGTGGCCAGAACAAATGGCTTGTCAAAATCAGGATACTGTAAGACCGGTGGGCTTATCAACCTGTTCTTGAGTGTTTCAAATGCCTTTTGGCATTCGTTTGTCCATTCAAACTTAGTGTCCTTTTTCAACAATTTGTTTAAACAGTTTGCAATGTCAGCAAAATTCTTGATGAATCTTCTGTAATAATTGCAAAAAGCTACGAATCTTCTGACTTCATCAGAATTCTTAGGAACGGGATATTTTGAGATTGCATCATATTTACTTGGGTCTGGTTTAATCCCATTCGACGTTATCAAATGCCCCAAATAAACAACTTCAGGTCTCAAAAAACAACATTTGCTCGCATTTAACTTAAGATTATATTTCGATAACCTGTCAAATACTTCAATCAAACTTTTGTTATGATGCTTCAAACTGCATCCGAAAACTATTATATAGTCCACATATAAAAATGCTTCAGATTCTAATCCAGCTAAAGCTATTGTTAACATTCTCTGGAAACTATTAGAGGATATTTTCAATCCAAAGGGTAATCTTGTGTACTGATAGTGACCATTTGCTGTTGAGAACGCAGTGTAAGGTCTCGAATTCTGCTCAAGTTCTATTTGGTGGAAAGAGCTTGTCATATCAAGAGTCGAAAAATACTTTGCTCTCCCTAACTTGTCCAATATGTCGTCTAGCCTAGTCAATGGAAATTTATCATTCACTATCTTATCATTCAACTTTCTGAAATCCACAACGAGTCTCCATTTTTTTTTATCAGTCTGTCCCTTTTTAGGAACTAATAATAGCGGAGCGTTGTATGGACTTCTGGAAGGTTCTATGATATTCTGTTTCAAAAGATCCTGAACTTGACTATTTATTTCCTCCATATGGGTTTGTGGTAAACGATAGTTCTTTATGTATACTGAATTAGTGTCATTTAACTGGATTTGTTGATTGTAAAATTTATTAGTTGTTAATCTCTCACCATCCAAATGAAAAATAGATTGGTATTCCCTTAATATCTCTAACAATTCATCTTTTGCACAGTCATCATTGCCATCCATGTTGAGTTCACTCAATAACTTTTTGAAACGTTGTTCATCATATGTTGTCCCATTCGCATTGGTTTTATAAATTTCATAATTCCTCAGAGGAACTGTTTCGATCCTCTAATTTCTTATCGTGGTAGTTTTATCTAGTACATTAAGTAATCTTATATGTTGGTTACCGTTCTTTGGTATTATGGCGTTTGCCAGAAATACGCCGTGCGCAATCTCACGACTACAAACTACACCATCCTCTTCAATATTCAATTTAAATGGTAAAATTACTTCACTCCTTGGAGCAATTCTCACGAAAGTTATATTATACGTATCATTATGTATAGGAAGTGTTAGTGTCTCATTGTCTGTGTTGATTGTGAGTATGAACTTGTCATAATCTATGTTGCAGTTATACTTGCAAAGAAAATCTCGTCCAAGTATACCATCGGTATAAATGGGAAAATCATGTCTGACCAGTTGTATCTTCTGAGTTAGTACCGTTTCACCGCTTTGTATTAGTATCGTTGTTGAGCCTAAAGATCTTATTTCGCTTTTCGAAATTCCCGTTAGACAACAATAATCATCCGGATCTTTTCTATGCCTATGTAATAAATCTTCCTTGCACAAGGAGACGTCGGCTCCTGTGTCAATTAAAAACGTCAATATATCATCCATGCCACGCACTTTCAATTTCACATAGTTTTTAAGATCAGACGAGATACTAAATATTTTCCTTGTATTTATTAATTCTGTTCCGGAAAGTCCTGGTACTGTACAACTTCCGGAACTTGTGGGTTTCCCTGTTCCTGAATATGGTGTACTCTTTGGTTCCTGTTACCACCGTACTGATTATTAATACCGTTACTACCGCCTCTTCCGTTATAACCTCTTCCGCGATAGTTATTTCCATTACCATTTCCTCTGTAATTACCATCGTTACCATTATTATTACGGTACGTATTCCCGTTATTATTATGGCTTCCATTATAGCCATTGTTGCCATTATTATAGCTCCTGTTGTTATACCCGTGGTTATTATTCCCACTTCTGTTGTTCCTGTTATTATACCCATTATTGGAAAATCTATTATTATTGTTCATATATCCACCGTTGTTGTTTCCTATATTACTATAATTATTATGGTTGTTCCTATTCCCATTATAGTTATTTCTATAAGAGTTCCCTGCCTGCGCTGTTTGGAACATGATTCTACCCTGCCTCATGTCAGATGAAGTTTCCAAAGCTATATCGATAGCTTCTTGAAGAGTTTTCATCCTGCTAGCTTCAATGGTTCTAACTATTTCCCTATCTTTTAGGCCATTCTTAAATGAATTAAACGCTATCATAGCATTCGTGTTGCAGATAGTCTCCCTACTTGCCTCACCTAGAGCTTCTACCTGTATCTCATTCAATTCCATAGTCAAAGTCTCTATCCTATCAGCAAATTTCCTTATAGATTCCTTTTGCACCATCCTCGTGAGCTCATTCAAAATTACGTTAGGGATTTCTTCACCCTATACGCCCTCTTTATCGAAACTAATAGTGTTTCGATACTAGTTGGTACCGCTATTTGCCTCACTCTATTTTGTACCTTTGTTGTCAATTTGGTTTTGAAAACAAAGTTGAAAAATGAACCGTGTTTTGCGGTAGGAATGGTTTCCTTTATTATTTCCAAATTTGCTAAGAAACTCTCCAGATCTTCCTTAGCACCGCTAAAAGTTGGTAATAGCTTTGAAATAGATGCCAACTCCGTCGTGTTCAAAATGTTATTAGCCATTGTGATAGTTTCGCTATTATCTTCTTCTACTGTGTCGGTATTTGTCTGACGAGCCTTGTCCTCGTGCAATTGTAGTATCTGTAATGCTTCCTTTTTTAACTTATTAAATTTATCTACCTGTCCTCTTTTCTCTAATTCTGATATTTTAGTATTCTCCAATGTTGTTCCTGCGTCCAATTCTAGTTTCTCAATTTCCCTCCTTTTCGCCTGTACTGTTTCAGTTGTATAACCCTTGCCTGCCGATTTCCTTGCGTTAGTTATTATTACCTCAATTTGTCTAAAGATAATGTCCATTAGCCTAAATTTTCATACACAATTCATATACATTTTTAATACTTTATTCAATATTCTATTAATTCCGTTGTTTCATTCTCCTGTCTTATTTCCTCTTTCCATTTTTAAAATACTTCCTTAATGAAAATATCTTCTCTAATATGCTAACGTCTACTGCTTTTTCCTCCATTAATTCCCTCAATTGGTTAACTTTCTCCGTAGCAGTGTTCTCAATTGTGTGCTTAATATATTTTAGTGATACTGTCATTATTACTATTATAGATATAACAATTATTATTTTAATTAATAGCATTTTACACATATCATTCATGTTGAATTAATAATATATTTTATTTTACATTTAAGTTCTTTCTTTTCTTTCTTTCATTCTTTTTATAATTTCTTATTTCTACCAATATTGTACTAAATTCTAGTTTCAATTCTTCTAATCTTCTATTCAAGTAATTTATTTCCTCATCAGTTTTCTCTACTAGTAATCTTTCCTTTATAGAGTTTATCTTGTCCTCTATCAGTGTTAGTTTTAGCTTTCTTTCACCTACATAATTTTTTCCTCTTATCTTCGTTTCCGGTACGGGAAAAATAGGATATATTGGTTCTGCTGCTCTTCTCTTTTTTAATATTGGTCTAGGACCTAGATATAGTTCATATGGTTTCTCTGTGAGCTTTCCTGTTTTCCAGAGCTCATTTGTAATTTTAATATTTTCTAATATTGTCTTTATCGGCTCTTTACTCATAATTTAACAAATTGTATTTATGCAGCGCATTCAATACTTTGTAATTATAAGTAGGAAAAAAAAATGTTTCTTTTATCTATAATAGCTATCTTCACTTTCAAAAGATTCTTACGTTGTTTATAAATTTGGATGTGATGATAAATGAATGTTGAATAATTTTGATGTGACCCACCTGACACATGTAGAGCTGATGGGTTGAGAAAAGGTAGATGTAAAGCTGATGTTTCCTTCTTGGGTTGAGAAAAGGTAGATGTAAAGCTGATGCGGAGCTGATGTTTCCTTCTTGGGTTGAGAAAAGGGACGTCCTTCTTATTGGCTTTTCCTTTTCTCTTCTAGTTCCTGGCTTTGAACTAGGATCCGGCACAGGATTCGTCCATTAGGATCGCCATGTAATATGAGAGCTTTAGTGGTCATCGGGCAGCGCAAGAGCTGGTACAAGTGAAACGCTTTTTCTGTTTACTTTAGTATTAGCTTTATCTTTGTTTATTTGGTTCCACATGAACCAGTTGTCTTCTTAATTGATACTTATTTGAGACTGCCTTAATTCTAAAACAATAGTGTCTTATATACTAAAATAATCTCTTAAAATTATTGAGTGCATCTGCAATATTATGAGTGACTTTGGCAATTTGCTTTGTAACCCACATGTATGACACACATGCCTCAAATATCTTCAAAGTAGCTAAATGTGTCAAGCAAATACAAAACAATTAATCTCATGTTCGTTTTATGGTGCCGTCATATAAACACACCGTAAAGCAATTGAAATTAAAAACCCTTTTACTTATCACAATATTTACAATTTGGGTTTTGCCACACACAGTTCGTATTGCAATGTCTATGAAGAACATTAACATATGTGAGTCAATGTCATCGTAAACAATTCCAAATAACCCAAGTGAAGCCACTCTATAATTAGTATTCCTGCACAACGTGAATACCTTACAGTATACATACACTACAATGGGCTAGAACCGCTACTGCAGGAGTATCCCTGTTTTAAAGGACACCTTTTGCCAATTTGAGAGAGGACTTTTGTTCCTCGGTCAGTCTTGATGGGTCTTAAGTGCCCAGACTACGTACTATTTGAAGACATAACCTCTTTTAATTATGCCTAATATTTGAAGGTAGGACATGTTTTTTCATGTTGCGTTGCCGAGTTCGAGCTGTTGCATGCACCGACTGTCTGCCTTGTGTCATCCGCAATTTCTGTCTGAATAATTTTCTTTAGAAAGTCAGTTCATCGGTTCCGGTCTTATTTTTATTTTTTGTTATTTTTAAATTATCATTCATTTTTGGCCGCACGAGTGTCGGGGATTTGAAAGGCCACCAGGTTATAGCCTCCGTACGCCACGGGTCGCATGACACCCCGGTTTAGGGTAGGATAACCCTTGGTCAACAGACCTTTAGAGTCAATTATCTTCTCCCATTACCATAGATGACTGAAACGGTCAACTATGGCCTTGGGTTGACGACATAGACCACGGTCTGTAATCAAGTCACCGCAACACGATAAGATAGTTATCCCGATGGGGTACCGAGTATTAGCTTTCATACCTTTCAATTAAAACAAGAAAGATCGCATAGACTAACTGTAAAAAGACTTCATCCTACAATCCCTCAACGCAACGTCAACCAATGTTTTATGTCGACTTAAATTCAGATCCTGATCATGCTGTCTGAGAACTAAAGAACTAGCACAGTGTCATCGATGTCCACAATTTGGATATACAAAAACGTATTGCAAAAAATCATTCATATGTGTTAAGTGTGGCATGAATCCCTACCGTAGAATGCAAAAAAGCCGATGCGACTCCGCCTCGATATGTGCATTGCATGTTAAATCACACACCCAATTACAAAGGATGAAGTTTATCAAAACCTTGTTTGCAACAGAACTAGTAGATAAAGACAACATACAAATTGCCAAATGTGCAAATGGCCAAAATGTGAAATGAGTTTTAGGAAAAAATAAAATGTTATAACAATAATATTTTTTTCTAGTTATTTTCCTCCACGGAATAATGTCACATGCATGTAATATGAAAACTTTATAAGAACACTTGGCTTAAAACTTATTGTTGTAGGCAACTATAATGCAAAACACCCCTGGTGGGGATCTCGTTTGACAAATCCCAAGGGAAGAGAACGATGCAGAAATCCACGGATAGTTTCTCCACGCTTAAATGCCTTTCACGTTTTTTACCTCTAATCTAAGATCCCCGTTGTTTTTTCTTATAAAACTCCACATAATTAACCAACGCTTAAATACCTACTTCTGGCAATTGCCTAAAAATTTAAATCCCCAAAATAACTTCCTTCATTTAATTACCCAAACTGTCAGTGATGCAACCAATTTTCATAGGCACCTGTCAATCATACGTTGAAGTCTGCATATGGATATGTATGTGCATTTGTTCCTTCCCTGTTGGAAAAATTGTAGCTGACAAAAAAAATACCCAACTTTAATTTAGCTTTGTGGACTAATTTTAAGCTATCTAGTAAGCAATGTAAGATTTGTTTGTTGTGTCTTTTGAATAAACTTCAAAGCTTATACTTTTGTAATTTTTTAAATTCTCATTTGTTTTTTTAGTTTTTGTATAAGATAAGAAGATTGAAACCTTTCAAGAATATGAAATAGACAAGCTAAAACCATCAGCAAACAAAACTTGTTTATATTATTACAGCTACAAAAAGTTAACTGAAAGCTAAAGTTTAGGAAGTCAACTTTAAGTTAAGTTGGAAAGTAATGCAGAGTCGGAAAATTGACTATATCCTAGGACATCGCAATGGTAAAATAGTTAGTTAATTCCATTGAAAAGTAATCCAAGTGTAAGTCAGTTTTTTTATAAAAATTTAAATAAAATGTTATTTAAGTAATATTTGTTTTATGTTGAATATACTATTTTAAAATTCCGCCTAGTTACCCTGAAGAGGTATATTAAGCTTATTCGCGTAATTTACTCTTTGAGGTAATCAAAAGCATTCGCATAATTACGTCATCGAGGTAATAAAACGAATAAGTTTAAATGTTTTTTCCGCTTAATTTTGAGTGAGGTAAATATCCGTGTAATATTGTATGTAGTTATTTGCAGCTTCGCGCAAGTCCGTTATTTTGTTGTATGCAGCGTTGCCGTTGTGACACTAAAGTATCACTTTTGACCCTTTTTCATTCCAATGACGCTTTTTAATTTATCCCTTTGTATCATTTTAACAAAATTTTATACAATAATTAATAAACACCGAAAAGTATGAAGATATACGTAAAATAACTACAAAAGTTTTGGTTCGAGATAGGAAATTTTCAAAATAGAATTTATGACAATGTATATTCAAATTTATATGATTTCGTTACAAATATATTTACTTTGGCTAATAATAGTTGTTGACGACACTGGAAAAACTGCTAAATTTATATGATGGTATACTTCACGTACATATATGTAATACATTACAATTTATTAATTTCTATACTTTCGGAGTAAACGCCTTTTTGCACTTTCTGAAACTCCATTTTTATTTAATATATCAGTCTGTATCTATCTCTTGGCTTACGCTGTAATAACCTGGACTTTCTAGAATAAGAAGAACTGTGGTTTTCATACCAAAAACTAAGCCAACTTAATCAAAGTTAACTTTATAAATATTTCCGTATGGTCATTATATGTATATTTTAGGAATTTTAATATAAGAAACATTGGAATAAATAAACTTGAATTGTTATTTAAACCATTGGCTTCTATATTCAAAATCCCGTGAAATCCATAGCGAGGCGATTTCCTCTTCCAACATTTTTAAAATTCTTTTTGTGGTCATCATTGTTCGGATGACTAGCGCTTTGCCTTCAAATCAACTTGCCAATCTCGCAGTAAGTACAAAATGTGTTTACACACTAAAAGCGGTCAACAGGAAATAGAAGAACCTAACCTCAATTGCTTAGTTTTCCAAAACACCCCTGACGATAATACAACGTCTTGCATTAAATGCCACAAAATATTTCATAAGGATTGTATTAATGTCACGAACGATACGCTATTCAAATGCCTTTCATGTTCTTCCATAAGATCAAATTCACCTACACGAAGTACAACAAGCCATCGCTCAAATCGTTCTAGACTGCCACAATCACAAAGAATTGATTTGCAACTACAAAAGCTAGAAGAAGAACGAACATTAAATCAACAGCTAAACAACGATTATTTAAACAAAAAATATCAACTTGAAGAAGCTGAAGCTGCTGCAGATATATCGTCCGTGAAATCTCAGACAGTCCACAATTGGGTTACCTCTGTAAATTCAACGTCTCAAGAACCAACCTTGAACAAAGATGTAAGTAACATTTCAAACCTGCAAACATCTAGTTTGCCAAACCAAACTAATAATAGGTGTGTTCGGGTACTTTCACAGTAAAATGCAGTAAATGAGTAATTACTGAGTATATTGAAGATTTTACTCTCAAAAAAAGCTGTAGCACAAAAAAGTACGCGAACGGAAAATTGTAAAAAATTCGTAAGATTACGCAAACAGCTGCTTGGAAATCAATGTAGTGCTGAAATATATTTACTACCTTAAAAGCAAGTGCAGTACTAAGTAACCATATACTTAGCATTTTCACAGCTCCAACGAAATAACGAAATAAAAACGAAAATGGTTTCTACAACATTCCTTTCCTTTTAGAAGGCATATGCATACATGTTCAACGAGGGAATAGTTTAAAAATAATTAATTTAATTTAAATTTTATTATTTTGTCTCAGTTTTTCTTTTTTTAGTAATTTATTCACAAATTGTATACTTTTTAATTTGCTACCTTTTGAATCATATGTTTTTTTTGTTTTACTAAATTTTTCTACAAGAATTTTCTGCAGTAAAAATTAGTAAATTCTCAGCCAAGAACTGTCACTTTACGCTCTCAATTTGTGTTCTCATTTACTGTAACTGGCGTAAGCGAACGCAATTTCGTAAAAAATTTTGTAAAAACTTTTGGGTACTCGAACACATTTTATATTGCATTTAATACAAATGCGTCTGCTGCTAATCAACCAACAACTACGTGTAGCGGCATATGCAGCCTTCAAGATCAACGGCAACAACAAAATGTGTTACTTACGTCTTCAACTTCGAATAATAATAACACAACAAATTTTTTCCTTACAGTCCACCAGAATTTATTTCACGGCAACCAATTACATCTGCAATGAATTTTAATCCAACTGCACAGCAACCATTTAGCTTTTCACAGCCGCAAAGATTTTCATAAACACAACTTAACTCGCGACAGTCTCTGCCCAAAGAACTCCCAGTATTTTCCGGTGAAGAATGGCCTCTATTCATTTCCACCTACGAATGATCCACTGTCTCACTCGCATTTACTAACGAAGAAAACCTTATTCGTTTCAAAAGGCTCTAAGAGGGGAAGTGCTTCACAGTGTAAAGCATATGTTGATTCATCCCTCAAATGTACCAGACGCCATACACATCCTCTATTTGTTGTTTGGTCAACCTGAAAAAATAATAAATTCAATAAAAAATAGAATTAAATTATCACCAAAAGTTGATGAAATTAATTTAAAAACACTTACCTCCATGGCTGTTGAAGTCCGTAGCTTAGTTACCACAATAACTGCTAGTAATTTACATGATGAATTAAGTAACTCATCACTTTTGCATGATTTGCTGCAAAAACTTCCAAGTATGTATCAAATGCAATGGGCAACACAAAAACTTCAGTTAATAAATCAAAACAAAATACCAAATCTGTACGAATTTGACAAATGGTTTTTTAACATAGGTATAACAGTTAGTAGTATAACGGTTGACCCCCACTGTAGAAACAAACCAAATGCTGAAAACAAAACAGACAAAAATACAGCGCCAAGCAAGAGAGTTTTTGTTCATACTCAACGTATGTATATACACCTAATTCTCTTTTTACACGAATTATTTTTACACGAATTTTCATTTAACACGAGTTAAAAAGTTAACATTTTTCTCTTTTTACACGAATTGTTTTGTTTTAACACGATTTTAAATATTCTACAAATTCTTTTTATAAATTTTTATTTTTTATGTTCTATGATTTTTTTTTATTCTCACTGCTCACAAATTACACATTTCAATTAATTTAACGGTATGGCATCCCGTTTATGTCGATTATATTTGTGCGTATGTATTTTGTCTTTGAGTGGGATTCCCCGAATTAAACATAAAGTAAAAATGCAATGTATTATGTACGCAAATTAGTATGGTTTTGAGAATAGAAAAGAAAAGAAAGAAACTTTAACAAAAATTTTTTATTGTTGTTTATTGTACTTTTACGTTATTTTTTAGGTCTGGAACCAATCTACTATTTTCATCTTTGGCTAGTATCTTTTTTTACACGAATTTTTTTTACACGAATTTATTGGGAACGTATCTATCGTGTAAAAAGAGAATTGGGTGTACTTGCATAGTATGTAACAACAAATGCAATACAATTACTTGATCGTGGTGAAAAATGGAATATTATAAGAAAATACTATTTATGTAAATGCTGTTTGTTTAAACACAGAGGGGACTGTAATAAAAAGAAAAGGTGCGGTGAAGATGGATGTGAATATTTTCACAATCCGTTATTACATAGATATTCTGATGATACAAAAAAAATAGTGGTAACAAATAATAATAACACTGAAGAACAAAAATCGAATGAAGAAGTTTTTTTTTACTAATACGCACAGGGAAGAAACAATTAAAAAAGTGTTGTTTAAAATAATTCCTATAAAAATATGTACATACATATATGGGAAAGATAAAGCAATAAATACCTTTGCTTTTATTGACGAAGGATCGTCAATAAGTTTAATTGACGAATCATTTGCAAATAATTTAGATATAATTGGAGAACCAAATCCTTTGTGTTTGCGTTGGACGGGAGGTATGGAACGTAGTGAAGAAAATTCCAAAAAAAATTAAATTTATATTTCAGGTGGAAATATATATAATATATGTTTCTACAGTAAAATCCTTAAACTTATCTTTACAAACAATGTATTATATTAATTTATCGCAGCGTTATCGCCACATGCGAAATTTGCCCATTGAAGGTGGTAAGAAACTTTTATTCGCTTGAAGCTTTAATATGCAAAGATGAAATAGGCAAAAGAACTCCTCTAGAGTCTAACAAAGATAAACGGGCAGTAGAATTGCTAAATAAATTAACAAAACAGAAACCAAGTGGGCATTATGAAGTTCCTTTATTATGGAAGTTTGAATTGGTATAGTTGCCACCCAGTTATGAAATGACCTTAAAAAGGTTAACTTGCCTAGAAAGGAAATTTAGAGTAAATTCAGAGCTATTTAGCATTTTTAAAGAAACAATACTCAAATATCTTGTTAAAGGTTACATACGTAAATTAAATAGATATGAAATTGATCGCAATGACAAAAAAGTTTGGTGTTTGCCTATTTTCGCTGTTTTTAATAAAAACAAACCGGGTAAATCCAGAGTAGTCTGGGATGCTGCTGCCAAGTCTAATGGTGTATCTCTAAACTCATTCCTGCTTAAAGGGCCGGATTATTTGGCTTCTTTGCCATTAATACTTTTTAAATTTCGAGAAAAAAATTATTGCAATCTGTGGAGATATAGAGGAGATATTCCACCAAGTACATATACGTCCAGAGGATCGTGACGTTCAACGATTTCTTTGGCGCGACTGTCAGCTGGATAAATCCCCTGACATAAGCATGGTACTCTGTTCATCATTTCGTGCGAACTGCTGTTAAAAGTTCATATAAAAAAAATTCGTGCGAAATAATTATAAAATAATATGGCCGAAGTTGTACTCTGTTCATCTTGTGAAAACATATGAAATGTTTCTGGCGGCATTATTTTTTCAACCACAACATGTTTCTGACAATATATTTTCCAACTGCGAAATAATATAAGCATCACTTATTTCGTACGAAATTGTAAGCAACAGGTGATCAGATTTTACTTTGCAATAAATTTGTTGCGCACAAATAACTAAAATAATGGGAAATAGCGTTTTTGCAGAATGTGTGTCTTCAAAGAGCTCCTCCGCAGCAGCTGCAATTAACATTAATTTATACGTTGCAGCACAAGGTCTTAAAATTATTTTATTCTCCATTTCTTTTCACACATGGTTTTTGTTTACATAAGAAAAACAATACTGCTTACTTCAAACCAATAAAAACGATAAATTTCTTCTAAATCGTAGTGTTGTCACCACTGGCTAATTGTCAAAACTTTCAAACGAAATAATCAATGTTGCTCTGCTATATATGTAATGGATGGCATGATTTTTGCTGCTTCGTATGCACCCTGTATTTCGCAATAAAAAATCTAAATGCCAGTAAATTTGAATGTGAGTTTCCTTTAGCAGCTAAAGCTTAGTACTCTGTTTGAATTTGAGAAAAATGTTGAGCAACATTGATTATTTCGTTTGAAAATTTTGACATCTGATCGGTGGTGACAATACCACGATTTACAACAAATTTATCGGTTTTAATGCCTTGAAGTAAGCACCATTGTTTTTCTTATGTAAAAAAAACAATACGTTTATATTTGAATTGATTAATTAAAAAAAATTGGAAAATGGACAACAAAATAATATTAGGAGCTTGCGCTGCAACATGTCAATTAATGCAAATTGCAGCATCTATGGAGGAGCTCTTTGAAGACACACGCTCTGCATAAAGTCCCTACCTTCAGAATAGAAATAATAAAGGAAGGTTTGCTTTAGATGTAAGTGTAATTTCCTAATTTCTTCAGCTGTTGTTTGAAATTCCGTACGAAATAAGTAGTGCTTACATTATTTCGCAGTTGGAAAATATGTTGTCAGAAACATTTTGTGGTTGAAAAAATAATGCTGCCAGAAACATTTCGTATGTTTCCTCAAGATGAACAGAGTACAACTTCGGCCATCTTATTTTGCAATTATTTCGCATGTATTTTTTTATATGGACTTTTGACAGCAGTTCTCACGAAATGATGAACAGAGCACCCTGCTTAAGGCAATAAAAGAAAATCATTACGTTGATGATTTTCTTGATTCCGTAGATAGGTTAGGTTCCATTGGCAGCCGTGATCAAGCACAGCTCACGTGGGTCCATCAATTAGTTCCCGTTGTGATACCATGTTGTCCCGTCTTCCAAGGGTCCTATGTTATCTGGCTGCTGATATTCTCACGCAGCCACCCGGTTGATTCAATGAAGGAGTGGATCTTTTTTGAATTAATATTAGAGAGACAAGTTTTGTCCCCAAGGGTTCTTTGACCGAAAAGTTTCAGTCTTAGATCATCGAATGCCGGCAATGACAGAGAAGATGTTCCGTCGATTCTTCCTCTTCTTCATCGCCGCAACTTCTACATATGTCATTGTAATTGAGCCCCAACCTTTGGCCGTGCCTCCCAATAGGCCAGTGTCCAGTTATTACCGCGATTAGGTTTCTGAGATGAAGTCTGGATAGCTGTAGTGCCCGCCTAGTCCTTTTTTCATCTATTATGGACCAGATTTTTCTAGTTTCCCTACAGGTAGTTTCATCTAACCATTTCTGAATTGCAGTAAGGTGAAACTCATGTGCAATAAGTTGTTTACTCATTGGGAGAGAGACGCCTATGTCATGTGTTGAATCGTTTCGATTTAAAGTGGAGCCTGCACGCGCCAACGCGTCCGCGATACAGTTTCCGTGTATGTCCCTGTGTCCTGGTACCCACTTAAGGGTAACCGTTGAATGTCTCGCTATCTCGTCCAGAGATATTCGGCATTCCTTGACAATTTTTGATGTGATGAACACATTCTCCATGGATCTAATGACCGCCTTACTATCGGTAATGATCTGAATATCCCTACCAGATATTTCACCATACCGAATGAATTTTGCGGCTGTATAGATGGCCGTTATTTCAGCCTGAATGACACTGCAGTGGTCCGGCAGCCTTAAAGGAATGCACCAGTTTAGCTGCTCGGAGTAAATGCCAGAACCGACACCATTCAGAGATTTCGACCCGTCCGTTTTCGCGGGTGTATGTAGATCATCAGGGTGGACCGCGTTATCCGAAAACCTTACAGAGAAGCCAGGATCAAAGATTGGCTCAGGTGTGACATAGTCAACGTTCATGTTCCAATTTATATTATGTAGGATTTTGGCATGACCGATATTGTAATCTCCCCATGCTCTGGTGGCCGTGTTCGCAGCCAACTTTTTAGCCAAAATGTCTGGTGGTAGCCAGTTCAATATCGTGAACAGTGCCTTAGGAGTTGTTCTAATGGCACCAGTTACTGTTATTGCCATCATTCTCATTATACGTTCAAACTTAGTTTGATGACTCTTCCGCCTAAGCGCCAGCCACCAAACGACTGCACCGTAGAATAGAATGGGTTTAATGACAAATTTGTATAGCCAGTATACATTTTTCGGGTTGATACCCCAATTTAGGCCAATGGCTTTTTTGCAGCAATATAATACAGTTGCTGCCTTAGTGGTTCTGGAAGTGATATTCATATTCCAGTTCAATTTACTATCTAGTATTATTCCAAGATATTTGGCACTATCGGATAGTTTCAGTGGAACCCCATTCAGCTTTGGGGTAACAAATTTGGGAATTTTGTATCTCCTAGTGAAAGGTACCAGTTCCGTTTTGGCAGGATTCACATCCAGACCACATCTCCGGCACCATTTTACGAGGACATCCAGTGCGGATTCCATGAGTTCAGACAGTAGTCTGGGATCCTTACCCATAGCCATGACTGCGACGTCATCCGCATACGCAATCGTTCTGCAGCACGTCTTTTCCATGGCCCTGAGGAGGAAATTTATATTTAGGTTCCAAAGTAATGGCGAGAGTACACCTCCTTGCGGAGTGCCCCTGGTAGCCACTTTGGAAATGTTTGCGGCGCCCCAGTTAGATTCAATACGCCGAAAGTGCAAGATGCTACTAACAAATTGAATAATCTCTGGGTCGATCTCCAGTAGCCTCTTAGCATTAATAACCGACTCTGGTTTAACATTGTTGAAAGCTCCCTCAATATCCAGGAAAGCAACTAATGCGAATTCCTTGTATTTTAGGGATCTCTCTATGTGACCCACCAATAAGTGAAGTGCAGTTTCGGTTACATGGCATGTTGAGCCATTGACAAGGAATTATGTCCTAGTTTTAATCTGATATGAATGTCTATAATCCTCTCCAGTGTTTTCAGCAGAAAGGAGGATAGACTAGTCTTTAGCCTTAGTGTGTGATGTTTTCCCTCCCTTGGGGATGAAGACAATCTTATATGTTGTCCATATAGATGGGACATGTGAGAGACTTAGGCAGGCTCTGAAAATCACCAAGAGCCATGGCATCAGTGTCTCTAGGTTATTTTGCAGACCCGATGGGATAATCCCATCCAAGGGATGAAAGCTTTTAACAGCCCATTCCACACGATGACGAGTTATCGGGATAATAGAGTTATTCCGAGCGCCATTAAGAATTACCTCCCTCGGCACATCATCAGTGCAGCCTGGGAAGTGAGAATTCATCAGAACCTCAAGGGTCTTCTGACTATTTGTTGTCCAGGATCCATCTGACTTCTGTATATACGATGGAGTAACTGGTCTTGAGGATAAGATCTTACGTAGCCGACTTGTCTCCGAGGAGTTTTCTACATCACTGCAGAATTCCCTCCATGACCGTCTTTTAGCCTTCCTTATAAGATTCTTGAATCCATTCACTGAGGATTTGTAACTGTTCCATACACCATTACGTTTCGCCTCGTTAAAGAGCTTCCTGCTTTCCTTGCGTTTTTCAGCAATTTCCGCATTCCACCAAATAGGCTTAGCCTTGCCTTTCCTGTCGATTCTTTTACAGGATTTTTCTGTTGCCTCGGTTAAGACACTCGTTAGTGATTCCACTGCGGAGTCAAGCGTGTACACATTGCCTATGCAAACTTGGCATGGAGGCAGCTTGTCTTCGAGTACACTAGCATAGACAGACCAGTTGGTCTTTCTTCTGTTCTTATAGGGTTTCACTGAATCAACTCTAAGAGAAAAATTTAAATCAATGTACATGTGGTCAGAGAAGGAACAGTCCTTTGAAACATTCCAATCGCTAATCATATCCGAGAACCTATCGCTAATAAGCGTAATATCAAGAACTTCCCTTCTGTTAGTCTTAATAAAGGTGCGCTCATTACCCCTATTAACTACTGTTAGTTCATTTTTACTATAAAGTTTAGAAGTAACTCACCTCGTTGATTGACATCCGAGCTGCCCCAGATGATATGGTGAGCATTAGCGTCTGCACATATTATGAAGGGAATGTTGCGCCTATTGGCATACGACATCGCCTTCCTGGTCAAACCGTTTGGAAGATCGTCCTGATCGTGAGCCATGTAGCAGCTCATAAACCATACTGTCCGTGTTTTGTTTTCCACCGCAACAGTGCAAGTGTCTTTATCGCTAAAATCAGAGAGAATAAAAGCTTTGAGGACGTTTTTGACTATAACACAAGCTCTGGTCTTACCTGGTTCAGCTGCGTACAAAGTACTATAGCCGTCTAACCTGAGTCCACAAACCGTGTCTTTATACAACAATAGTTCTTGGATGCAAATAAGCTCCTCCGCGCTTGAAGCTAATCGGAGGAGAAGGGCAGCTGTCGCCGCTTTAGAGTGATGAAGGTTAATTTGTGTGACCTTCATCACAGTTCATCACTATGGACGACTGTGACGTTGGCATCCTCTGGGTCGTCTTCCGATTCCAGAAGTATGTCCTCATCGTGCGCAACCTCCATCCTGCCAAAAAAGTCACCCACGAATCCTCTGATCGACTGGGTGTCCTCGCTGGCCGATGAAGCAGCGGAATCGTCCTCCATAGTTGCCATATTAGCCTTCGTCACCAGAGCTTGAGGCTTCTCCATGTCATCACCTTTGTAGACACGGAGGAAGATAGTTCCAAAACCATAGAATATCTTACCCTGTGTCTCCCGAAGTGACGCCAAAGAGTCACTGTTAATTATAACAGTGGCCTTCCTGGTTTCATCAACAGCGTCTGTAACCTGCACTATTTTCCAGTCTTCTGTGGGTAGCTTTGGGTTACTGACCTGCATGATTTCCAGGATCTCCTTGGGGTCGGATAGCTCAGCGGGGATCCTGGCAACAGATCTGGGCCTTTGCGGTACATCAGCCAGAGGTATTGCCTTAATCTTCGCGCCTCGCCATACTTCCCCCAGGGACTCCACGGCTTTTTTGTACAGCAGCGATGACCGCTCATCTGCACACGCTATCAACTTGATGTGCCCTTGATACCAGCCGGCATCATCACATTCGGGTGGTGGTCTAGGGTTACCCCTAAAAGCCTTGAGGGACACCTTGGAGAGTGCGACGACCACCAGTTTCCAGTTTTTGGCAGAGATGGTGCCGTCACTGGCCTTGCGGTCAATGATCGCCCAAATTAGATGGTCTTTTGCCACCTCTTTGCACGATCTTATTAACGGCCGTTAAGGCATATTTTTGGGCCTTTTAGTCCCAGGAAGGGTGTCCTCCCCTGGTCTTTGCCGTTTAGGCGCTGCTTCAGTTGGCTTCCGTGCAGGATTACCTTCCGTCACAGTGGGTTGGACCCATTCAATTTCCTCAATATGGGATTTCGCCCACTGAAGAGAGCTTACCTCTTGCTCCGTGAGCTCACCGACCGGTTTTCCACCAAGTCGGCTGACGATTTTAAAGGCGGAGCGCCTAGTGGTGTAGGCCCGTTTGGCGGGATTTATGTGCCTTTGGGGTTTTTTAAGTGGGGGTTTTCCGTAGATAATTCAGAAGAAACTTCAAAACTTATTTCCGAAGTTTCTCACATTCATTTACAAGCTGGTTTCAATATTCGAAATTGGATTTCTAATAAATTAGCATTGCGGTGTCAGCCCCCAGCCAAGGTTGGCGCAAAATGCCTAAATTAAACAGAAGAAAGCAAATCGAAAAGGTATTGGGTATTTTTTGGGAACATCAAGAAGACGTCATAACATTTAAAATTTCACAATGGCAAATGAAAAGCGATATATTTTTAGGTGAAAAAATCCCAACAAAACGTGAAATTTTAAGACTCGTTATGTCAATATATGACCCCCCTGGTTTGATTGGGCATATTACAATGTATTTTAAGATACTTTTACAAGAGGTATGGCGATCAAAAATAGACTGGGATGATAAAATTTCTCAGGAGCTCTTTTCTAAATAGTCAAAATGGGTCAATATTTTACACGACAATGCTAAAATTAAAATGCCTCGCTGCTACTTAAAATCTTTTCAAAATTATAACAACACTGAAGTGCAATAGCACACGTTTGTAGATGCAAGCAAAGATGGCTATGCAACTGTTTGCTACTTCAGACTAAAGAAAGATGAAAGCATAATATGCTCAATTGTAGGAGCAAAAACTAGAGTAGCTCCTGTGAAGATGACTTCTGTTTCTCGGTTGGAACTTATGGCTGTCCTTATCGGATCCCGTTTTGCCAAATACGTAACAGAAAACCACACCATTACAATTTCAAACAAGTTTTATTGGACTGATTCGAAAATGGTATTAAGCTGAATAAATTCAGACCATCGTAAATATAATCAATTTGTGGCCTTCCGAATTACAGAGATTCTTGAACTATCATCTCCAAATGAACGGAAATGGATTCTCAGCAAGCAGAATGTTGCAGATGATGCTACAAAATGGTGTAAAATCCCTCAAATTTCAAACTCCTCTAGATGGTTTCAAGGCCTAGAATTTTCGAGCCAGTCTGAAAATAAATGGCCACAATCGAACACTCCACTAGAGCCTACAAAAGAAGAGTGTGTTAAGAACTTACTAAAAATACAAAATCAGATGTAGTTTTTGATGTATTAAGGATTTCAAAATGGAAACGTTTGTTACGAACTGCAGCTTGTGTTTTAAGATTCATATATAATTGCCGTAATACTTTCAAGCAATGCAAGGACTTCACTCAAGAGGAATTAATAAAGGCTGAAAAGTTTTTATATATGCAAGTCCAAAGCGAAAGATATTATAACGATATTATTTTACTAAAATCGAACATCTCAGTACCAAAATCAAGCGACATTTTTAATAGAAATTCATATCTCGATGATTGGTTCCTACGAGTACAGGGCAGAATTGATAATGCTGAAATGTCGTTTGAACAAAAACGTCCAATTATTCTGCCGCAAAAACATTACATCACAAAGCTGATTTTCCTAAATTTTCATTAAAAATTTTATCACATTTATCAAGAAACTGCAATCAATGTAATAAGCCAAAAATATTTTATTTCAAAGCTTCGAACAACGTTTAAGTCAGTGATCCGTCACTGCCAAATGTGTAAAATTCAAAAAGCTACACCTCAAAATCCACAAATGGCTATACTTCCCCGAGCACGGGTAGCGTCATTCGTTGCCCCTTTCACATATACAGGAATCGATTTCTTCGGCCCCATTTACGCAACTGTAAACCGGCATCAAGAAAAACGGTATGGGTGTTTATTCACTTGTTTGTCCGTACGGGCAGTTCACATTCGTTAACAACAACATCGTGCATTTTAGCTATTCGAAACTTCATGGCGCGACGGGGTATTCCGCGTGAGTTTTATTCCGACAACGGAACAAATTTCGTCGGCGCCGAAAGGGAAATTCGCGAGGCCTTATCAGAAGTGGATAAAGATGAAATTGTAAAAATGTTCACTACAACGATTACAAAATGGAACTTTAACCTTCCGGCCTCGCCCCACATGGTCGGTGTTTGTGGGCGGCTAGTGTGCTCCATTAAAACAATCTTATATCAAATAACGCCTTCAAGGTCACCATATGATGAACTTTTACGTAGTATGATAATAGAGGTTGAAAACATAATAAACTCGCGGCCTTTGACCTGTATTCCAGTAGCTGGCGAGTCGGGAGAATCCCTAACTCCAAATCATTTTTTGTTGGGCAGTTCTTCAGGGTTAAAACCAATGTCAGCTTGTAATCATAGCGGTGTTCTACTAAAAAAATCTTGATTAATTTTACAACAATATGCTAATATAATTGGGAAAAAAATGGCTAAGTGAATATATACCATCGTTAACGTGTAGAACTAAGTGGCATACTCGGCAAAAGCCTTTAAGTCAGGGGGACTTGGTAATCATTGTTGGCCCTTCGTCTCCACATAATGTTTGGCTGCGCGGAAAAGTCTTGGAGGCGGGTTTGGCAAAGTACGGTCAAGGAAGAAGCGCAAAAGTGCTTACAGCAAACGGAATATTAGAGAGGCCTGTGACCAAACTTGCAGTTTTGGATGTGTCTTACCATGAACAAGAGTATGCCGACGAAGAATCTTCTTACCATACTGTGGGGGGAATGTTGACGAAACTGGAAAAAACTGGTAAATTTATATGATTGTTTACTTCACGTATATGTAATATATTACAATTTATTAATTTCTATACTTTCGGAGTAAGCGCCTTTTTGCACTTTCTGAAACTCCATTTTTATTTAATATATCAGTCTGTATCTATCTCTTGGCTTAGGCTGTAATAACGTGGACTTTCTGGAATAAGAAGAATTGTGGTTTTCATACCAAAAAGTAAGCCAACTTAACCTAAGTTAATAGTTTTTTAATCCAAAGCGATTAAATTTTTTTTGGCGAATGTTCGTAACAATATTCCAAAGGAACAAGGAAAAATTTTAACACTAATTAATTTCAACTTACACGGCAGAACAGAAACAACGTTGTTTTTCGAGAGACTGATGAGCTCATCCAGCACGACTACTCTTGTAGTCCACGGGAAATACAGGTAGAGTTGGAGAACTTTACATAGCGGTACAGGTATTTTTAGTATATTCATATTAATGTACATAAAAAACGTTATAAATTTTTTTTTTCAATATACATTTTTGCAGAAAATAATAGGCAGCAATGGGAGTATCTGGTTTCACCTTTCAAATATCCACAATATGGAATTGTCCCCTGAACCGAGTACGACAACGTAACAGCTCGGCGTTTCTAGTATATAATATTAATTTCTTTTTTAAATAGGAATTTATTCTCCATTTCTTGTAATTTTCAAAACAAATTTCAACGACCAAAATAAAAACAATTTTATTTTCTAACTTTCAAATGATTATTGAGTAAGCTAACTTTAGTATATCTAAACACAGTATTGGTCTAATGTATTTATTTAATTATGCAAATTCGTTTTTGATTTCTTTCAATTAAAATAAATGTTTTTTGGTTCATAAGAAACTTGACCCTATTTTACTTTAAAATACCTTTTCTTGACCCATTTTTTTCTAAAGTACCATTTTTATGACACTTTTTCAAAATTTTTAACGGCAAGCCTGGTTGTGTGTGATTGTGTTGTGACGTATGGAGAGTAAGCCGAAATGTAAAACTTTGGTTGTGTAATGTATTTAAAAACAGGCGGGTGATCAACATTAAACAATTGATGATTTATTCAAAAATTTCTTTGGCTTAAATACTAAACATGAGAAGCTCGCTTTTTAAAAAATTGAGTGACTTTACTAAAAGTTCACTCAATATCTTATTTTCTAAAAACTATTTTATTCACATACATTTGCTTCCTATTGTACCAGGCAATCAGAAATTTTGAGTTAGTTTTACAAATTTATATTTTAATGTACTTTGGCCAGTGTACTACATTTATAGTAACAGTTTGTTAACTCAGCATAATTGGTCTTTAAAGTATTTAGCAACAAGAATGAGTAAGCGTGCAATGACCGCTTTTATACAGAATATCGGATTACTAAAAGTTTATGAAATTGCCAAAACGTGGAGTAATTAAATTTAGTACTGACCTATCTTAATAATTTGTATTATTCAATTGAAGTGGCTTTTGTTTACATTTGGATACACGAGTTTGACTATTGTTTTGTTTATAAATTGAAATCAATGAATACGCTACACTAGTGTTGCTGAGAATTCTATGGATACACTACAGTTGAAATAGTTTCAAGCCCAGACTCAAAAACTTTACTCGAATGCATCTTTTCTGTGCATTTATAATTTTGTTCAAATCGATGCATCCATTCAGAAGTTATTTAGTTATTTCCAGTTTTGTGTCAAAAATCTCATCAGTACAAAATTTATTTGTACGGCTGAGTGCGCAATATTGTTTTTTTATTCATGCGTAGCAAATACACAAACTGTACATAAAGAATAATGTGTTCACCACGAAAAAAATAAAACCCATAGCAGATCCCCAAGGTAGTAGCGAATGCACTGTTGAGTTACCTGACTATATGGCAAATGTGCAAATTTAAATTTGTGTTGATAATATACATACATACATGTTATGAGCTGATGGCAAACTGCAAACACCGCAGCTTTATATGATGTGTTTTACATTTGTTAGTGGTTCAAGGGTGCTAACAGTTGTCACAAACTACTAACAGACATGTAAAAAATGACATTTGCAAATTGTCCAAATCAGCTAAAGTGCCGGTGGTTGAAGAAAGAGACAACTATAAAGACTTAATGCTGCGAAGAAGGGAAAATAAACAAAACAAAAAAATAAAATTGTATTAAAATTTTGGAAAAATTGTGGTTTGTGTGTGCTTTGTGTTTTGTGAATAGAAAGTTTTTAGCTCCAATATGATTATTAGTTTGTGGGAAAAGCAAAAATCAATCATTTCGTGTTGGGAAGAATAAAATACCACAAAGCAGTTTGTGTAAAATACGTTAATACAGAAAATAAAACCACAAAGAATGCAAAATATTTTTTCAATTTCTTTTTCGATGCTTGTGCGTCTAGAGGGAGTCGGAAAATAAACTTATATAGTTTTCCCCTTCTGTCACCTCTGTATGCTTTGTGCAGTTGTTGCGGTTGTATAAAATATAAACACTCACCTTACCGCCTGAGCAAAATATGACCACCACACCGTTGATAAAGTTGGTACAATTGTTCTTTTTTTTGTACAATTCAAAACTAAATTTTACTATTTCCAAATATTTCAAACCCAAACCTATTGTTAATTGATATAAAATGGCCGCTTATTTACTGATCGAATATTGTGAATAGATTTTTGCACTTGTTGATTGGGAATTAATAGCAGGTGGTTTTTAGGGTTCAGCTGATGTTTTCTTATTGTTGTTAAACTTCATATATAAAATAGAGAGCTAATTTTAAAGTTTATGCAGTTTAATAAAAAAGGGAACTAAATGCTTTGCTGTAGAGTAGCAATCATCTTGTTAAAATACGTGGCACGCGCTTAATTTTTTTAAACGACTAGAAATAACTTCTTACGGGATTTTGCTGTATGAAAGCGTCGTCTTAGTTATTTTCAAGTGGTACTAAAATAAAACCAAAATAAATAAAGAATCAGCAATAAGAATAACAAGTAAGAGAGATACATATATTCGGCTGTGCCGAATCTTATATACCCTTCACCATAGTATGGAGTGACGAAAGAAGTCAGAATCACAAAATTCACGCCCACGAAATACGAAAAAAATTTCAAAAAAAGAACTTATATGGAAAAAAATTACAATAAAGCAAAAAAGAATTGCCACTCACCGTCTCACGGACGCGCCCTCACGTGATGGAAATAAAAAATTAATCACGATCAGACGTTGGTTCTAATCTCTATTTCATAGTATAAGCTGATTTCATAAACACAGCTTGCAAAGCAACACTGGAAGCATGAGTTTACAAGCCATTCTAGTGTTGCTCTGCAAACTGCGTTTATGAAGTCAGCCATAAATTATGAATTTCATAACAAATTTGTAACATTTTCTTGCCTGGGTTGCATTATAAAAATATTAACATCCACTTATTAGCACTTATGTATATAATTTTTCACACATCCAAGAAGTGCTTCAATGTCTTTATCAAAAAGCCAGTGGTCTTCGACTAAACAAAGAAATGATTTGAAACGTAAGAAAAGATTTAATAATGAAGAAACTCTCCCAAAATTGATAAAAAAATCGACAACTATTACATAAATCTGTTAGTCTAAAGATTAAAATGTTCCAATATTATCTTCATATTGAAAATAATTTAAAGCTATAAAAAATTCTTAAAAAAACGAACTTTTTCAAATAAAAAGTAAAAGTAATAAAAATAACTAAAATGTATCAAAAATTAAAAAAAAAATTAATAAATGGTTGTTTAGGATTTTAAACCGTATCCTACCCGGTGAACACAACAAAATGCAATTTGTTTTTGAATTTTTGATACATTTTAGTTGTTTTTGTTACTTTTACTTTTTATTCGAAAAAGTTTGTGCCACAATTTATTTAAAAAACCAGGCACAATCTCATTTATAATATTTTTTTTTAATTTTTGCGTTTTTTCCAATTTTATGAACGATAAAAGGTTTATTTTGCAAAAATATCCAATATGTTATCAGATAGGATTTTGTACACTGATCAAATAATTATATGTACATATAATGAATTCAGTAAGGTGTCGACGTTTTTATTTGATATAATATAATAATAACACCAAAAATAAAAATAACTTGACGGTGTAAGAAAAAATATTAAATTATAAAATATAACAACATATGTTAATTCATTATTTTAATTTAATTTTTTCTTTGAAACTCGTATAATGTACGTGTGTATGTAAACTAGTGATAGTTAGTTGTCTTTTTAACATTTTGTTAACTTTTCCATTTACATATTACTTAATACGCATTATTATTATTATACTAATAAACGTACAAAAAATGTTTAAAGAAACAAACAAAAAAAAAACAACAAATCTTTACTTTAAGGCTGTTTAGTTTACACATACATACACACAATGTGTACATGTGCCCATGAACGCATTTTAGCATATGTGTAATATATGTGTGACAAAAAGGGCCAATTTACAGCAACCACACCAATTTCCATCAAGAATTTGATGTTTTAGTATTTTATAACAAATAAGATATATTATGTTCTTAAACGCGTAAACTACTATACAAAATACAACTGCTCTGTGGTGTACAAGAAGCGGTCGTGACTACCAACCAAGAGGTTGTTTAGATTGAATCCCCACGCAACTTTTTCAAAAGATTTTTAAAAGTAAAATTATTTCGAATGCCATTTTTTTGCTCATATTTTAGTCTTTTGACTATATCCAGTGGTGATATTCGAATTTTTTAACAACCGGTACGCATGGAAAAAAATCTATTGTAGGTTATATTTACTTCATAATAGTTATTTATTTACATATTTACATAAGAAATACATATATTATATATAATAGTATAAAAAATAGTATATAAAATTAATTAAATAATTTCCAAATTAAATTTTGGTTTTGGGACGGCAAATTAGGTGCGGGTGCTTTGACACGTTTGTCACTTGCCATATGATGCCCTTCTCGCAACCATAATTTAACATATGGTGTTACATCAAAATCCTCAATCGATTTTCCCATTAAATTTATTGTCATTAAATGACTTGTTGTTTCAATTAACAACGAATTTCTCTTATCATAAATGATATTGTTCATTGTGCTGAATCCTCTTTCAGCTTCTGCGGAATTAACAGCAATTACATTTAAAATTCTTTTTGCTCTCAAAATAGTATTAATATTTTTAGATTCTCTATCTCGCACATCAACAAAATCTCGAAAATCATTTACTGGAATGATGTATTTGATTATTTTATTTAACTGCTCTAACCTATTTTCACCTTCAATCCATGGTGCTTCAAAAATATCACTCGGTCATGTTTATGGATTTAATAAATTAAAGCAATTTAAGAGATTATTATAGTTTTCATTTGTATCGTCTAATAGCAAACGCGTTTTCATATGTTTTTCTAAACAATCAAAAAGTTTATCTCTCGAAACAACAATTGATGTTTTTTTCTATTAATTTCAAATGGAATATTGTATTTTTTCGTTTTAATAATATCATCTGCTTCTTTTTCATATGTTCCTTTATTTAATTTTAAATGTTGGAATAGATTTATCGTTCGCCTTATCAATCTATCAGCTCTAATTAATGAAATATCTCTTTCTTGTAAAGCTGTAGACAGTACAGAAATTTCTTCAAATATGTCGTTTATTAAACCTAAATCTTTTAAAAAGTTTTCATTTTTGAAATATGACATTATTCCAATTTCTTTATTTTGACTAAAGTGAATATATAAGGCCTGATATGATTTCCAAACTGCTTTGGCGGTCCTAGCGCTACAGGCTGCCCATCGAGGACCAAATATTCTACCTATTTTGTGTACTTCAGTGCCAAGTTCTTTAGAAACATTATTTAATTCTCGTTGATGTTTATTTGAAGTATGATAATACGAATAAAGTTTATCGAGAAAATATCTAAAGTTATTTACTTCATTTACTTCTTTGATAACATCATCTAGAGTTAACTGAATACGATGAGCTAAACAGTGACAGATGCTAATACCTGGAAAATGTTCTAAAATTCTTGCAGAAACTCCAGCCTTTTTTCCTAACATTACACTAGCACCGTCTGAGCATAATCCAATAAGATTTTCATGTAAATATTTTTCATTAAAACCATGTTTTTCAAGAACTGATATTAAGGTTTTAAAAATTATTTCTGATGTTGTTCCTTCTAATTCGACAAGATCAATAAAAACTGTTACACTATCATCGGAATCTTGAATTTCAGATTTCAAATAAACTACTAATACGCTTTTGTGTGAAACAGTTGAGGCTTCATCAATAATAATTGAAATTTTACAACCTGTATTTATCAGTTTTCCAAAAATAATTCTTCTTATTTCTGTAGTTATAAGCTTTGCGACAAGTGGAACTATAAATCTGGAATGTAATGAAAATCCAAAATCTACATTATTTTTTTTCTGTAAATCAATTAATTTTTTAAAATCACTGAATGGGTAATTGTTTTTAATTATGAAATAGATAGTATTAAAAATGTTTACTGTGCTGTTTAAATACTTTTCATTAGCCACATCGAAAGATTTGGAAATTATATTTGTTTCACCAATTTTTATTATTTCCCCAGCTTTTTTATGTGAAGCTGATTCATTGTGTTCCTTCAATTTTTTTCTCATTGATTATTGTAAATTTTCTTTGTTCGAGCCATGAGCTTTGACAGAACATGATTTCCACTCCACAGAAATGTGTAAATGTTTAGCAGTTTCTAAATTTAACGATTCTACTTTCGAACACCACTGACATCCCACATTTTCATCGCTAACAACAATAAGCCACTCGTATTTAGTTTTAAAATAATTTAGTTGTTTATCATTCCAAAAATGTAATAACGCAGCATCACGAGACGTTCCAGCTTTTTCCGATTGGTGTTGAACTTCAGAAGTATCATTTTTTTCTTTTACCTGTTTTGTTTGATTAGAATTAGTAATATTCTCAGCTTGCTGTTCAGGGTTTTTTGGTTATTTTTATAGATTTGCTAAAAAAGTCATCCAAATTACCTTGCCTTTTCATTCTTAGGTTGAAACAAAGAAAATATTTAATAATTAATTAATAATTAATTAGAAATTTAAATTAATTTAAAAACTTCATACTTGCACGTTAAAACTTAATTTAATAGAGATTAAAAGTAAGGGATAACCATTCACCATAAAAATATTTATACTACTAAACTTTTTATTTAGAGTAAATACATCAAAATAAAAATGTATTCAAAAAGGGAAATTCCCTTTTTATTAAAAGAAAAATATTTTTTTTTACAGAATTTTCCGTTAACCCTTTCAATCTTAGTGGTTACGCGGTGAAACCACCTATTAAAATGCAACTTTAAACATGCTCAGTAGGAATTTTTCAATTCCATAAATTTTGTTCTATAATTCAATGCCATCTCTTGGATTGTAGTGGAAATTAAAAGTACTAAAATTCAAATTAGACAGTTTTAAGTAGACTTTTTTTTTACTAAAACCGAAAAAATTTTAAATCCCAAATTTTTATTTTATTGTAAGATTTTTTGTATTTGATCGATAATGGCAGGTAAATATTTATATTTTTTTAGTAATTTAGAATGTTTTTATCAATACTTTTACTTTTACATACTTTTACTTAAAAACATACTTTTTTTTTAATATACAACAACCGGTACGGAAAATTTTAAAAATGTTAACAACCGGTACGAGCGTACCGCCCCGTACCGGCTGAATATCACCACTGGCTATATCTCATTAATTATTGCACCGAGTTTTGTTATTTTCAAACCGAACAAATTTATAAAAAATTCCAAGAGAATGGTATAAAATTTATTTCTCTATGTTGTGTTTTGGCCTTAATTCTAACTACACCAAAATGTAGCAGACGGACATCGCTCATTCGACTTCTCTATCTATAAGGATCCAGAATATATATACTTTATGGGGTCTTAAATGAATAATGAAGAAATTACATACGGAATGACAAACCTATATATCCCCTTTCCAAATTTTTTGTTGAAGGGTATAAAAATAGCATATTGTAGTTCAGGATTCGAAACCGTGCCACCGGGTTGGGTACGGTCTCAAATCCTAAACAACAACAATATGCTATTTATTTAAGTTTTGATACATTTAAGTTATTTTTATTAATATTACTTTTTATTTTAAAAAGTTTGTTTTTTTTAAAGAATTTTTGATAGCTTTAATTATTTTCAATATAAAGATGATATTGGGACATTTTAATCATTAGACTAGCAGATTTATGGCAATATTTTTTTTAGTAATTTTGGGAGAATTTCTTCATTATTAAACCTTTTCTTACGTTTCAAATCATTTCCTCGTTTAGTCGAAGACCATTGGCTTTTTGATAAAGACGATGAAACACTTCTTGGATGTGTGAAAAATGATATGAGTGCTAAAAAGGGGATGTTAATATTTTTATAATGCACTCTAAGCAAAAAAGGGTTACAAATTTGTTACGAAATTCTTAATTTATGGCTGACTTCATAAACGCAGCTTGCAAAGCAACTCTAGAATGGGAAACTCATGATTCCAGAGTTGCTTTGCAAGCTGTGTTTATGAAGGCGGCCTATACTATGGAATAGAGATGAGAACCAATAATGCATGATCGTGATTCATTTTTTGTTTCCATCACGTGAGGGTGCGTCCGTGTTTCGTGATTGTGACTTCTTTCGTCACTTCATACTATGGTGAAGGGTATATAAGATTCGGCACAGCAGAATTTATCTCTCTTAAGCTCTAAACACTTAGCCTACAGCAGACAGCAATATGTCATAAATAAAATCCATGTGTTTAAATGAAAACGATTGTTTTGATGGCAGCACAGCAGCAGGACTGCACAACAGCATTTGCTGCTGCTGCCAACTTAGGCTATTTTCTATCAGGGAACGGCGCGATCACACCGCAACCATAAATACACCGCATATGTACTCTATACTTTACACATCCGAGTACTTTAAACACCACAAAAAAAATTTGCGGTGTTGATTTGACTCGCCTTTTATTTATAGAGAGTTGATGCGAACATAATATGCGCGGTACTTTGCGGTGTGTACATACATAAAAACAATGAGCGCAAAAACCAGTATCAGCAAACATCGCAATCTGCATGAGCAAAACTTTTAGTGTTTTGTCTTTTCGTACTCTATTATTTTTTATATTTGATTTTGGAAGTTTTCTACACAAACAATCAGTGATGCTAGACTTAACACAATAAAAGATTTAAAATTACGCAAAAATTATATTTACGAATAAATCTTTCACAAAACATTTCTTAAGGCGCTATCTGCTTATATTTGTATACAAGAATTCATTCCAAAAAATTAAATTTGTTCTTCAACGTAGTTATTTTTCCTACTGCGAGTGAAAAATACAAATGCGCAGCATTACAAAAAAAAACAAATTTTGATTCCGAAAAACAATGTGAAAGTGTTATGAGAGTTTAATAAAATAAACATTGAAAATGAGACGGGGCTTTATTTAGCATATCGTTACTTGATGCGATAAATGCCCTAAAACATGATAGAGGTAATGTTGGAAAACATGATACATACATACATATTATGTACATTCATATGAATATATGCGTCCTTGTTTTTTTTTTAAATTAGTACAGCTTTTGTATAATTACACAGTGGCAACGATGTATTTGCCTGTAAAGCACTCATCAATGAGTGTGCTCGCATGTTCGTATACAAATATTGTTTTTGTTGTGTACGTTAAGTATGAGTACGACTGCCGAATGTGTAAAAAAGTAAAGCAGAACAGTCACCGCGAACGCATATGATTGAGTATGCTAGAAGCTTAAACGTAGCTATACTCAAGTGGGTACGGATATGGTAAATAATTGACACACGGCAACCGAGTGTACATAAATCACGAAAACAACTGATCGTGAAGTTCTCTGTTTTCTATTTTGACGGGCAGCAATAAACAAATATAGTGTTGCCATTATATATATGTAAATTGGAAAAATAAGAACAAAAACTTTTTGGTAATATTAAACATAAAAGAACATTACAAATATACAATATAGAAATAAATTTATGTGTTTTTATAGTTTTTCGTGATATTATTACATTTTTTATCAATAACTTTAATTTTATTCATTATAAAATATATATGCGGCATCCCTGAAATTTGCTTCAAAATAATTACGAACCTGATCAGAGCAGCATTTGAAGCCGTGAAGTCTGCTGTCGTCTAAGTGTTCAGAGCAGCGCTAGGTACATAGAAAGAATTGAATAAATGAGACTCTATTTAATGCTTGACACTTAGAGAAATTTATTAATCTACTTACTATCTCTTATGTTTTATAAATTTAAATTATGTGTTGAATGCATGGGTGAATATATCAATGGGCAAATGAATAAAAGGAAAAAAATTATTTCATACTATAACTATAATTTTTAACGTAGTTGTTCCCAAATTAAAAACTTTATATTCATATAATAAAACTAATTATCCAAGCTGTACGCATTTATATAGTATATATGTATAAATATACGAATGCTTAATATTATTGAAAAAGTCATTTTGTAAAGAAAACTTCTAAACCAAAACTTCTCAGTGTACAAAATAAAATTGCGTTTTCTTGAAAAGTTAAAAACATCCGCAACACACCTACTCTGTTGAAATTTAGCAAGCTACTAAATGAAATTTATGATTCTCACACATTGGTT
Source organism: Gymnocheta viridis (assembly GCA_956483585.1). NCBI lineage: Eukaryota > Metazoa > Arthropoda > Insecta > Diptera > Tachinidae > Gymnocheta > Gymnocheta viridis. The sequence continues at coordinate 27,108,414 of OY101443.1, forward strand.
ATTGTAATTAGGGGTTGCCGTTGTTTTTATTTATGAAAGAATTTGTGGTTTTTTGGGCAGTTTTCTAACAACGAAATACAAATGTGTTTTCAAGATATTGTAAATGGCATTATATAAGCAATGTCAGTGAATTAATTTAATGTTATAAAAACCGGGATATGGGAGGTTTTGGTAGATTTAATGGAAAATGTTTGTAGGGGAAACCATTTTTTTTGGCACTCCTGGTTGCAATATTCACGAGTAGCCGAAAAAACTTCGTAGCCGTGGTAAACGAGCGCCTACGACTGGTTTAGAGCTTTACTTGTTTTATTTTAATTTAGTTTAGAAAATTTGTTTTAAGAATTTTTAACTTCTGTTTGGCTTTGCTATGTTTTTTAGCGCGTTGATTTACACTTGTAATTTAAAAACAAAAATATGCAGTGCCAGCAACATGTATGCGTGTGAATGTCGAATGACTGTCATTTAGCTGATATCATTACAGTCGATAACACTGTGTAGTAGAATACGGCAAAATTAAAATAAAACATTGATGGCATATTCATTCAAAACCGTTTGCTAGTAAAGTGTTACATACATACATATGTATGTACATATATTTTTTCAAAAGTAAGAAAACTACAGGGAAAGAAAACTTGCTAGAAATTATGAAAACCTAGTAAATAGAAAGTTTGACGGCCGAAAGAGGAAAGGCGAAGAAAATCTAGAAATTAGATATAAACTAACACTGTTGTTAATAAAAAATGCTAAGTACACGAAATAAGAAAATAAAAGCAAAAGAAATATTGTCAACCTAATTAAGAAATTAAAAATGCAATTTAACATTATCGTAATAAAAAGTGCAAGGTACATGAAATAAGAAAATGAAAATAAAAGAAATATTGTTGACCTAATTAAAAGTGCATTAGCTAAGGTTAATGGCTTGTTACTGCAAAAGAAAATTGAGACACATTATTATTAGCAAAATTTCGAAACTAAATTAAATAGAATTGAAATCAATAGTTAAGCACTTTTTGCATTTATTATTTTTACTTAATAAAATTAAAAAGATATGAATTGTAAGAAAATTATTGTATTATGTCAGTTGTAATTTGATTTTAATAAAGTGCGGTCACTTGACCAAAATAAATAAAAACAAACAAAATAAATAATTTTTTTTAGAACTCCTATTAAGGAAGTTCTTAACTGGCGCCCGAGCATAAGTTAACCGTTACGTATGAGTGTCCTTTCTGCAAAAGCCCTCAAGTAGTGCAGCAGAAAGGAGCAAAAAGTGTCCTCGCCAAATCCGTGAAAAAAAATTAAACAAAACTAATTCTACATAGTAGAAGAAAAAAAACCAGTTTTACATAGTAAAACTTAAAACTCAAAAAAAGGAGAAAAAAGCGTCCTCGCTAAATCCGTGGAAAAAAGTAATTCTACATAGTAGAAAAAACCAGTTTTACATAGTAAAACTTAAAAAGGATTAAAAAATATCCTTCTCAAAGCCGCGAAAAAACTAAACAAAATTATAAATATAATATAATTAACATAATTATAAAATAATAGTAGAACAAAAACAAGTTTTACATAGTAAAGTGTCCTCGCCAAAGTCGCGAAAAAACTAGATAAAAATCGTGAAATATTATTGAAATTATAAAATACTTACAACACAAGTAATAAAATAAACAGAAAACCAGCAAAAAAAAACTGTGGAAGAAGTGATAGTCAGTGGCTATCACAGCTATCCATAACCGAAGGCGTAAGGATCATAATTAGGATAACTATACTGTAAGCTAAAGTTATATATATTTTAGACATAAAATAATATTTGTAAAAAATATTTTTATTAATGAAAAGGTTAATATAAAAAAATTAAATATTTTAGAAATAAAAAATATTTATATCAAAACTAATGAAAAGGTTAATATAAAAATTTTAAATATTATAGACATAAGATAATATTTGAAAAAAATATTTTTATTAAAATTAATGAAAAGGTCAATAAAAAAAATCAAGTAGACAAATATTTTAGTTAAACGCTAAATAACAGCAACAGTAACATAAAGTAAGAGAAAAAGAACAGAAAATATTCTTTTAGTAAAACAAAAATTCACCATTACATAATGTCAAATCCGCAAAACCTTATACGTCCTGCAGTATTAAATGCAGCGAACACAGAGCAAGCATCTAGAGCACTAAATATTAGTGATCTAAATAATATAATTAACGAAACTACTTCAAAGCTTTTGCAGCAACAATTGCCAGGTTTAATTCAATCCGTATTAAACCCAAGTCCTAATATAGCTTCTGATCAAGAAATTGAGGCACAATATCGCGGAAATTTTTCTGATTTCGACAAAATACCGGATATCGTCAAAAGCCTGCGTGAATTCAACGGTAATCATTCCGAGTTTAATTCATGACGTAAGAGCGTAGAACGAATCTTACAAGTTTATGAACCATCTAAAGGTACACCAAGATACTACGGTATCCTCAGCGTAATAAGAAACAAGATCGTCGGTAATGCTGATGTTGCCCTCGAATCTTATAACACTCCTCTGGATTTGAAGTCCATTATTAAGTGTCTTTCTCTGCATTATTCTGATAAGAGGGACTTAGCTACCCTCGAATACCGAATGATTTCATTGGTTCAAGGGAAATTGTCTATTCAAAGTTTCTATCAAGTGGTTTACAAAAACGTATCTATAATACTCAACAAACTTGGAAGCTTAGAAGCGTCCAACGAAGCTCTAAACTTGTTAACAGAATCATATCACAATAAAGCTTTAGATACATTTATCAGAGGCTTAAATGGCGATCTACCGAAATGTTATTGCCATGAGAGAACCAGCAGATCTCCGCCAAGCTCTCCATCTTTGTCTTAAACTTGAAAATCAAAGTTACCGAGCAAATTATACTCAAAGTTTCAATTGTAGAAAACCCACTCCTCCACTTCCACCACGCAACTACACACGTAACTATCAAACACAACACATGAACTAAACACCTCGCTTCAACCAAAATAATTTTTATCAACAATTAGCTCACATACCTCATGCACAACAAAAACCATTTATATTCCCGAACACCGATAATCGTCTACTAATGAACAACTATCCAACACAACCCCAAACTAACACAAATAATTACAACCAATTTGATCCTTCAAGACACATTCGTCCTAAAAAACAACAGTTACCAGAACCTATGGACATAGTAGTTTGCATTCAAAACGAGTTAATTATATGAACAGACCACAACAACAAAAGATCACCGCCAACAATCACAAACTCCAATTATCGACCTAAAATACAAAGAAACTTTCACATTGACAATGATTTAGAAACTTATAATAATGTAGTTAATAATTCTTTTGATACTGATCAAGTCAGTGGAATGGCATATAATGAAGATGATATTAACGAGCTCAGTGATATCCATTTTTTAGAATGACGAGCTCTACGCTCCCTTATTTTGAATGTAGAGCTAAGAGCGGTAAAACACTAAAATTTCTAATTGATACTGGCTCGAGCAAAAATTCAATTCAGCCAGACATTGCAAAGAAAACCATACCTAATAAAGAAATATTTTTTTGCAAAACCAATAGCAGGTAACATTAAAATTAAGGAACATACGTTTGTAAGATTACTCAATATAGAAAGGGAAATAAAATTTTATATTCTCCCAACATTAAAATCGTTCGACGGCATTCTTGGAAACGATTCGTTAAAAGAACTCAACGCAATAATCTACACGCGTAACAGTTTTATGCAAATAGGAAACAATACAAAAATAAGGCTTAAGTAACATTTTTCTCAAGGTATAAATACAATAGCTAATCGAGATGATCATATGTCTTCTGAACAAAAAGAGAAAATGAGAGAGATAGTTAGCGAATATCCTGAATTATTCATTGAACCTAATCAAAAATTGACATGTACAACCAGAATAGTTGGTGAAATTCGTACTTTCAGTTATACATCAGTCTATTCAAAGCAAATCTCGTATCCAATGGCGTTAAAATCCGAAGTCAAAAAACAAATAAAAAATTTGCTTGATGATGGCATCATTCAACCTTCATGTTCACCGTACAACTCACCAGTTTGGGTTGTTGGAAAAAACCAGACTCACTTGACAATAAGCAATATAGACTCGTAATAGATTATAGGAAACTAAATTCACTAACAATCCCCGAAAGATACCCAATACCCGAAATAAACGATGTCCTTTCGCAATTAGGAAATAGCAAATACTTTACGGTCCTAGATTTAAAGAGTGGATTCCACCAAATCCACTTAAAAGAATCCGACTTCGAAAAAAACGCATTTTCTGTCGCGAATGGCAAATACGAATTTGTACGCCTCCCCTTCGGTCTAAAAAATGCTCCGGCTATATTTCAACGTGTTTTAGACGATGTTTTGCATGACTATATTGGGAAGATATGCTATGTATACATCGATGATATTATTATATTCAGTAAGACGGAGAAAGAACATTTAGAGCACATTCGAGCTATATTTTTCAACACTTCAAGCAGCAACCCTAAAAGTACAAGTAGATAAATGTAACTTTCTAAGAAGTAAAGTTGAATTTTTAGGATTTGTAATCTCAGCAGGTGGTATAAAAACTAATAAAGGAAAAGTTCAAGCTATTCTCAATTTTCCATTACCAAAAACGATAAAAGAACTACGATCCTTTCTGGAATTATCCGCCTACTACCGTAGATTTGTGAAAGATTATGCTAAAGTAGCAAAACCACTAACGCAAATTCTAAGAGGGGAAGAAAATCGTCTTTCGAAAAATAAATCATCTCAAAAGCACATAATACTAAATGATGACGCCGTCGAGGCTTTCGGAAAACAGAAAAACACTCTGGTTTCTCAAGATATCGTACTAGCTTATCCCGATTACAATAAAGAATAGAACTCACAACAGATGCTTCTGACTTCGCCCAAGGTGCAGTTCTGTCACAAAACAACAAGCCAATTGCATTTATATCACGAACATTGAACAAAACAGATGAGCATTATGCGACAAATGAGAAAGAAATGCTCGCAATAATTTGGGCCTTAAACTCGCTTCGAAATTATCTATACGGCTCTGCAAAAGTAAAAATATTTACTGATCACCAGCCACTTACTAACGCACTCAGTAATAAGAACAACAACAGAAAATGAAGCGCTGGAAGGCTATTTTAGAGGAATATAACTACGAACTTTTCTACAAACCAGGGAAAGCAAACGTAGTGGCAGATGCCTTATCAAGGATTCCTAACGCAGAACAGGTAAATTATCTTTCAATAGCAACACATAGCGATGATAGTTCCGGACGGAACCTCATATTAAGCGTCGAAACACCAATAAACTGCTTTAAAAATCAAATCATTCTCCACACACATCCTACACCGCAGTATAATTTCGAAATTATTTTTCCGCATTACCACCGTCACCATATATTTGAACCAGAATTCACTGAAAGCAAAATTATAAATATTCTAAAAAAATATCTTTACCCCGCAATCCTTAAAGCAATCAAAACCACGGAAAGAAATATGGGAAAAATACAAGAAATTTATCCACAGCACTTTAGTAAATATCGAATCCGATTCACTTCACTACAGGTAGAAGATGTACGAAATGAGGAAGAGCAAAACAACATAATTATAGAAACACACAACAGAGCACACCGAAACAGTAAGGAAAATGAACAACAAATTTTGGGAAAATATTACTTTCCAGCTATGTCCAAAAAAATAAAGATAATAGTAAAACAATGTATTACATGTAAAGAGAATAAATACGATAGACATCCCATGAAACCTGCATTAAAAGAAACACATATCCCAAAACATCCCGGCGAAATTATCCATATAGATATTTATAAAACTGAAAATAATTTGGTATTAACAGCGATTGACAAATTTTCCAAATAGGCACAAGTAAAAGTGATAAAATCCAAGGCAACAGAAGATATAAGGCAACCACTTCGCGAACTAATATTTGCATCATGCGATGTACAAAAATAGAAAACATTCATAATAACTTTAAAGAATTACTCGAAATTTTAGTATACAAATATAATTGCTCAATACATAGCACAACAAAACAAAAACCAATTGAATTATTTTTCGTAGAAGAGTTACTACAGACCCATCCCAGCTCGAAAATGATAGGGTAATAAACATAGAAAGATTAAAGCAAAAACAAGAAATTGACATGCAATACCATAATAGACATAGACAGGAAATAAGAACTTATGAACCAGGCGAAATAATTTTTGCAAAATTAAACACAAGATTAGGAACTAAATTAACACCTAGATACAAGAAAGAATTGGTTAAAGAAGATAAGGGAACATATGTAACTACTGAATCTAATAAAACTATCCACAAGAACAACATTAGAAGCTAATTGTAACAAATCGATACATTTGCAGATTCCTTCTCCTTCATTACACAAACATCCTACCCCTTCCAATGCCGAAATCCAAATCCTTAACTACACACTTTCCCACATTATAACTCTAACGGAAGGAGTAGCTAAAATTTAGGACGGTACATTCAAAATCATACACTTAATAAACTTGAACGAGTACAAAATTTTTTTGATGAAATAAACTCGTTTATAAAAAATAGTAATCACCCCTAAAGTATATTTATACCATCCTTAGAACATGAATTGGTACAAGCTACGGAAATGCTAGAATCATTACAATTAAACGAGGAAATAAGAAAGAAAAGATCAATAAATTTAATCGGCACCGCATGGAAATATATCGCTGGCTCTCCTGACCATGATGATTTCGAACTTGTCAAAGGCAACATTAATGAATTAAACTCCAACAACAATAAACAAGTAATTATAAATGAAAGTATTATCAAAAGAATAAACAAACTTACAGAATACACAAATAAAATAGATAAAACAATAAAAAAACAAAATTTAATTAGCAATGATGTCAGTATAAATATGCAAAACAGATTAAGATTAGTTAAAGATGAATTACAAAATATTAAATACGTCAGCCAATGGGTGAATAATAAAATAATTAACTCCGTTATATTAAACAAAAAAGAAATAAATATTGTAATCGAAACACCAAATAGAGAAAGATTTCCATTTGTATCAACAGAAGAAGCACTAGAATTTGCTAATGTTAAATTTCTATATAAGAATTCCACCTTATTATACATTATACAGTTCCCACTTACTTCCAAAGAAACTTATAAAAAATATTAACAAAACCTATAAAAATGATAATAAAATTATAAACATAGATTTTAAGGAAATTTTAAAATATAAAGGAAAAGTGTTAGCTATTAAGAAAAATTGTACTATTATCAATACTGTCACAATTTGTAAAACAAACGATTTGAAAGACATTTTAACTGTACTTGTATCCCACCCCTTCATTTCCGATGCTTTCCATAACCCAGCGGTAGAAGAATTAAAACCAGGTACAATAATATTAAATGATTTCTATGGAACAATAAATCAATAAATGGAACATATTTAGTAAACTTCCATAATGAATCCATTACTATTAATAATAAACATTTCGCAATATGGAAATCAATAGTGAAGCACTTTTTGCATTTATTATTTTTACTTAATAAAATTAATAAGATATGAATTGTAAGAAGATTACTGTATTATGTCAGTTGTAATTTGAATTTAATAAAGTGCGGTCACTTGACCAAAATAAATAAAAACAAACAAAATAAATAATTTTTTTAGAACTCCTATTAAGGAAGTTCTTAACTTATATACCCAGGAAGAGGAGAATTGTTAATAAAATAATATAAAGCCAAAAATTATTTTACTGCTAAACAATTTTAAGAGTTTTGTTTAAAACAAAAATTTTAAATAAGAGAACTAGAATTGTACATAAAGAAAAAGATGGATGCCTGGCGGGAAACCCGAGTGGAAAATTGGGAAAAATCGACAGGAAAAAAGTATGTTTCGGTTAGGTACAAGACAACCAGAAGTCAAAAGATCGCTAGAGTGTTCGGATGTCTGGTTTTAAATCGAGTGATGATAATAATAAAGGAAAAGATCAACAGAAAAAGTTAAAAAGAAAAATTTTAAGAAGTGAGAACTAATGTTTGGTTGAAGTTACTGAAAGTGAATTTTTATGAAGCGTGCGGGAGACTGCGGCTCACATAAATTGCAGTTTGTAAAAAAAGAAATAAATAAATAAAACGTAATCAAAACAAGATTTAAGTTTTAGATGAATGTTTAAAAGTGATAAATTTTTTTGTATACCTGGCTTAATAGAGGCATTTGAAGTAAAAATCGAAAGTAGTGGATTCCTGGGGGACTAAAAGGCCCAGGGGAAACTTCAACGATAGTCCAGGGTAAAAAAGAATATTAAATGTCAGCATAAAGCCAGGCAACTTCTTTGTATGATCAATTAGTAAAGAGAAGCCGCAGTAATATTACTAAAAAAAAATTCGAAGGAAGCTAAGAACAAAATAATTCAAAAGAGTAAATATATAACCAATACAAAAAGAAGAAAAAAGTAAGAAAGGTGTTAAAAATTATCATTAGAATAATGTATATATGGACTTAAGTATTTTTAATTAGAGTATTGTAGTAGAGATGGGCACCGCTCACGTGATTACCGTGAATCATGCGTGATCATGCATGATCTTGAGCAGATTTTTGTTTCAATCACGTGAGCGTGAGTATAAAAAACTTACGTGAGTGAGCGTGCATGAGTCGATTTTTTGCGTGATTTCTTGATTTTGGAATTTTTTCATAGGTACACGGTTTTCAATTCTGCAAAAATTGGCTAAACAAATACTGTGTGTACCATCCAGCTCAGCTACAAGCGAAGGAGGTTTTCAACGTCAGGAAGAATACTTGAAGAGATGTGAAACAGACTTCACGAGAAAAATGTTGACACAATTTTATTTCTGCATAAATCTATTTATATATTACAGTTAAAGTAAAAGTTCCTACTTAATCTTAATATTTTACACTGATTGCTTATGAGCAAGAAAATTAATGATTTTAATCAAAATATTTTATTTTAAAACTTTAAAATAAAATTTATATTTTTTTCAAGAACTTCCAATTGTATTCAATTGTCAATTTTAACTACAAAATTTTAAATCGCATGATACATATGTACATATGTACATACCAATACATACATACTTATGTGTAAATCCTGCCTGACGAACCCTACATTCGTACGCGTTTTCAAATTAATATATAAAAATTTTTGGTATTTCAAAAGAGGTTCCTTCAACTTATGCGTGGTGTTTAGTGGGATATATGTAAGTGTAAGTTTCGAATGTCTTAAGTTATAATTTTTTAGCAGGCATTTGTTGCAAAATAATTGATTATACAATTTTGTTAACTTTGAAATTTAAAGTGTGTTTTCGTAATTTTTTGCGAATATAAGAGAATTCTGAAATAACTTATTTGCAGCCAAAAAATTTTGTCGTTTTTTGTCAGAAGACATGAAGCCTTTGTGACGCACCCTACATGACTCACGTTATAATTTTTCTATTATATTTTCTATTCTGAAATTTCATATATAATTTCCATGTTTCTAAAATTGGAGTGAATTCAATGTATAAAAATATGGCTTTCGACAATTGGGCCTTCTTCATTAACATTAATCGTTCTTTTGTGAAATGAAATTTAAAACAAAATTCAATGTATAAAAATATGGCTTTCGATCGGGTCAGGTCATCTTCATTAACACTAAAGTAATAATATGAATACCTAAAAATGGTTAATTTCTGGTATGAAATTAATAGATCTGAGGTAGAGTAGGATTTGGTAATAATTTGTGTAATTTTCTAATTGTATATTAGATTTTTCTATTTGCATTCAGAAATTTTAATGTATAAATATTTATATGTTGTGAGTATTTCGTGAGCGTGAGTTTCGTGATTGTGGCTAACTTTTTTCCACTCACGTGAGCGTGAGTTAACGTGAGCCAAAAATATGAGGTCGTGCGTGAGCGTGCATTTTTTATCGTGAGCGTGAGTGAAAAGTCACTCGCGATCCCATCTCTATATTGTAGTAACCCCTCATTTTTAATCCCTAAAAGTAGGTAGTAAATTTTGAACCTTTGCGTGATTCGGAGTTTGTACCAATATCAAATAGAAGGCATAAATTTTTTCGGTTCCGATTCGTTTGATTTGTCAAATACAAAAGGCCCAAATCTATAAAAGGCCCACAACCAAAAGAGTGTTGAAAGCGTGAGAAGTCGTGAAAAAAGTAAGAAAATAGTATTATTCCAGCCTTAGGGAAGAACAATTTTTAAATTCATGAAAAATTCGGTTTTGGGTCTTGTATAGAAAAAAAAGAAAACATTTTTATTAGAAATTCATTGAGGTAACATATCGCAGAGTTTCAAGCTTTAGGGAACAATAAAAGCATTAAGTAAAAAATAGGGGTTTTGTGTAAATTTTTGGTATATTAGATAATTATTATATGCATAGTTAAGAAAAAAGATTTTTGAATTATTGTAAGAAAGTAAATACATTACATAGTAAGGGATTCAGTTTCCATAAGTAAATAGTAGAAATAAAATTTTATTGTAAGTATAACTATGGGAAAACTGATTGAGTAATTAATTTCGATGGTGGAAAGGTAAGTTAAGGAAGAGATCAAGTGGAAAGTGGGTCACGAATAAGATTATAAAAACCTCGGAGATTTTTTTCATTACAAGGTTGTGTGGGCATAATAGGGAAATTTTCATCCCTCTCCTATAGCATTGTCTCTGGTGATATTTTGTTTGCAGGTGTTTGAGTTTATTTTTGTGTTCTGAAGTTTGTTTTTTGTGTTCAAAAAAAAGTCATCTGAGCTAGTTGGAAACCTCGCCAGGTCAACCGGTTTGCCATACAAAAGGCGCCCAAATGTGTTGAATAGTTTTGGCGATAAATATCTCCCAATTAAAAACGGATTCAAATCCTGAACTACAATATAGTTTTTTAAAGAAGTTTTTAAATATTTTACTTATTTTTATTACTTTTGCTTTTTATTTGAAAAAGTTTGTTCTTTTTTTAAGAATTTTTGGTAGCTTTAAATTATTTTCAATATGAAGATAATATTGGAACATTTTAATCATTAGACTAGCAGATTTATGTAATAGTTGAAAATATTTTTTATAAATTTTGGGAGAATTTCTTTATTATTAAACCTTTTCTTACGTTTCAAATCATTTCTTTGTTTAGACCACTGGATTTTTTATAAAGACGTTGAAACACTTTTTGGATGTGTGAAAAATGATATAAGTGCTAATAAGGAGATGTTAATATTTTTATAATGCACTCTAGGCAAGAAAAGGTTGAAAATTTGTTACAAAATTCATAACTTATAGCTGACTACATAAATGCAGTTTGCAAAGCAACACTAGACTGCCTTGTAAACTCATGCTTCCAGTGTTGCTTTGCAAGCTGTGTTTATGAAGTCAGCCTATACTGTGGAATAGAGATGAGAACCAATCAAGATGATTGTGATTTTTTGTTTCCATCACGTGAGCGTGCGTCTGTGACGGTGAGTGACGATTTGTTTGCTTTAATGTAATTTTTTTAAATAAATTCCTATTTTTTTCGTATTTCTGGAGCGTGAATTTTCGTGATTGTGACTTCTTTCTTCTCTCCGTACTATGGTGAAGGGTATATAAGATTCGGCACAGCCGAATATATCATTCCTCCTTGTTTTTTTTTTTATAATTTTGTGCGCTTTTCGTTAACTCTGATTTTATTTCCGTGTTCGGTTAAGTCGTATTCATATCTTTGCAAGATCTATTACATAGGTGATGAGTGGTACTACACCAACCAAGAAGATAAGGAAAAAGATTAAACAAGCTCATTTCGATTTGAATAGACCAACGTTCCACGTAGCAATCAAAATCTATAAAAATAGTGATCCGCTAATTAAAACAAAGCCGACAAAAAGAGATAAGTACAAAATGGCTAGTAGTGGTAATGATCAAATTAGGGATTTTTCAAAAACAATAATTTCTAATAATCTATTTCCGACTGAAGTCCTATTACCGCCGCAATCTGAAATTCCTAGCACAGATCAGGGAAGGTGCAGAAGAAGTAGTGTAAAAATTTTTGAACAGAGTATTAGCTCACAGATGACAGACATGAAAAGGACTCTGGCTCAAATAACTAATACGGTTAGAAAATTAAGTTTAGTCATACAACAAACTCCACAGCAAAATCATCAGAGGATGGCCAGCATTTAGATATGTCGGGACTTAGTGCGCAATCCACACATTCCTCCCGATGTTCCTCATTTAGTATAGAAAACACCCATAGAAAATATGATAGTCCACGCATTGCGAAATGGGAGGTGGAGTTTGATGGGGATCAAAATAAATTGGCGATCGAGGATTTCGTATTTAGGTTGGAAAAATTGCAGGTTCAATACAGCGTTACCTGGAAGGAAGTGTTGGACAACTTCCATTTGTTGATTAAAGGTGCGGCTGAAAAGTGATATTGGTTGTTTATCCATACCAATTATGTGTCCGAGTGGTCTATGTTAAAGGCAGCTATGCTTAAGCAATATAAGTCATCGCGTTCCAGTTTCGAACTGATGAGGGATCTAGTCGAGCGAAGACAACAGCCTGGGGAATCCATAGACGCATTTTTCTTTGCGATGTTACAATTCCGATCGAGGCTCAGTATATCTGTGCCTGAAAACGAAATAATTATAATGATCAAGAAAAATTTAAGAGAGAGTGTAGGCAGAATGGTTTACCCGATGAGCGTATCGTCTGTGGAGGAACTAAGGGGATGTTGTCTAGATGCGGAAAATACCATCTTTAGGAGAGAAAAGAGACCACAGAAAGTGCCAGTAAGTCGCTACCAAAGACATGTAAACGAAATCTATGAAGACATGGGAGAAGTGGATCAGACGGAAGAAAACTACCTTCATGTGGTGGCTGCTGTGAGAATGAATTCAAACATCGCAGTAAATCGAAATCCGATCAATTGCTTGAACTGCCATCAGAATGGGCATGTATTTATGGATTGTCCGTCAGACGAAAGAAGTACTTTCTGTTATAACTGTGGTAAACCAGGTGTTATATCGCCGAATTTTGACAGCTGTAAAAATAAAAGTTTTGCTAGGAACGACGGGAAAACGGGGAACCATCGTTCAGCAGCGAACCCGCATTCGAATCCGACCGCAAAATGAAAAATTCATCTAATTTAATAAAAGAAGTAAAACAATTTAATAAGAGTACATCACAAATAAGACATTTATACAGGTTAAAAAAAGGAAAACAAATTACGAAAATGTAAGAAATAAAATATTCAATTCAGAACTGTATCAGAAACCTGTCATATCAAACCGAGTAAAGAAATTTGGCGAAAGAAAAAGGATACGAAAAATGGTGATAGAATCCATCCACAATGCTACTAGTACATCAAAAGATCCCAGGCCATATGCTTAGTTTAAAATCGAAAATGAAACTATTACTGGTTTATTAGATTCCGGTGCATCAGTGTGCATATTTGGTAAAGGCTACAGAGAGCTGGTGGAAAAATTATAACTGAACATATCACCGACTTTTGCAACAATTTGTACTGCAAGTGTTCAGGAGCATAGGTTATTAGGAAAAATAGATACTAGAATAAAATATAAGGGTCAAAATAAGAATATCATGTTTTACCTGTGTCTGGACTTAGAGTAGTCAGCATATTTAGGAATTAATTTTTGGAAATTATTTAATATAGCCCCAGAAGTGATAGGCATTGCGGAAATAGATGTCGAAAAAGCAACAGAAAACTATAAAGCCGAAAATTATAAATCAAACCCACACATTTTATCGGGAGGAAAAAAATGCAGCTAAACAAAGTAATAGGTATATTCCCATCATTTTAGAGACAAGATGCATAAAATTGGAAAAACATAAGATTACATTAATAGAATTCAAAATATAGTATAAAAAGAAATAGATGAGATTGTTTGCATTAAATATTACAGAAGAATGCGAAAGTCCGTGGAGTAATACGACGACAGTTGTGAGAAAACCAGAGAAAAATTGATTCTGTTTCGATGCAAGGATATTAAATAAGTTAACAGTAAAGGATGCGTACCCTTTACAGAACATAGATGGCATCCTTAGCAAAATAGATGAAACCTATTACATTAGTACTTAAAGATTGTCTTTTGGCAGATCGAATTGGAAGAAGAATGTAAGCCCTATACCGCATTCACCGTATCGGGTCGGCCACTCTACCAATTCCGAGTGATGCCTTTCGGTCTTTGCAACGCCGCTCAACGACTTTGCTGCTTGATGGACAATGTAGTCCCACAAAAACTTAAACAAAACGTATTCGTATATCTGGATGATTTATTGATCATTTCAGACATTTCAGCACTTAGAGCTATTGAAGGAAGTTGCCGAATGCCTTAAATCTAACAATTGGCCTTAAGAAATCGCAATTTCGCTTCCAACAACTAAAATATCTTGGATTTATGGTGCTGGATTGCTGAGAACCGACCCAAAGAAAATCATGGCAATAAAAGAAATTAAAATAGCAAAGTCACCTAGGAAAGTGAGAAGTTTCTTAGAAAGAGCAGGATGGTATCGCAGGTTTATTAAGGACTTTGCGGCAATATCAGCACCTCTGACCGATACGTTGAAGAAGTCAAAAAAATTTACTATGAACAAAGCTTTTAGTTCTGGTCTAATTTTGGAACATGCCGATTTTTCATCCAATGCAATGCTTGTGAGTACGGAATAGGTGCAGTTTTGCACGAGCTGAATGTGGTCAACGTAGAGAATCCAGTAGCGTTTCATACTCAAAAATAGAAAAACTGGGAAAAAAATACAGCGTTACGGAGAAGGAATGCATAGCAGTGGTAATGGCAGTGAAGAGGTTCAGGCCTTACGTTGAAATGATGCCGTTCACGATTGTGACAGATCATGCAAGTCTTAAGTGGCTTATGTCACTTAAGTACCTAACAGGTACGCTAGCGCGATGGTCACTGCAGCTGCACTCATATGATTTTGAAATCACCCATCGAAAAGGTTTTGATAACGTCGTGGCTGTCATATTGTCCAGGTTGCCCACTCAGGAAAATGTTGACGGACTAAGCATGGAAAATTTATTTGATTTTAAGATCACGGAATTCGAAAGCGAGGAATATCTTGAACTGATTAGAAATATAGAACAAAATAAGGATCGTCTACCCGATTTAAAAATAGAAAATGGTATGGTCTTCAAGAAATATGCTTTTGAACGTGAAGAAAACGAATAGGAATGGATATTATGTATTCCTGCCAATATCATTCAGGAAATTATTGAAGAAGCTCTCACCGCTTTAACAGCAGCACATGGGGGAGCGGCAAGGACGATGGAAAAAGTGAACAGATTATATTATTGGCCAAAAATGGCATTACAAATAACAATGTACATCAAGAACTGTCCGATCCGCAAGGAAAGTAAGCCAACACACCATATTATTTATGCGTCCAGAAATACGCAAGCAAGTACAAGTCACAATTCCCTACTACGAACTTTGAAAACCTAATGAAAATATAGCTCATAAAACATGTAAAAACAGCAGTGTATTCCTACAGAGGAATGCGAGCGAGTAAACCAATCGGTATTAAATGCAATAAGAGACTACTTAAAAGACGACCATATAGACTGGGATTTATATTTATCGGAGATAGAGTATGTTTTAAGAACAGCAGTGCATGCAGCAACTGGATATACACCATTTTTCGCATTATTCGGATACCACATGTACTCCAGTGGTGCAGAATATGGTTTAGGCAGAAAGCTGAAGTCTCTAATAGACCACAATATAAGTTCAATAAGTAAAGCCGATAAAATGGAAGCAATAAGAGAGCAGATAAAGAAAAACATGAACACAGCATACGAAAGAAGCGTGAAATTGTATAACAAAAGAGCACGATTAGTAAACAACCGTCCAAGAACCGAAATGCAAAATATTGTCAGAAGTTTCTAAGGTGTAGGTTGGTTCGACCAGTAGGGAGCAACATGTATGAATTGGAAACTCTACAAGGTAAAGCATTGGGGATATATAATGTGAAGGATATTAGGGTATAACATCCCCTTTTATCAGAATAATATTTAAACAATTCTATTTTGCAAGAGTGACATAAAGTAGTCTGACTTGAAGAAAGGATTGAGCAATATTAAAATTTAGCATCTGTGATATAGTTCTAAGTAATGTACCTGATAGTTTCTAGTTATACCTAAGTTCCAATTATACACCCTGATTTTTATTTATACACCTAGTTTTTGAGTATACACCCTCATGTTTACTAATTATACGCCATACAGAAATTTTAAAAATAGTTTAGCTTTACATATCAGTAAGTGCAATATAGGATAGTAAAATGAAATCGCTGTGATAAAATCTATGATATACATAGTGTAAAGTGATGTTTTGTTTTGTGTGTTGGGAATAACCGCAAAATAGAATGTGATGATTTGTGAAAATAAAAGGGATTTTAAAAGCCTGAAAAAGACATAAAAGATATCACAAAGTTATAGTTAACATTATCAAAATACCACATGAATACTTCCCGTAAAAGTACAAACAGCTGAATCGAGTCGAGTTTGGCTAATTCTGAAAACTTTAGCAGTAAAGGTTTCAGAATTCACAGTCCTTCCTTAGGTGCAGTGCTGCACTTACGCCTGCGGCTAGAGCGACATAATTTAAAGGAAAAATAATGTAAAGGCAATTAAAATTCGAATATTAATTTGGCAAAGATTTGCTTTAAACGAATACGAAATTTCTATTAAATTATATATGTTAAGTAATTCAATTGCTTACTTTTTAATTTGTAATTCGACTTAAATAATTATCGATTCTGACTACAGATTTAATAAAAAAAATATAATAATATATTCAAAAATCCTGTGTACCTTATTTTTCATTTGCATTTTTGAAACCATTTATATCGCCAGGTACAAAATTTAATTTTAAAATACGATTTGTAGTTCTCACAAGGTCAATCTAATCTTAATTCTGAATGCTTAATAAAATTTTGACCACGTTAAAAAAATGGGACCACGGAAAGATAGAATGAACCAAGGGCTTTTTATGCGTCGAAGAACGCATTTGTATAATTAAAATAGCTTAATATATAATTTTAAAAAGTCTTAATTTATATATAAAACAAAAAAAAAATTAAATAAAACTGATATGAATCTGCTTTGAATTGGCTAAAAGATTGGAACAATTATAAGCAAATTAAAAAAAATATATTTTATTTCCGAAAACGTGTTCAAATTAAAAAATCGATCCATTATCTATAGTTGTTAAGAAAAAGGAAAAATAACTAATATTTTATGAAAAACCCCAGGATAACGTTATTCTGCCATTCATTTTTATTTTAAACTTTAAGCAAAATAATATACTGAATATACTTTTTTCCTGCATACTGGCGATTAAATTAACAATTATAAAATATTATTTGTTTGTTGTACAATCATTACATATAAAATTTAAACCTTTTATAATTTGTATGTAAATTTCCATACAAAAAATTCGAAAAATTTGCAATATAAGTGCCGTATCAAAAACAACATATCATTACTTTGACCACGAGATTCGTTGGTACAATTTCGTTAAGTTTTTACAAGAGATATTTCACTATCAATATATATAATGTTGACATATGCAATAATATAAATAATATGAAAAAGGTTACAATTCAAAACTAGATGTAACTTGCCATGTTTGAAAAAAAGTATTTCAGCCCAATTATATATATTCGCAAAGAATTTGTTGCATGAGGAAAGATTTTTCTCAAGAAAAAATGTCTCCAATTAATTAAAACTCCCTTCTGTGAGTGAATATTTTTAGGGAAAACCCAAAACTTAAACATATTTATAATAACAAATTTTTAGGTTTTTATTTTTTTTCTGCCTTTTACACGGTTTATAAAAAGGGAATAAAAAGTAAAATGAGGGAATTTTTATTCATAATAGGAAAAATTTCATGTATTATGAATGTATTTACGATAACTTCCGTAAAGTAATTATAGCTTGAAACAGTACCTAAATTAATAAAAATGAATACACGATAATATAAGTTTTTAAAAAATCTACGATCTTTTTGATAATCACTTATATATATAATCTAAAAGTGCGGCATATTAAAGAGTGCCGAGGGAGGAATCAGTGCTAAATCCGCCACTGCTTAGGTGTTTAGGGAAAAAGCGATGGAGGTATTGCCCGATTTTTCATTGACGCAGTCATTATGCGTAGTGTAAAAGTTATGGCCTCAAAAGGCCGTTCGTTTTGATTATTGGTACCAAAGTGCCACGACCAATTCAAATTGGTAACAAGAAATATTTGTTGTAGCTATAAGGGTTGCCTCTACTTTGTTTACCTCACGGGAAAGAATTTGCTGGAGGTCCAAGTCTGGGAAGGTGTCGAATTCGACCAGACTTCTGCAGGAGTGCGAGAAAGATGAAGGCATAGCATAAACCTAAATAAATACAGATACATAAGAAGAAGAAAAATTAGGCAACGTATACACATTTTTTTATAGTTATATGCACTTACTACGCCCGGCTAAAGCTATCGATGAGACTATTCATGGTCATCGGAGTTCCCCACGTTGGGCTGGTGATTGGGAAATGAATGAATACGTAAGAATTTGCATTTGTAGAACACGTTAATTTTTTTTCGTCCGTCTTACGTTGTGTGGCGCACTTTCTGTAAATAATTTTTATTTGTTTACATTTTTTCATATGAAATTGATATTTTTTCATTAAAAGAGGCAACCCTTTTTGGAGGCAAGACGGAAAATAACTGAGTTTTGTAAATAAAAAAGAAATTTTTAAAATATAGAAAAATCTAAAAATTGTGTTTTGTTTAAGTAATTCTTGTATTTATTTTTCTCATGTATCTGCATATACCATGCGTTATGATGTTATTTTTAGATATTAAATCGAACAATTTAGTTGTTAAGGGAAATTGTAGTTTGTTGGCTTCGGCTGGTAACCATTCGGTGTTTGTATGAGTAGCAGCAGGTAGTAGTAGGTAGGTAGAGTGATATACTAACTTTTTGTTTGAAATTGAATGCCATTTGCATTCCAAAATCTTTTCCGGTTGGAGCTGCTGCTGCCGACGAATTGAGGTCTTCCAGTACCCAAATGCGGGAACTCTTCCATACAGCTTACTAACTGTTGGAGCTGCACGGCTGTTGTCAACTGTATGCTGTAATTACCAGTTACAATAACAAAAAAGAAACAAACAAAAATTTTCTATTTGTAACAACACTCACTTTTTTTGCAGAAATATCAATTTTATTTTAAATAATTAATAAATAATGTTTTTCCACCGACGAATGTAATTTTGCATTCGCGCACTTTTTTTGTTTTGACAGCAGAAAACGCGAGTTAAGGTACATGAATATGTAAGTTAAGGTACACGAGTATGTAGATTGATTATTTAAATTTTATCTTTTAAGAAAGATACTCGTAACCTTGAATTGAATCAACCTAACACTTAAGTTAAGCAGAAAATGTTATCATACTTAGTTATGACAAGAACACATTTTTATGTAACAAAGAATATACGATAATAACACATTTTTATGTAACAAAGAATATATGATAATAACACATTTTAATAACAAAGAATATATGATAAGAACACAATTTTATATAACAAAGAATATATGATAATAACACATTTTAATAACAAAGAATATATGATAAGAACACAATTTTATATAACAAAGAATATATGATAAGTACGTATAAAATATCTAAACAAAGTAATTTAAGAAATAAACAGTTTGTAAACATATTGATAAAGATGAGTAACTAATCCTTATCAATACTTACATTTTTAATATATAAAACAAACTATTCACGAGAATAGTCAGTTTATGAATTAGCATGTGTACTAAGACATACTCATTAGAATTAAGAGAAAATAATAAAAGTTGAGCGCACGTCGTTCAGGAAAAAAATATTTTTTTTAATTCTATAATAAATAGACAATTTAACTGGCGATCCTGCCAGGAGAATAATATATTGTTATTCTTCACGAGGCGGACCACGATATTCATCCTTGCCGCAACAAGGATACTAAAACTGACTCTTGTAAAGTAACTCAAGACTCCAGAAATAATTTAAGTAAACTCTGACCACAATAAAGTAAATTTGTGCTCTAGAGAAAATTTAAATTAAAAAATTAAGGTGAACAATTAATGAAGAAACAAAGACAAAAAGTTTTCGATAGTAACAGATTAACGGAAGAAGAAAATATGGCTAATCCTGGTAACCTACAAATAAACATGGAAGCTTTGATACAACAAATTGCAAGTATGCAGCTAACCATGCAATCATTGAATGAAAAAAATGAGGAACTTGAACGAAGATTAAATCAAGCACCCGACCTACAACCAAGCATACCACAACCCTTACGAGCCGTTATGATGACATATAATACCCCGGAACAAATTAATTTGGATGTATTTAAAACATTGCCTGAGTTTAATGGCAATCAACTAGAATACCGATCATGGAGAGAAGACGTCTCAAGGTTGATGGATGGAATAAAACAACATGAATTTTCAAACAGGTATTGTGAAGCTTTATCAATAGTAAAGACAAAAATACGAGGATCTGCATCAGATGTCCTTATAAATCACAACACAATATTTAATTGGGAGGCTATAAAAAATCGTTTGGACTACACATACGCAGATCAAAGACCAATCTATGTATTACAAGACGAATTGAGAAGACTTCAACAAGGCAATAAAACTCTAAGCCAGTATCATGATGACATAAACAGATCCCTGACTCTCATCACGTCAAAAATTTCGATGTCAGGTCATCCAAAAAATACAATTGAGATAATGATGGAAGAAGCTGTTCAGGAAGCAGTCAGAGTATTTAAGGATGGAATTAAAAACTCTTATATAAGATCCACTCTTTATGGTAACCAAATTAAGGATCTAGAACATGCATATGCAATTGCGAGAACAATTGAGCATGATAATGAACATAGACGATTAAATCTAAGTTATGAAGAGCCCAGACAAGAAGGATATGTTCGTCCGAAGCACCAATCGAGACAAGAATTTCAAAGACGTCCAAATATAACAACATTTAAGCAACATGGACATCATCATCAACAGAATTATACTCGTCCGGAACCAATGGATATATCATCAGGAAATACTCGACAGTTTATAACAAAACCTTGGATCAACAATGTATCAACACAACAACAACGATATAACCAGCAACAATCGAGTTTCAACCAACAAGGTACCTACAACTCCAATATACCTAAAAGGCAACGAGAACCCAGTGGTAATTACCAACATCAAAAAGCTATGCGAGTGAATAACCTATGTATGGAAGATGACAAAGATGACATGTGTGTAGAAACTATATTTAAAACTGTTCATACTCCATTTAATGCATATGGTATACAAATTGATCTAGTACCAAATAAACACATCAATGAAGTAAGAACACGTACAGTTTTTCCAAATAGAATAAGACATACAATAAATTATACGTCAGAACAAAATTTGATAGAAGAATTAAAAAAGGTGATAATACCAAAACGAATAACAGCTATACATGCGACAGCAGAAACTATATTCAAAGTAGCTCCTATTATCAAAAATACATTTTTAAACACAACATTTATACATACACCAATTAAACTAAAAGACATTATTGATAAAGAACAACAACGTAATATTGTTGAATTTACACATAATCGTGCACACAGAGGCTACAAAAATAATATCAAAGAAATATTATTAACATGTTACTGGCCCGATATGAGAAAACATTGCAAAGCATACAACAAAAAATGCTCACCATGTCTTTTCGGTAAATACGAAAGAAATCCAATAAAACAACCATTGAGAGATGCTACAATTCCAACAGAACCTAATCAGCTCATACACATGGACGTATATTACAATGAAAATAAAACATTTATTTGCGCTATCGACAAATTCTCCAAATACGTCGTAGTGAGACAAGTTTCAGATAAAACGCATATGGATGAAAAAATAGAAGAACTTATCATTAATAATTATCCCAATTGCAAACGTCTTATGACAGATAACGAACCATGTTTGAACACAGCTGCAGTAAAAATAATGTGCACAAAACACAATATTGATAAAATAAACACACCAGTGTACAGATCATCAGCAAATGGTCAAATAGAAAGAGAACATGGAACGATAACGGAATTAACAAGAATATTAAAGATACAGAATGAAACGAGTTCAACCGAAGAATTATTTACAGCTATAAAAGCACTAAACAACACGATACATTCAGTCACTCAACATAAACCTAGTGAAATACACTTTGGCACTATCCAATTTGATAGTAAAAAAATTTATAATAATTTAAAAAAAGCGTCCGATAAAGTTTTAGGAAAATTAAATCAAGGAACAAAACACAGAACCTTTACAGAAGGAGAACAAATTCTAGTGAATATAAAGAATTTAAGGAAAAAAAGTGACGCTAAGTACAAAAAACATATTGTTCATGAAGATCGTGAGGACACGATTTTAACAAAGGGAGGAGTAATAGTTCATAAAAACAATATTAAAAACTACACTTTAAACAAAAATGATGATATTATACCTGATATTACTCGCCGCGGTATGCCAAATAAACAAGGCAACCATGGAACTAAAAAACCTGCAAAATCAGAAATACGTTCTAACTAGAACTGATGACGTTCTTTTATATGATGACCAGTCATATCTTTTTCACGTCACTAATTTGACGAAAATCTTAACTCCATATAGGAAGATTGTTACAAAGGAATATAAACCAACTGCTCAAGAAACTATCTGGATAAAGAAGATTGAAGCTTTAGCAGATCAATTAAATGAACACAAACGGTACTCAAGATCCTTAAACTTTCTAGGATCAGCATTGAAATTTATCACAGGAAATCCGGATCATGACGACTTTATTGAAATGGAAACAGCAATAAATAAATTAATAAACAACAACCAAAAACAACGCCTAGTTAATTCAAGATTTGAGAAATTAATTGACGAACTACACAATCACACATTAACAAATAACCTTATAATAGAACAGGTGTATGACCAACTTATGCTACTTGTTAGGACAATTAATGCTGCGAAAAACAATGAATATTTAACAGAATCTTTAAACATTGTCGATATAAAGGAAGTAATACAACATGAACTAATTACTGTACCTATAATAAACATATTAGAATACGCAGACGTTCATATTGCTGGAACAGGAGATTTATTTATAGCTATTTATAAATACCCTATACTCAACAATCATTGTAAACTTTTCAAAATCACACCTATAAGCTTTCGACATGGGAAAATCAAAACAGATGAACAAATTGCCTATTGTAATAAAGAATATATTAGAGTCACCCATTGCGAAAATTATCTAGGAAGATATATTTGTCAAAGAAACAACGAAACGGATACATGTATAATTCCACTTCTTGAAGATAAAAATAGCAAATGCACAGTCATTCAGGAATATAACAGTGCATTATTAGAAATTGATGAAGGTTTAATATTATTAGACGGAGACCACACAGTAGAAAACAAATCAATAACAGGAACACATTTAGTTACATATACGGACAAAGTTAATATTGATGGTATTTTATATAGGAACCTTCATGATAGATTAGTAGAAGCCATACATAACAAACACCATGAAGATTTTGAAATAGAAAAAATCATAGAATCAGATAAGGAAAATGCATTTAATAATATAGATTCAATTAGAAAATTCATTATTCCATATGAAGAACATCCTTTCAGATCAACCTTTTATTCTTTACTTATAATAGTAACAGTTATAGGTATAATTATATACGGACTAAAATTGTATAAATATTTCTTAATCTATAAACAAAAGAAACAAGCAGAATTATACTACGCATATTATAATACAGTTTTAGGTAGAATTAGGAAAGATCGGGGCGATCTTTTTTAAGAAGGAGGAGAGTTAAGGTACACGAATATGTAAGTTAAGGTACACGAGTATGTAGATTGATTATTTAAATTTTATCTTTTAAGAAAGATACTCGTAACCTTGAATTGAATCAACCTAACACTTAAGTTAAGCAGAAAATGTTATCATACTTAGTTATGACAAGAACACATTTTTATGTAACAAAGAATATACGATAATAACACATTTTTATGTAACAAAGAATATACGATAATAACACATTTTTATGTAACAAAGAATATATGATAATAACACATTTTAATAACAAAGAATATATGATAAGAACACAATTTTATATAACAAAGAATATATGATAATAACACATTTTAATAACAAAGAATATATGATAAGAACACAATTTTATATAACAAAGAATATATGATAAGTACGTATAAAATATCTAAACAAAGTAATTTAAGAAATAAACAGTTTGTAAACATATTGATAAAGATGAGTAACTAATCCTTATCAATACTTACATTTTTAATATATAAAACAAACTATTCACGAGAATAGTCAGTTTATGAATTAGCATGTGTACTAAGACATACTCATTAGAATTAAGAGAAAATAATAAAAGTTGAGCGCACGTCGTTCAGGAAAAAAATATTTTTTTTAATTCTATAATAAATAGACAACTTAACTCGCGCTACATAAACCCAAACAAACTGTCACTTGTTACGATTTTTACAAAAATAAAATGACATTCGCTTTATACAACCGCAAACTTGATAAACGTCAGGTTTTATACGCGTATTTCAGGCGTATTGGGTTCTTAAAACATGCTGTTAATATGTCTTCCCATTTCTTCAGCAAATTTTCAACGAATATTCTCAACCGTTAATTTAAATAAAAAACTAAATATAGAAATAGATTAGACAATAACACTCTCGAAGGTATCTTATACGCAAAAAAAAAATACTTAGCAATAAAAACTGTTCTTGTTAAAATTTAAAAATAGAAAATATGAAACCTTGTGTATACTAGTAATAGTTCTTTAAAAACTTTTTCATAGTACATGTACTTTTTAACCTGAATTGATTTTTGTTTGGTTTTCTTATACGTACGAGTATATGTACATAAGTATTCTTTTTAAATTTTTTGCGTTTTTCATCTTAAAGGTGAAGATTTTTTGATTCTATATGTTTACAACTTTGTCTCAAAGAGTAAATCAAAATTCCGAACGATTTGCAAGGAAAATCAATATTTTGCAAAAATGCACCGACGCCCCAAATCTTTGGGGGCCCATAAAAAAGTACATTGCCTTGGGCAAAACTGGGAGAGACGGGTCTTCTATTTTTTGTCTTTTATCACGTAGTGCTGTCGGTATATGGTTATTTTTTTCGTGTTGCACTGTGTAATGGGTGCTACAGTTACAACTGCGTTGTCATCCCATTTTGTAGTTTTTATAGCATGATCGACCATTTGTGTACTTTCGATGTGACCACGTTGTTGTATTTTATAACGTCTTTTGATGGTAGATTACAGGATTTAGGAATGAAATTTCCCGTATAGTTCCTGTTCCATGGTAACCACGTTGCTTGTGGCCAACCAACGCAGATGGTCTCGTGAAAAATAATCGAAATGAATTGAAAATTCAAGTTGTTTCAGATTTTCAACAAATTCATCCAGCATACAAACTAGCGGAGTATTTTGTATCCAAAACGTAGAGGTTTTCCACTTATGAAGTGTTTACAGCCGTGACGGCCACAATATTCATTCTTTGATTCGTCATAAGACGGCATTGTTCAGGATAGAACTGCTTTAAAAACTTTTTTTTAAAGCCTCTGTTTCCAGATTTTATCATCTATTTATTGTTTTGCATTGCCAATAAAATGTATATTTCGAAATATTAGATCAAAACGATTTCTACGCATTGAATCGGAAACTACTTCATATTCATTTGACCAATAGTCCATTTTTGAAGGATACACAGACAAACTTGCATCTCATTCATTGTTATTTTCGGGTTGTCCTATCCACTATATACCTCATAACTATTACTTTCATCACACAGCATTTGTACCAATCGTTGGCAAAAATATTCTCAAATTGATCATGGGGTGGCAAGTCCGTACAATCAGAAAAATCGGTGCGGCATATTAAAGAGTGCCGAGGAAGGAATCAGTGCTAAATCCGCCACTGCTTAGGTGTTTAGGGGAAAAGCGATGGAGGTATTGCCCGATTTTTCATTGACGCAGTCATTATACGTAGTGTAACAGTTATGGCCTCAAAAGGCCGTTCGTTTTGATTATTGGTACCAAAGTGCCACGACCAATTCAAATTGGTAACAAGAAATATTTGTTGTAGCTACAAGGGTTGCCTCTACTTTGTTTACCTCACGGGAAAGAATTTGCTGGAGGTCCAAGTCTGGGAAGGTGTCGAATTCGACCAGACTTCTGCAGGAGTGCGAGAAAGATGAAGGCATAGCATAAACCTAAATAAATACAGATACATAAGAAGAAGAAAAATTAGGCAACGTATACACATTTTTTTATAGTTATATGCACTTACTACGCCCGGCTAAAGCTATCGATGAAACTATTCATGGTCATCGGAGTTCCCCACGTTGGGCTGGTGATTGGGAAAATAAATCCGCACACCGTTTCCTTCGACCCGAAATTTTGTTTTGTATTAAATATAAACACTCACCATACAATCTTAAACACAAAATTTTTATACGTACCTTCTTTTCGATCCCTCCGACTAAAATCTTACCCCGCAACCAGTTTATTGAACTGCAAAATTAGGTATTTTATTTCAATTTAGTCTAGCAAATTTGTTTTTAGAATTTTTAACTTGTGTTTGGCCTTGCTATGTTTTTTTAGCGCGTTGTTTTACACTTGTAATTTAAAAACAAAAATATGCAGTGCCAGCAACATATGTGCGTGGGAATGTCGAAGACTGTCATGTATTTATTGTTGGGCCTACACGCATTACAGTTGATATTACTGTGTAGTAGAAAACGGCAAAATGAAAATGAAACATAGATGGCATATTCATTCAAAACCGTTTGCTAGCAAAGTGTTATACATATATTTTTCAAAAGTAAGAAAA
Source organism: Gymnocheta viridis (assembly GCA_956483585.1). Lineage (NCBI taxonomy): Eukaryota > Metazoa > Arthropoda > Insecta > Diptera > Tachinidae > Gymnocheta > Gymnocheta viridis. The sequence goes on from OY101443.1 coordinate 27,135,441, forward strand.
CTACAGCGAAAGAAAACTTGCTAGATATTCTGAAAGCCTAGTAAAGGGAAAGTTTGATGACCGAAAGAGGAAAGGCGAAGAATATTATAGAAATTAGATATATGTATACCCAGGAAAAAGGACCTGATATTAGCGATAAATACTGTAATATGCACGCATAATATTATACTAATGAACATACAAAAATAAGTTTAAAGAACCAAACAAAACAACAACTCTTTGCTTTTCAACTTTTTAGTTAAGCACATATCGAGTATACACACAATCTGTACATGTGCACATGAACGCATTTCAGTATTAATGAATGTGTGACTAAAAGGGAAGAATCAAGAATTTTAAATTTTTTTATTTTATAATAAATAAGATATATTATGTACTTAAACGCGGAAATTACTATGAAATTACAACTGGCTGCTCTGTGGTGTATAAGAAGCGCTTGTGACTGCCAACCAGTAGATTATAGGTATGAATGCCAACACAACTTTTTCCAAAAATTTTTAAAATTTTCAAAAACTTTTGTTTGTTGAAGGTTTTTTAGCTAGTCTATATATGTACATACATTTCATTGGTGCTAATGCCAAATCATCAGTAGACCTTAAACAATATTTTTGACACGTCTTCTTTCAAATGCTTTTAAAAATTTGTAAATAACTTTATTACTTTAAACTTATGATTTTTGCAACGAAAAAACTCAAAAGGCCTCACTGAGCGTCGTTTGGTTAAAATTTATAGAAACATCTTGCTATTTTGCATACAGATTGTTTTTGATATACGATTTCATTTAGCAAGTTATCGTTGAAAAAATAACTAAAGCAACTGAATGGTGTGGATAATTCTTTGAATAGTTGTGGCAATTCCTTGTCTCCTTAAAAATCTACATCGTTTTTTCCAAGTTCAAGAATTTTTTTTATCAAATATTTCTGAACTCTGGGTTTTGGGGAGAAATATCTTTAAAATTTCTACTAAACCCCAACGCATTGGACACTACTGCACTTTCGCCATCTTCAACTTCTGTTAGGGGAGATCTTGCCCTCTTTCTTTTCCTAGTATTTGTTGGTATAGACTCTTCATAATGATCCAGATGGCAGATGTTTTTATGAGTTTTGAGAGATGTTCATGATATCATGAAGAAAATGAATTTCCTCATCAATTAATTGTAAAAATTTAAATTTTTTCTCTGTGAAAACATTTTTAAACGGATAATTTCTTCCTAGAATAAAACCGAACTTTATTAACTAGAGCAATGTGTATGCAAAAGTAGCTTGCATGATCCAATAATAAGGTCTATGCATGGTCAGCTGATTATTTTTTGCTCATTTACCTTTCATACCATTTTAATCATGAAGTTGTCAAAATTTGTTTATATTTTTATGGCGCCGTTGTTGTTTTTTATTTGTTTACCTTTTAAACAAACATTGGTTTTGTGCGTGCTGTTTTTGACAAGCTCATGATGGTGGGTTTTTTATTGTTGTAGAGTTGCATAGACCATGCTTGTAACCGCAGGTCCGCCTTTAGACGTTGTCCAATTTTCACCTACTAAAAGCTAAATTATGCTAAAAACCTCATATTAAAAACACTGAACACAAAATAATATATACATAATTATATACCTGTATGAAAATAATTTTTGCACGCAAATTATGAATTAACAAGATTTTATACTTTTTTCAAATTTTCACTTGATACACAAATAATTATTTTACACACTTTTTACAAAAAATTATTTCAGCTCTCAACAGTTTGCAATCAAATGACATATGCTTGCTGCTGTTTGCCTCAATAAGACAATTGGTTGTTTCCAGCGTTGCCAGAATTATTTTATCAAATTTTTGATGATTTTTAACCAAAATATGATTTGAAGATTTTTTCTCAAGTTATGATTTCTAATTTATAGAAATTACGACTTTTTATTTCAATTGTGGGCAACTTTCATTGTAATTGTACTACAAAGTGAAGTTGAGTTTTGTGTCAGCTTGTTGTTGTTGGTTGCTTTTAATTATTTTACACTTGTTACCCTGTAACAAAGTCATCTGTGTGGTCTATCTGGGGTTTTTGTTATACAAAATATTTCTAACTCAAAGTGCACTGCAAATGAATTTATTGCAAATTGTGTTGCATTTTACATTGAGTTATGTAAACAAATAATAACACGATTTGATTTTAACATTATGTTTTTAAAAGAGTTCTCATGTCTTCGCCCTTTGAAAATTATAAATAGAAAAGTTAGTTCCTTGACTGGCACGATTTTCCAAAAGGATATTCAAAACTTAGATGACTAATTTAGAGAAGTCCGTTTTATAAAATTCAATGACTATTTGACAACTCTAGATAATCTTAGCTGTGAAGAAATTTTGTTCAAAAATAACTCGTTTTGACAACATTCTAGCTTTTTCGGTCCTGTCAAATTGTGTTCAATACTTACAGCATGTTTATAGAACACGTCCCAATCAAGACACGGACGAATGGCACATGAATGAATACGTAAGAATTTGCATTTGTAGAACACGTTAATTTTTTTTCGTCCGTCTTACGTTGTGTGGCGCACTTTCTGTAAATAATTTTTATTTTTTTACATTTTTTCCTATGAAATTTATATTTTTTCATTAAAAAAGGCAACCCTTTTTGGAGGCAAGACGGAAAATAACTGAGTTTTGTAAATAAAAAAGAAAATTTTAAAATATAGAAAAATCTAAAAATTGTGTGTCCAAACTCGTTTGGACGTATTAAGTATATTTTTTTTAATTACCCTTTTTTTAATTCTATCTAATTTTATATCTATTTTCATTTTCATACAATTTATATTTTTTATTGAATATTTTCGCTTTTATCTAATTTATATATATTTTCATTTTTTATACAATTTATATTTTCATTGAATCTGGAATTAAAAAATTAATATAAATTGTCAACACTTAAATAAGTTAGGCGACAAAAATATACATTTGTAGTTATTCGCGAATCGGTTAGAAAATACGAAGTTGAATACTTTTCTTTTCGGTCGACCCTTTTTGATCTAACTTACTTGCCTTTTTACTATTGAAATGTAAACATCAACCTATTGATCTAAGTACTTATACTTTATTAAAATTGTGAAAAATAAATTTGAAAAAAAAAATTTCCCTACTTATATACCTATCGTGTATCATCACTTGGAACAAACAAAAGGTGAGCATCCCATCTCAACCAAATCCCAATACCACAAAATAAAAGTAACTAATCTTTGTTTCTTTTATTTTTCCCATAACCCCAATAATTATAATCACTACCCACGGAGTGATTATAATTAAAATCTCCCTTTTAGATCGCTGCAAGAAAAATATAAAACTTCCCCTTCCCCGCCGGCACGCTAGAGGGAGATTTATTAATAATAATCACAAAATTATTCATGGTCCTTCGAGCCGGATAATTACTCAGTCAGATAAGCAAGATAAACAACAATTTACAACAAATAATAAGAAACATGAGGTAAATGCCAATTAAACAAAAATCACATCATCAGTTTCAACGGTGACATGTAAGTACATAGTACGCATACGAAACAAAAAGTTAAAACGAAAGGCAACATACATACATACAACATTGTGACAATTCAAAGTGAAAATTATAGAAAACCTAGTAAGTACCTACATGTATTTAAGGTTATAAAAACAAAAAAAAGGGATAAAGAAAGTCAAGTGTGAAAGTTCGGGTACACATATGTATGTATGTAGGTGAAAGTGACACATTAAATTTCTGCGTTAAAAGAATACGCACAGTTTCTAAACCCAAAACTATAAAGAACAAAAACAAAATTTTTCTAAAATCATGCAAATATATACCATGTGTGTACATATGTAAGTATGCACGTACATAGTATGTACATACTATATGTAATCAAAAAAAAATTTAAAAAGGGTACCGTTAAAAGGGCATAATATTTTATACTTAAAAGTGCAGAAAAATTACTAAAATTAAAATTAAAAAAAAACAAAAAATAATTTCTGTGTACATGAAAAAAAAAAAATCCGCTAGGAATTTAGACATACTCGTACATACATACCGATGTACATATTTACACTTGGACATTCCTATGCATATACATATGTGTACATAATTGAAAAAGTGTGAAAATATAATACATGCATACATATGTATGTAAAAATAAATAAAGGAAATGAGTATATAAGGTACCGGAGAATTTTGCTAAATTTTAAAGTTATTGACCTATCAGTTCAAGTGCACCTACATATGTACATATATGTACATATGTACAGATGTAAAAACAAATATTATCTGCACATACATATGTAAATACAAAGGTCAAGGAATACCTAAGCAAAATTAAAAACGAAACTTAAAACCAAAATATATAAAAACATTGTTCCCCTACATACATATAGGTATGTGTATGATTTAACACCTACATACATACGAGTATATACTACTTGTCGTCCGATTAAGAAAGGAGAAAATACTTAAGCGATAATAAGTACACCAAATGTTGTACATATGTTACAATAAAAATAAAAAAAGAGCAATGTTTACTGTTACATAACTAGTTAAAATTGATCAAATAAATCAAAAAACTCAGCTAGTTGACAAAAAACAAAAAGCAATAACACTTAAGTATTAATCAAACCAAAAAAGTTTGTCTTAAGTAAAAACAAAAATTAGAAAGAAAAAATGGTACATGAGATAAAACAAACATGTAACAAGGGGTTAATTTAACGTTAATTAGTGATGGTAAAATTTGAATATTGATAGTGGTAAAACAGTGTTTACTGTAAAAACAAAAATAATAATACAAATAACTCTTGTATCCTTTTTCTAGACATTATTTGTATAAATACAAATTTGAAATCACATTCAACCGAGCCACCTAAACAGTGGCGGATACATGGAAACACACATGAACACTGATGATGGGAGTGTAGCGGCTCCCGAAAAACAACGTTGTTTCTGTTCTGCCGTGTAAGTTGAAATTAATTGGTGTTAAAATTTTCCCTTGTTGCTTTGTTGTCTCATGTCCAATTCTTTCTGAATAAAAAATGTTACGAACTTTAGCCAAAAAAATTAATCACTTTGGATTAAAGAAACCATTAACAACAAAATTGTTCGAAAAATAATCACATTAAATAAAAATTAGCTACTGGCATGAGCCTTGCAATGTTTACTGTTACATAACTAGTTAAAATTGATCAAATAAATCAAAAAACTCAGCTAGTTGACAAAAAACAAAAAGCAATAACACTTAAGTATTAATCAAACCAAAAAAGTTTGTCTTAAGTAAAAACAAAAATTAGAAAGAAAAAATGGTACATGAGATAAAACAAACATGTAACAAGGGGTTAATTTAACGTTAATTAGTGATGGTAAAATTTGAATATTGATAGTGGTAAAACAGTGTTTACTGTAAAAACAAAAATAATAATACAAATAACTCTTGTATCCTTTTTCTAGACATTATTTGTATAAATACAAATTTGAAATCACATTCAACCGAGCCACCTAAACAGTGGCGGATACATGGAAACACACATGAACACTGATGATGGGAGTGTAGCGGCTCCCGAAAAACAACGTTGTTTCTGTTCTGCCGTGTAAGTTGAAATTAATTGGTGTTAAAATTTTCCCTTGTTGCTTTGTTGTCTCATGTCCAATTCTTTCTGAATAAAAAATGTTACGAACTTTAGCCAAAAAAATTAATCACTTTGGATTAAAGAAACCATTAACAACAAAATTGTTCGAAAAATAATCACATTAAATAAAAATTAGCTACTGGCATGAGCCTTGCAATGTTTACTGTTACATAACTAGTTAAAATTGATCAAATAAATCAAAAAACTCAGCTAGTTGACAAAAAACAAAAAGCAATAACACTTAAGTATTAATCAAACCAAAAAAGTTTGTCTTAAGTAAAAACAAAAATTAGAAAGAAAAAATGGTACATGAGATAAAACAAACATGTAACAAGGGGTTAATTTAACGTTAATTAGTGATGGTAAAATTTGAATATTGATAGTGGTAAAACAGTGTTTACTGTAAAAACAAAAATAATAATACAAATAACTCTTGTATCCTTTTTCTAGACATTATTTGTATAAATACAAATTTGAAATCACATTCAACCGAGCCACCTAAACAGTGGCGGATACATGGAAACACACATGAACACTGATGATGGGAGTGTAGCGGCTCCCGAAAAACAACGTTGTTTCTGTTCTGCCGTGTAAGTTGAAATTAATTGGTGTTAAAATTTTCCCTTGTTGCTTTGTTGTCTCATGTCCAATTCTTTCTGAATAAAAAATGTTACGAACTTTAGCCAAAAAAATTAATCACTTTGGATTAAAGAAACCATTAAAGAGGAATACATTTCAAAGATAAATAAATAAAATATAGGGAAAAAATCAAGTGAAATAAGTGTGTGCATACTGTAAAAAAGAATGAAATTATATATGTAATAAAAGAGCATAAAAAAAAAGAATAAAGAATAAAAACGAGTTTAAATAAATAAAATAAATTGTAAACAAAATTAAAGGAAAATATATCCAGGCAGTTTTCGCTGTCACTGTAAAAAAAGGGTGGAGAAGCAAGAAACAAAACCTTAACATCTCTCTTACCTCGTTTGCTGATGCTCGTGTCGCTTAAAGTAACGAAAATTGTGTAACCACTCTTTGGATTACATCAAGTTGTTTATCTCAAGTAAGTTTCTCTCTTTATATACGGCGCTCTTAAATGTGTGTTACAATACGTGCTCTTAAAATTTGGTGATTTAAAGTATTAAACATTGAATTATAATTAAAAAAAAAAAAAATACCAAATGCAAAATTACGAGAAACAATTCTTGGTTTTCGTAATTAAAACAATTATTAAAAATTTAAATTAAAAACAATTATTAAACTTTTTAAAATTTCTCAATAAAACTAAACGAAAGGAAGCCAAATATTGTGATTGTGTCTGCAAATAAAGCATTATCAACTCAATTCTCTTTAACTTTACAAATCAACCCCCATACAGTCCACTATATACAAAATTATTTTCAAGAGAACAAGCAAAAATTTGCAGAAGCAAACAGTGTTACCACAAAGAATTTGGGAAAGTTGGATAAAATAAAACAAATCTTTTCTAATAATAAATAGTTGAACTGAAGCGATTCAATAGAAGAAAACTTAAATAACTGAAATCTTATATATGCATAGGTTTTCACTTGTAAAGGCTGCACAGAATAAAATTTTTAACTGCATTTGGATGACTCAACGGAAACTCTAAAGAAATCAAACAAAAGATAAAATTATACTCACCAAAATAATTAATGTCACAAATTATTCTTAAATTGGCCATTTGCATGGGTAATTTAATTTGTTATAAAAGAGCACGTAGTGTAAATTAAAAATAATACAAGTCAGAAAGAGCACAGTAAAATATTTATTAAAAACAAAACAGAAAATAAAAAAAAAAAAGAAGGAGAAAAAGTAAACTAAGAAATTTAAAATACATTCATCCATACATCTCTATCTCATTTAAATAAACATACGTATGCACATACATTACTTTCACGTAAGGGTTACCATTAAATTACGGTTTATCGGGGAAAAGTGCGAAAACCGGGTATCTTAATTTACACGTGTTTTACACTTCTAAATTAATTTATGAAGAAAAGTTTATGGAAGAATCCGATTGAATTACGATTTAAAACCCTCAATTTCAACACATTGTAAAAAAAAAAAAAACATATTTTAAGATAAATTTTTCCCTCTACCTCTCAAAATATTTAAAATTGGTCTCATCTAAAAATCTAATATAGTCACTCAGCTCTCAATTAAGGACTGTATAAATGCTTAATACAGTACATTAAAACTCCCCATTCTTAAATTTCTAACTCATCACTAGCGGCTTTATATTGTGCAAAACTGGTTTAAGTTATGTATATTCTCTGTATATTATTTCTATATAACTAAATAGAACATATTTAGTGCTAACTCATTAGCCCCTTTCTAAAAAGATAATATACATTAGAGAATCAGCAATCCCTAAATTCTCAGAACAGTATTTCAATTCTTTGGTTTTATCCAGATTACCAATATCTGGTGCTAACCCGTTAGCCCCTAATCCAACAAAGAATAGAAAATCCTAGTCAAGCGTTCATAACAAAAGCAGCTAAGTGTGAATGAGAAATCAGTGTTATACCATATAACAACTGCACTCTATACACCTAGTAAAGAAACAGCCCTATAATATTAACCCCTATTTAATAGCTGTAACCTGACCCGTACACTCAGCTAAAAATTTTCGTGTGAACATACTTGTTACACTTCAAATCGGCTGAAACCCTATCCCACGTCAATATGCCTTCCACATCCCGAAACTCGATCGCGTCTGTCAAAGAGCATTTTGACCTTGATTATAGTCAATTAGTGGCGTTATGTGAAAGGTTTGACGCCACCCCTGTGGAAGAGCATACTGACACTCTTCTTGAAGTCATGGTGAGAGACTTGGACTCAAGATGGGACAAATTAAACTACTCCTTCGAAGAAGTTATGTTGTGCAGGGATTCAAGAAGTACTCCAGAGATAAAGCAAGAGGTAAAGGAGAGATATGAAAAAAGTAGAAACTTGTATTATGATTGTTCCTCTCGAATACTCGATCTTGCAAGAATACTTATACAGGACAATCCAGAAAGACCGAGGTTTTACTCAACATCTCGTCACTCAGGTTTCCATCACACTCCCGCTGAAACATATGTGCAAAACCATTCAAATGATTGCATTAAGCTCCCTCCTTGTGACACAGAGGTATTCAATGGCAGCTATGAACAATGGCCGTCATTTAGGGACATGTTCACAGCTGTGTATATTAATCACTCAAAGCTCAATCCCGTCACTAAACTATACCATCTACGTAATAAAACAAGAGGTGAAGCAGGTGCGATAGTCAAGAGATATCCTCTTACTCATGACAATTTTGACATAGCGTGGAATGCTCTAAAAACCCGTTATGAAAACAAGCGTGTCCTAGTTGACAATCAAATCAAAATCTTATTTGATATCCCAGCTGCAAAAAATGAGGATAGTGAATCGATTAGGAGAATACAGTCTTCCGTCAACGATTCGTTAGCAACCCTTAAAACTCTTGACGTTCAAGTTGAAAGCTGGGATCCGATTCTCATTCGGTTGATCTCAACAAAACTCCCAGATGTGACTTTAGCCCTTTGGGAACAGTCTCTTACATCTCCCCGTGAGCTACCAAAGTGGTCTCAAATGTCTCAGTTTCTGGTAGACAGATACGAGGCTGTAGAGCGCGTATCAAGTATTAAAAACTACAAAGAGAGCTTTAATCTCAGGAAAACGTCAACCCAATGTGCAAGTTGTGTAATGAAGACCACCCTCTCAGAAATTGTCCTAAATTTAGAGCCTTCACAATACAACAGAGAGTTGATTACGCTTTTCAAAACAAGTACTGCAATAACTGCTTAGGATCATCTCATATCAAAGCAAATTGTAAAAGCAAACACACTTGTTCATATTGTAAAAAATCTCACCACACGTTACTACACATGACCAATAAGCCCCAAAATAGTGCGCAGTACACTGAGAATAGTCAAAAACGATTCGTCCCTAATAAAAATAATACCTCTGAAAGTGCTTCCTCAAATGTAACTCAAATAGAGAAGAATAATGTTTACGATGATCTTCCCTGTTCATCAAGCAAAATTCATGCTAATTGCTCGACAAGCAGTGAAAATATTCTATTACGCACAGCCCTAATGCAAATAGAATTCAGAGGTGAGCGCTTCACTATAAGAGCTTTAATAGACCCAGGCTCTCAGCGCACCTTTTTAGCTGAACGGATTAGAAATAGGCTCCAACTCCCTTATCAAAGGTCTCATTTTGAGATTGTTGGAATTGGGGGTCAGAAACAAACTGCTACCAAAGAATGTGAGTTCACGCTCTATGCCAGAAGAACAAACACGCGTATTCCCATTAAGGCCATAATCTTACCAAAGGTCACTAAAAGACTCCCAGCTTGTAGCTTTGAAGTTCCCTTCTCAAACGAGCTCAAAGAATTAGATCTTGCCGATCCAACTTTTAATAAATCTGCACAAATAGATCTTATCCTTGGTAATGACTATGAGCAAAACATTAACATTGAAGGCATAAAGAAAAATATTTGTGGTAACACATCGGCCTACAACACAATCTTTGGGTGGGTGCTTAGCGGTCCAATAAAAACACAAACAATCCAATCCTTCACCACCTCTGTCGTTCCCTCTGAAACTGCAGATCTCCACATACTGCTAAAAAAGTTTTGGGAAGAGGAAGAAATACCCTCGAATCGCCCTATCTCAATGGAAGATGAATTTTGCGAAAATTTTTACGCTAAAACGACTACACGGCAGGAGAATGGTAGATATGTAGTTAGGCTTCCATTCAAAACAGAATATCCCGAAAAAGTCTTCCTGGGTTCATCACGTTTTGTAGCCTTAGGTCAATATTCCAGAATGGAAAAAACATTGGCAAAAGATCCAGAACTTCAAACCCAGTACAAGGCAGTTCTCAACGAATATTTAACTCTAGACCATATGGAAGAAACTTCCTCCCAAGAAATAATATCTCAAGGTAAATATTTCTCCTTTTATTTACCTCATCACGCGGTGGTGCGCCCAGAACACAAAACCACCAAGGTCAGAATAGTGTTCAACGCGTCTAGAAAAACAAAGTCCCAATTTGCTCTTAACGATGTCCTTTATGCTGGTCCGATTCTGCAAAATGACCTAATAACCATTATTCTAAATTGGAGAAAATACAAATACGTATTTAGTGGTGATATACAAAAGATGTATCGCCAAATTCTCATACACCCAGATGACAGACAGTTTCAAAGAATTCTGTTTCAGCCCTCAATAAATGGTCCAATCAAGGACTATCAATTAAAAACAGTTACTTTCGGGGTTAACTGTGCCCCATATCTTGCAATACGCACCCTGCTTCAACTTTCAACTGATTGTGAATCTGAATTCCCGAAGGCGGCATCAATTCTACGTTCGCAAACGTACGTAGATGATATACTGTCAGGAGGTTTTTCCATTGAGGAAACTTTATCCGCACAAACTCAACTCATTAAAGCATTGAAGTCAGCTGACTTACCTCTAAAAAAGATTACTGCTAATAATTCCCAACTTCTCACACATTTGCCAAAAGATGATCTATATGATTTAGATTTCCTGCGATTTCAAGAATCTAGTTCAACTAAAACCCTTGGTATTAAGTGGAATGCAGTCTCGGATGCATTCACTTATAATTTCTCTCCAGTGGATCAGTCTGCAAAAATTACAAAAAGACAAATTCTCTCTTCAGTGGCAAAGTTATTCGACCCTGCGGGATGGCTGGGCCCCATAGTCATCAGGGCCAAGATACTAATGCAGCAACTATGGCTCGAAGGGTTAGAATGGGATGCCGACATCTCAACTGAATCCCTAAGAAATTGGAATGATTTGGTTTCAGATCTATCCAAGATAGAAACTGTTACCATACCTCGTTGGCTCCAATACACACCCTCAGATGAAGTCCAAATTCATGGGTTTTGTGACGCTTCCAAAGCGGCGTATTGCGCTACGATTTACATTCGTTGCAAAACTCAATTTCATGCAACCTTTGCGAACTTGTTGATAGCAAAATGTAAAGTAGCTCCTATACAAACAGTCTGCTTACCCCGTTTGGAACTCAATGGAGCTGTACTCTTGGCAAACCTCATCAAGTACGTACAGTCGTCATTGAGTTTTCATAACACGGAAGTGTTTTTATGGACGGATTCTTCGATAGTCCTGGGTTGGCTTTCAAAACCCCCCTCAACATGGGAGACTTACGTCGCAAATAGAATTTCCCAAATTCATCGTCTTGTTCCGACGGCAACGTGGAAACATGTCCCAACACACGACAACCCTGCAGATCTCGGAACCCGGGGATGTAAGTCGCAAGAACTCGCCAGTAACACCCAATGGTGGTTTGGGCCGGCATGGCTAACCAAGCCTGAGTCCGAGTGGCCAAACAGAAATCCTTTGAAAATAATAGAGATCCCCACAGAAGTCCACACCTTTCACGCAAACACTCAAGAGGAAGATATTTTGACCAGATTTTCAACATATACCAAAGCGCTGCGAGTTTTAGGATATGTATTCCGTTTCTTTAATAAAAGTATTAAAAAGGTCAGGCCTAACAGTTATTGTGAATACCAAAATGAACTAACACAATCAGAAGTTCAATATGTAAAGTCTAGGCTTCTCATCCTGACTCAAAAAAGATTCCATTCAGAAGAGTATCAAAGCGTACTCAGTGGCCAAGATATACCCAACAAAAGTTCTCTCAAAACCTTAAACCCATTTTTAGATAAAAACCTCATCCTGCGGGTAAATGGTAGATTGTCTGAATCGTCCCTGCCCTACGACGAGCGTTATCCAATAATTCTACCAGGCAGCTCTCGGTTTGCTACTCTTTACCTTAATCATCTGCACCAATTCCTCCTACATGCTGAATGCAGTCAAATGTGCCGAATGGTACAAACTGAATTTTATATGTTCAGACTTAAGCCACGTGTAAAAAATGTAATACGCCACTGCAAGACGTGCATCATATACAAGCAGCAGCCATGTTCTCAGATAATGGCACCCTTACCCCCAGAGAGATGCACTCTATCTCTCCCGTTTCAAGTCACAGGTGTCGACTTTGCTGGGCCCTTTGAGGTGAAAACGTCGCTCCTGCGAAGATCTCCTTCGGTTAAAGGGTATGCAAGCGTCTTCGTTTGCTTCAGTACCCGAGCAGTACATTTAGAAGCATGCTCAGACTTATCCTCTGCGGCATTCCAGGCTGCATTTTCTCGCTTCGTTGGGAGGCGGGGGCTCCCCCAGAGGGTAGTGAGTGATAATGGCAGAAATTTCTTGGGCGCCAGTAAAATCCTACAACGAGAATTCACAACGTTCGTGAAAAACGCAGCACAAGACATAGCTCAAAAGTATGTCACCCACGGCTTTGAATGGAGATTCATACCTCCACACGCTCCCCACATGGGCGGATTATGGGAAGCCGCTGTAAAGAGTTTCAAATTCCATTTGAAACGCATTGCAGGCTCTAAAAAATTCACCTTCGAGGAATTCGTCACCATCTTAACTCGAATCGAAGGTATACTCAACTCTCGTCCAATATCGGCATTCTCCGAAGATCCTACGGATTTGACTGCATTGACCCCCGGCCATTTTTTACGAGGTGCACCCCTGATGGCTTTCCCAGATCAAACCTTCCAAACCATGTCTCTGATCAATAGGTGGGAAAAGCTTAAAGCTCTTCAACATCAGTTCGCCATTCGATGGAAAGACGATTATCTCAAGGCTTTGCACAAGCGGTATAAGTGGAAAGACACCATTCCCAATATTCAAGTAGGAGAACTGGTGGTTGTAATGGACGATTTGCAACCCCCCTATGAATGGCGGTTAGGAAGAATACAGAACATCTATCCTGGTTCAGATAACAAAGTACGCACAGCTGACGTACGCATTGCTTCAGGAACTATAACTCGCCCTATATCTAAATTATGTTACCTTCCCTTGCTGAATAACGAAAACTCTAACTAAACTTTTATCTTCCCCGCTCCTTTCATTAGAACGCTCAATACTTCACAATTATCTAAACTTTTACCCATAAGTATTCCTCCATATTACTCAATATAATTATACTCCTAATCAATCGCGTTCATAGTTCTTACATTCCTAATTAGTTTTTATTTCTTTCATGTCAGGAATAATAGACGAGCCAATAATCGGTCAGAGAAGCGCCATGCCAAACAAGCGAAAATTCGTCGTGATCCCGATCTATACAAATGCATTTTATGTAAAAGATTTCATGCTCTGAGATTTTGCCGAAAATTTTTAAGCATGACACCAGAAAAGAGGGAAGAAGTTGTTGAAAATAACCATTACTGCACCAACTGTTTGGCACGTAGCCATGACCTACGGGTATGTCCATCAATGGCTACATGCCGAAAATGTGACAGCATGCGCCACCACACGTTGCTTCATCGTAAGTCTGAACGAACACAAAAGGCCAAGGAAATAACCACTAAAGAATTACGACAACGTCAGAAGTCAAGGGAACCAAAATCAACAGCACCAACCACCGCATCAACCACTGCCTCAACCACCACAACAACAACAAAACCAGATACCAAAATCATCGTTGAGGCCATCCGGTCTTTGGCCAACGTCCTGAGCGCCGCGGAATAGTCGGCATTTGTTGCCTGAAGGCAAGGCCGGCGGCATGTCCAAACTCGTTTGGACGTATTAAGTATATTTTTTTTAATTACCCTTTTTTTAATTCTATCTAATTTTATATCTATTTTCATTTTCATACAATTTATATTTTTTATTGAATATTTTCGCTTTTATCTAATTTATATATATTTTCATTTTTTATACAATTTATATTTTCATTGAATCTGGAATTAAAAAATTAATATAAATTGTCAACACTTAAATAAGTTAGGCGACAAAAATATACATTTGTAGTTATTCGCGAATCGGTTAGAAAATACGAAGTTGAATACTTTTCTTTTCGGTCGACCCTTTTTGATCTAACTTACTTGCCTTTTTACTATTGAAATGTAAACATCAACCTATTGATCTAAGTACTTATACTTTATTAAAATTGTGAAAAATAAATTTGAAAAAAAAAAATTTCCCTACTTATATACCTATCGTGTATCATCACTTGGAACAAACAAAAGGTGAGCATCCCATCTCAACCAAATCCCAATACCACAAAATAAAAGTAACTAATCTTTGTTTCTTTTATTTTTCCCATAACCCCAATAATTATAATCACTACCCACGGAGTGATTATAATTAAAATCTCCCTTTTAGATCGCTGCAAGAAAAATATAAAACTTCCCCTTCCCCGCCGGCACGCTCGAGGGAGATTTATTAATAATAATCACAAAATTATTCATGTGTTTTGTTTAAGTAATTCTTGTATTTATTTTTCTCATGTATCTGCATATACCATGCGTTATGATGTTATTTTTAGATATTAAATCGAACAATTTAGTTGTTAAGGGAAATTGTAGTTTGTTGGCTTCGGCTGGTAACCATTCGGTGTTTGTATGAGTAGCAGCAGGTAGTAGTAGGTAGGTAGAGTGATATACTAACTTTTTGTTTGAAATTGAATGCCATTTGCATTCCAAAATCTTTTCCGGTTGGAGCTGCTGTTGCCGACGAATTGAGGTCTTCCAGTACCCAAATGCGGGAACTCTTCCATACAGCTTACTAACTGTTGGAGCTGCACGGCTGTTGTCAACTGTATGCTGTAATTACCAGTTACAATAACAAAAAAGAAACAAACAAAAATTTTCTATTTGTAACAACACTCACTTTTTTTGCAGAAATATCAATTTTATTTTAAATAATTAATAAATAATGTTTTTCCACCGACGAATGTAATTTTGCATTCGCGCACTTTTTTTGTTTTGACAGCAGAAAACGCGCTACATAAACCCAAACAAACTGTCACTTGTTACGATTTTTACAAAAATAAAATGACATTCGCTTTATACAACCGCAAACTTGATAAACGTCAGGTTTTATACGCGTATTTCAGGCGTATTGGGTTCTTAAAACATGCTGTTAATATGTCTTCCCATTTCTTCAGCAAATTTTCAACGAATATTCTCAACCGTTAATTTAAATAAAAAACTAAATATAGAAATAGATTAGACAATAACACTCTCGAAGGTATCTTATACGCAAAAAAAAATACTTAGCAATAACAACTGTTCTTGTTAAAATTTAAAAATAGAAAATATGAAACCTTGTGTATACTAGTAATAGTTCTTTAAAAACTTTTTCATAGTACATGTACTTTTTAACCTGAATTGATTTTTGTTTGGTTTTCTTATACGTACGAGTATATGTACATAAGTATTCTTTTTAAATTTTTTGCGTTTTTCATCTTAAAGATGAAGATTTTTTGATTCTATATGTTTACAATTTTTGTTCTTTATGTCAACATCTACAACTTTGTCTCAAAGAGTAAATCAAAATTCCGAACGATTTGCAAGGAAAATCAATATTTTGCAAAAATGCACCGACGCCCCAAATCTTTGGGGGCCCATAAAAAAGTACATTACCTTGGGCAAAACTGGGAGAAACGGGTCTTCTATTTTTTGTCTTTTATCACGTAGTGCTGTCGGTATATGGTTATTTTTTTCGTGTTGCACTGTGTAATGGGTGCTACAGTTACAACTGCGTTGTCATCCCATTTTGTAGTTTTTATAGCATGATCGACCATTTGTGTACTTTCGATGTGACCACGTTGTTGTATTTTATAACGTCTTTTGATGGTAGATTACAGGATTTAGGAATGAAATTTCCCGTATAGTTCCTGTTCCATGGTAACCACGTTGCTTGTGGCCAACCAACGCAGATGGTCTCGTGAAAAATAATCGAAATGAATTGAAAATTCAAGTTGTTTCAGATTTTCAACAAATTCATCCAGCATACAAATTAGCGGAGTATTTTGTATCCAAAACGTAGAGGTTTTCCACTTATGAAGTGTTTACAGCCGTGACGGCCACAATATTCATTCTTTGATTCGTCATAAGACGGCATTGTTCAGGATAGAACTGCTTTAAAAACTTTTTTTTAAAGCCTCTGTTTCCAGATTTTATCATCTATTTATTGTTTTGCATTGCCAATAAAATGTATATTTCGAAATATTAGATCAAAACGATTTCTACGCATTGAATCGGAAACTACTTCATATTCATTTGACCAATAGTCCATTTTTGAAGGATACACAGACAAACTTGCATCTCATTCATTGTTATTTTCGGGTTGTCCTATCCACTATATACCTCATAACTATTACTTTCATCACACAGCATTTGTACCAATCGTTGGCAAAAATATTCTCAAATTGATCATGGGGTGGCAAGTCCGTACAATCAGAAAAATCGGGTTTAGGGAATATACGTTGACACCATACATCGTCATCTTCAATCCAGTAACTCGCATCTCTAGGTAATGATTGAGAAAACTGCGGTTTTCTATATTTTTTTATACTCTCTTTATAGAACCAAGGCGGAATCTAAGCGAGGTATCTTGCGAGGGGTCATTACCCTATTTTCCACTGACTTTCTTTTGAGAGAATCTTCAGGCGTTTGAACACTACATGGTGTGGTTAAAAGCCCGTATCTGTAAAGAAATTGCTCTTAAAAATATCTTATGCCAAATGTGTTGCTATTTATTAATTTTTGTAACTTTAAAAAATTTAGTAAAAAGTACTGAGTTATGCCCAGTGTTACACATACATAACAAAACTTTGTTTTCTTCCTACCGTACACTGTAAACCTCGAACACTTTTTTACACTTGGATAATTAAAATTTAATGTGTTTTTATTTGTTTATCTGTATAAATTTTTTTCCGGGCACTATAAATAATAAACTTTCTTATCGTGTCGTCATATTCAACTAACTATTTAATGACTTCTAGATGCAGGCTGGACTTAAATATACATATATAAAAGACATAAATAGGAACCTATAATTTATTTAGTAAAATAAATTAGTTTAGTTTACGGTTAAACAATGTAGACGTTACACATATGTTACAGTGAGCGGTAATGGGTTAAGTTTAGAAAACCAAATTCTACTGTATAAATCAAAGGCATTTAAGTTAGGGGAACAACAGGTAATTCCAACATTGGTATATTACAGAGCTCTCAGTCAAAAATACTCAGATTATTTAGATTTGCGCCATTGCTCATCAGTAACAAAAACATACACAAAGATCTGAAAATGTTAATGGTCAAAGAAGAAATTAACAAATTTAGTGAAAGATACCTCACAGACTGAGTAACCATTCTAATGTGTTATTAGCAGTAAGCCTGTTAGATGACAGCGAAGAAATCCAAAGGCTTAAAAGGTTTCATGTACTCGACCTGCCGTTCAGGGCAGAGAAAAATGTGTTGTTATTATGTCAATATTTGTATTTATGTATATTTTTTTCAAGTTCAATTGAACTTAGTATATGTTATTTTTAAAAGACATATAATTTGCTTATTAATTTATTATGTAAAATAGATTGCAAATTAAATAACACCAAAAAAATATATTTTTCAAAAACTTTTGTTTGTTGAGGATTTTTTAGCTAGTCTATATATGTACATGTATTTTATTGGTGCTAATGCCAAATCATCAGTAGACCTTAAACCATATTTTTGAAAGGTTTCAAACCTCTTATCTTATACAAAAACGTTTAAAAAATCAAATGAAATGAACTGGTCTTACATTTACTAAAACCCCCTACAAAATCAGAGTTTTGTGGAATATCGCATCGTCGAAAGTTTGAAATGCCGTGTATAATAATGCAGCATTGCACTCAGTTTGATGGAAAAATATTACGTAAAATAAGTAGCATCTATGGTACAAATTTGAAAGTTATAATAAACCCAGCTTTCTTTTAAATAAAACACTATTATTTAATTTATTAATACAAATTTTGATTTATTTTTTAAATGGCTTGCAAAGCCTTTGCTGTACAAAAACTGAATGAATGAATACTTATAATCTAAAATGAATTAAGAAAGTAGATAGCAAATGGTTTTCAAAAATCCCATTGCTTTTGTTGTCAAGAAATATAGACCTACAATATTTCATAGCAAGTATTCATTTAGTATCGAAAGCTTTTTTATAAAGCTTTACTGCTTGTTACAATTTATATTTTCTTCTTCTTTATTTTCAAAATCATTTGTTTGAATCTGTGTGTGTTATTTTAGTAGTTTAGTTGTGTTTTAGTAAAACATAAACAAAATTTGACAGCTATAAAAACAGTTCCTTAACGCTTCGCTACTATCTGTATTATTCTACCATGAGAGATTCTGATTTTCGTTTAGTGAAATAAATTATAAATAAATTCAAATGTTTTCATATGAAAAAAACAAGTGGAATGACACAAATTGTTTTCACAATTTTACATTACATAATATGATTCTTTTTCTAAATAAGAGTAAAAAGAAATGCCAAAAACTTTTCGTTTCTCACATATTTTTATACCCTTCACCAAAAAAATTTGGAAAGGGGATATATAGGTTTGACCTCATAAAGTATATATATTCTGGATCCTTATAGATAGAGAAGTCGAATGAGCGATGTCCGTCTGTCCGTCTAACTGTCTGCTACATTTTGGTGTAGTAGACTGAAAATAATTGAAGTCGGTCCATTAACGACTAAAATATGAGCAAAAAAATGGCATTCGAAATAATTTTACTGTTAAAAATCTTTTGAAAAAGTTGCGTGGGGATTCAATCTAACAACCTATTGGTTGATAGTCACAACCGCTTCTTGTACAACACAGAGCAGTTGTATTTTTCGTAGTAGTTTAAGCGCTTAAGAACATAATATATCTTATTTATTATAAAATACTAGAATTTCAAATTCTTGATGGAAATTGGTGTGGTTGTTGTAAATCTTCCCTTTTTGTCACACACATATCACATACATACATAGTGAAATGCGTTCATGGGCACATGTACACATTGTGTGTATACATGTGTTTATTTAAACAATCGAAAAGCAATGTTTTATTGTTTTGTTTTTGTTTGTTTCTTTAAACTTATTTTTGTACGTTTATTAGTATAATATTATGCATGCATATTACAGTATTTTTTATCGCTTACATTTTCTTTTCGTATATAAATAACCATAATTATTTTTTATATTATTTATATTAAAGAAATGTAATGGATCGTCAAGACACTATGTACGAGTAAATATACAAAATCAATGATATTGAATTTTAGTTTTGTTTTGAAAATGTATTAATATTTCATTATTTATGACTATTTGTGATTTCAGAAGAAAGGCAAAATTGATGCTTACATCCAGTGTTATACTTGTGTAATTTTAATTATTTTCTATATTCAGGTGCAGAGCGTACCAGCAGTGTATCAGAACCCGGTATTATTATTGTATTTGTACAATGTGACAAAAAATCTTTTGACAATTAAAATGTTATTTGGATACTTAGTAACACATATACAAAATGATAAGTTAAGATCTTAGGAGATAAAAAATTTATTTCTTCATATTCATATAAAATAAACTGGTCTTACATTCATTAAAAACACCTAAAAAATCATAGTTTTGAGGAATATCGCATGTCAATAGCACGCACTACGGAATTGGACGCGGTTTAATGGCAAAAAATTACGAAAATAAGCCGAATTATGGGTTGGATTTGAGAGCAAAATGCTTTCTGTTTGCGATTTTATCGTAATTTTCAATATTTACTTCTCTGTCTTACTTAGTAAACGCAGAAGAAGATTTAAATTAAATTTGTTTTTAATTAAATTCATCTGTTTTCTTAGCAGGCTGAATATGAATTACCGAATTCGTATTTTTCAAATCAATTGTGGTTGAAATTTCAATGTGTTTCTATATCAGAAATTATATTGAATTATATCAGAAGTTATATTGAACCAAAACCTTTATCGTCTGGCCCAACCGCAATACAGATAAGTAAATGGAAAAGTTAACAAAATTTTAAAAAGACAACTATCAGAATACCACTAGTTTACATACATACGTACATCATACGAGTTTCAAAGAAAAAATTAAATTAAAATAATGAATTAAAATATGTTGTTATATTTTATAATTTAATATTTTTTCTTACACCGTCAGTTATTTTTATTTTTGTTATTAATATTATATTATATCAAATAAAAACGTCGACAACTTACTAAATTCATTATATAATTATTTTATCACTGTACAAAATCCTATCTGATATTCTTGAAAAATAAACCTTTTATCTTTAATAAAATTGGAAAAAACCCAAAAATTAAGAAAAAATATTATAAATGAGATTGTGCTTGGTTTTTTTTAATAAATTGTGGAACAAACTTTTTCAAATAAAAAGCAAAAGTAATAAAAACAACTAAAATGTATCGAAAATTCTAAAAAGATAGCATTGTGTTGTGTTCAGGATTCGAAACCGTGCCACCGGGTAAGAAGGTACGGTTTCAAATCCTGACCAACCATTTATTAATTAAATTTTTTTATAATTTAATATTTTTTCTTACACCGTCAAGTTATTTTTATTTTTGTTATTAATATATATTATATCAAATAAAAACGTCGTACACTTACTAAATTCATTATATAATTATTTTATCACTGTACAAAATCCTATCTGATAACAAATTGGATATTTTTGAAAAATAAACCTTTTATCGTTCATAAAATTGAAAAAAACGCAAAAATAAAAAAAATATATTATAAATGAGATTGTGCCTAGTTTTTTAAATAAATTGTGGAACAAACTTTTTCAAATAAAAAGTAAAAGCAATAAAAACAACTAAAATGTATCGAAAGTTCTAAAAAAAATAGCATTGTGTTGTCTTCAGGATTCGAAACCGTGCCATCATTTATTAATTTATTTTTTTTTTAATTTTTGATACATTTTAGTTATTTTTATTACTTTTACTTTTTATTTGAAAAAGTTCGTTTTTTAAAGAATTTTTGAAAGCTTTAAATTATTTTCAATATAAAAATAATATTGGAACTTTTTAATCATTAGACTAACAGATTTATGTAATAGTTTTTAATCACTTTTGGGAGAATTTCTTCATTATTAAATCTTTTCTAACGTTTCAAATCATTTCTTTGTTTAGTCGAAGACCATTGGCTTTTTGATAAAGACGTTGAAACACCTCTTGGATATGTTAAAAAATATATAAGTGCTAATAAGGGGATGTTAATATTTTTATAATGCACTCTAGGCGAGAAAGTGTAACAAATTTGTTATGAAATTCATAATTTATGGCTAACTTTATAAATTCAGTTTGCAAAGCAACACGAGAATGCCTTGTAAACTCATGTTTCCAGTGTTGCTTTGGAAGCTGTGTTTATGAATTATGCTATACTATGAAATAGAGATTAAAACCAATAATGCGTGATCGTGATTAATTTTTTGTTTCCATCACGTGGGCGTGCTTCCGTGAGACGGTGAGTGGCAATTTAATTCATTTCGTTTAGTGCAGTCATTGTTTCAGTCTTACTTTTTTCTAAAGTTTGAATTTTGTCCATAATTTCTTTTTCGTCATCACTATCCATTGTTCCTGCTACATATTTAAGTCCTTTCCCTATTACATTTATCAGTCCTCGTTTTTGTCTAAAATTAGGAATCAAGTTTTTAATTTTTGTCCTACATATGTCCATGCTTTTGTTAACGCTCTCTAGTATAGGAGTAACATTTGTATATGTGTCCGAAAGTTTATGTATATTGTCTTGTAAAATATTTACTGTTTCAAAGTATTGAGTAGTGTTAATAATATGTATTACTCTTAAATAGTTTTCGATAATTTCCGTGTCCTTCAGCTTAATTGGTAAATAACCGTGGTTCTTTGTCAAGTCTTCAACTTCCAAGTATTGTGCTCCTGTGTCGAGTAGCATTGATGCATAAAGCAATATAAGAAAAATCATCTGAAAAAATGGTATGTTAAGTATTTTGGGGTATTAAGCTATTTAAATTCTGAAACTTTTTATTTCTTTTAATATGTGATTTGTAATATTTATATCCTCGATCTGTTATCACGTGTTCATTGTCTAATGCGGAGACAGTTGTTTTTCGAAATTTAGAATGGTTTTTACCTCCTCTTTCATCTTTTAAATAGACAGGGCCTGTCTGAATTTCTACATTTTCACGTGTTTTGTTGAGTTTATTAATAGTTTTTTCTTTATTCTTTGTTATGAGTTCTCTAATTATTTGGTATTCGTTTGGGCGTATATTTCCGTTTCTAAAATTAATTGGTTTCCTTCCTGTACTTGAATGGATTGTATTGTTATAAAACATAATTATTTTATATATTTTTTCTTCTGTATTTTCTGTATCTCTGTTAGGATCGTGTTTTAAAATTCTAATGTGTTCATTTATAGTGTTATGTAGCCTGTCTACATCTGAGTTAGATGTATGGTTATTATTTGACGTATAATGTATTTCAATTTCTTGTTCTCTAAGAAAGTCTAATAGGGGTAGAGCCTTAAAGCCTAATTCATTGTCTACGACTAATTTCTTTATATTTCCTACTGCTGACAAATACTGTGTTAGGGCCAATTTAAATTCTATCCAGGATCTATTTTTAATTTTAATTGCTTGGGCAAATTTCGAGAATTTGTCTATAAACGTTAAAAACAATGTTTTCTGTAAGCTATAAAAAACATCTACATGGATAATTTCTCAAGGTTTCTCAGGAGTTTAGTTATTTTATATTCTTGTTTGATTGGGTGTCTATCATATTTTTCTTTGTTACAGATATTGCAGTTATTTATATATTGGGTTATTCGAATTCTTAGTTGGGGGTGATAGATTATTGTTTTCAATTCAGCAAAGTTTTCATTTATTCCTCTTTGATTATTTCGTTTGTGCTCTTTTTCAATTTTTTCTGTTAACTTATTTTCATCTGTAATATCTTCCAGTAGCCTTTTACATCTAATGATTCTGAATTGCCTGTTTTCGCTAAAATATTTCTTGACTGTTTCATTGAATATATTGAATAAAGATTCTTCTTTAATTAATATAGCATTTGTCCTATCAGGGGCGAAATGATTTTTTATTATAGTGATAAGTGTTTGTTCGTCAAATACTTTTGCAGTTATTATTTTTCTTTTATTTTTGAAAATATTTTCGTTTTTTATTCTTAATGATCCCGATGTAGTTTTATTAAGAATTATTTGTCGTCGATAGAAATTTATTGGGTAATTAGTTTTCAAAACGATATTTTCATCTTGAGTCCTATCGTCAGTTTCATTAATTTCAGTATTTTGGGTTTCTTCATTAATATTTATTTCGACTCTTGATAAGGCATCTGCGTTACCATTTAAAATTCCTTTTTTATACTTTATTTCGTAATCGTATTCCTGTAAACGAAGTCTCCATCGGACCAATTTAGAATTCGGCTCTTTAATAGAAAATAGCCACTTTAAGAGTTTATGATCCGTTTCTATCAGAAATCGCCTGCCGAATAAATATGGTCTCAATTGTTGAGTAGCCCATACGATTGCTAGTAATTCTTTCTCTATTACGCTATAGTTTTGCTCATGATCATTAAGTGTTCTACTAGCAAAACAAATAGGGTGTCCATCTTGGGACAGCACTGCTCCAACTGCAAAGTTGCTTGCATCTGTTTGTAAAACAAACTTTTTATTGAAATCTGGATATGCTAGGACAGGTGAATTAGTTAATAATCTTTTTAGTGTATCAAAACTTTCCATGTAATCAGGATCCTTAACATCAATTCTAGCGTCCTTTTTCAAATACTTTGTTATTGGTCGTGCAATTTTCGAGTAGTCTTTAATAAATTTACGATAATAACCTGCGGGACCCAAGAATTGCTTAATTTGTTTTTGGGTTGTTGGTAATGGAAATTTTTGTACGCATAAAATTTTATCTGGATTTGGTTTTATACCAGATTTAGTCACTACATGTCCTAAAAATTTAGTTTCCCTTTTCATAAATTCGCTTTTATCTAATTGGATTTTTGAATTTACTTCTTTTAAACGATTAAATACTTTTGTTATGGATTCCAAATGCTCTTGAAGTGAGGTTGAGAATATTATTATGTCGTCGAGGTATACGAGACAAATTTTATTAACAAAATCACCTAGGACTTTATTCATCAGCCTTTGAAAAGTGGCTGGTGCTGTTTTTAGTCCGAACGGCATACGAAGGAACACGTAGTGGCCGATTCTACGCTAAATGCGGTTTTTGGAATATCTTTTTCATTTATTTAGATTTGATGAAACCCCTTTGTTTAATGTGAATGAATTAGTGGTTGGTGGTCTAAACACATAAATTTAGGCCTTCACTAATTTGCGTTTTTGTTCCTTGCAAGCACTTGGAAACTTGAGGGACGGTGTTAAACAATAAAACAATAGAATTGCCGTATTATAAAACACTAAAGAAAAACTTTATTTTACTTCTGTTTAAATATAATTAAGACATTAAAGAAAAATGCTTAGTTATACGGAAGTCCAACATTGAATTACAAATCAAGCAAAACTTACATATTGGACTAAAAAATGCTTAACTGATTTTTTAATAATTAATAATACATTATTTGTTGATATTAATATGAATAGTCAATAGGTTGAGTAAGCAAATAAATAAAACTGTAATTAAAGTTTATTGCCAGCTGACCTATATATTAATATAAAATTTTATTAGTTGAGTAAGCGAATTTATTAATTGAATAAATAAGAATAAAATTGCAATTAAAGGTTATTGCCAGCTGGCCTATATATTAATATAAAAAAAATATAACCAAATTTATTAAGTAAAGAACATGACAAATATAATGAACAATAACTACATGTCTTAACATTCTCCCGCGCGTTGAATCTTGTTCAAAACATTACAGCAACGTCCGCAGGGTTCTGCAACATCAACCGGGACTCGTGGAGCTGGTTTGGGTGTAGATTGTTTGCCATTATAAAATATTTTATGAAATTTCCAGGACAGCAGAACGATTGCAAGTATTATGGAAAATATTAGTGCGGTGTAACTCACTGCATGATGATGTTGGCTGTTAGAATTGATGATTTGCGGTAGTTGTACTAGTGTTGATTCATTTAGTTGCCTTTGTAGCCTGCTTAGCTGCTCTAGTTGGGTCTTGTACTGGTGATTTGTAGTGTTAACCAATACCTTTTCTATTTCTTGTGGTTCACTAATGGATTCTATGTGTTTTAGTCTTGTGTATGACGTATGCACATAATTTGATATACCAAAGTGTCCTTGTAAGTAGATAGGTAATGGTGGCAATAGACAGTCGCGCATGTCTATTGCCACCATTACTTTTGAGCGAGCCAGTGTTGCCATCCTCTAGTTTTTTATGTGTGTGTGTAGGTTCGTTTGCTTGCCTCTGCTATGTGGGTTGTGTGTGTGAGTGTGTATGTTCTTTTGCTTGCCTGTGCTATGTTGGTTGTGTGTGTGTGTGTGTGTAGGTTCGTTTGCTTGGCTGTGCTATGTTGGTTGTGTGTGTGCGTGTGTATGTTCTTTTGCTTGCCTGTGCCATCCTCTAGTTTTTTTATATGTGTGTGTAGGTTCGTTTGCTTGCCTGTGCTTTGTTGGTTGTGTGTGTGCGTGTGTATGTTCTTTTGCTTGCCTGTGCTATGTTGGTTGGTTGTGTGTTTATGTTGTTGGGTGTGTTTCTGTTGGTATCTAGGCAGTGAATTTTTTGTTGGCAGACCATGTGTGTATATCTGATTATTTTAAATGCATCGTCATCACGGACGTCATATTATGTTGGTATGTAGGCAGAGATATTTTTTGTTGGCAGAGAATGTGTGTATATCTGATTATTTTAGGTGCGTCGTCATCACTGGCGTCACAGTATGTTGGTATGGAGGCAGAGATATTTTTTGTTGGCAGAGAATGTGTGTATATCTGATTGTTTTAGGTGCGTCGTCATCACTGACGTCATAGCGGGGGTGTGTGTTTATGCTGTTTGGTGTGTTGCTGATGGAATCGTGGCAGAGAAATATTTTCTTGACAGAGAGTGTGCTTATTACTAATTATTTTAGGTGTGTCGTCATCACTGACGTCACAGTATGTTGGTATGGAGGCAGAGATATTTTTTGTTGGCAGAGAATGTGTGTATATCTGATTGTTTTAGGTGCGTCGTCATCACTGACGTCATATTATGTTGGCATGGAGGCAGAGATATTTTTTTTTTGGCAGAGAATTTGTGTATATCTGGTTATTTTAGGTATGTCATCATCACTGACGTCATAGCGTGTGTATGAGAGTGTGTTTGAATGTGTGTTTGTGGCTGTGTGTATGTTGCGATCACTTTGGTATCGTTGTATTAATGAGGTTTAGTAGATATTATTTTTTGTTCTTTTATATATTTAAGTCTGTTTTTATGTATGTTTTTGATTTTTCTCTATGTTTTCATAATTCTGCTGACTTCGAGATTTATTCCTTATAATTTGTCTATATAGATATATATAGCATATTTCATTTTTTGTTCTTTTTTTATATTTGAGTCTGTTTTCATGTATGTTTTTGATTTTTCCTTGTTTTCATAATTCTGCTGACTTCGAGATTTATTCCTTATAATTTAAGTCTGTTTTATGTACATATGTTTTTGAATTTTCTTTATGTTTTCATAATTCTGCTGACTTCGAGATTTATTCCTTATAATTTGGTTATATAGATATATATAGCATATTTTATTTTTTGTTTTTTAATTATATTTGAGTCTGTTTTCATGTATATTATTGATTTTTCTTTGTTTTCATAATTCTGCTGACTTCAAGATTTATTCCTTATAATTTGAGTCTGTTTTATGTACATATGTTTTTGATTTTTCTTTATGTTTTCATAATTCTGCTGACTTCGAGATTTATTCCTTATAATTTGGCTATATAGATATATATAGCATTTTTTTTTTTGTTCTTTTTTTATATTTTAGTCTGTTTTCATGTATATTTTTGATTTTTCTTTGTTTTCATAATTCTGCTGACTTCAAGATTTATTCCTTATAATTTGAGTCTGTTTTATGTACATATGTTTTTGATTTTTCTTTATGTTTTCATAATTCTGCTGACTTCGAGATTTATTCCTTATAATTTGGCTATATAGATATATATAGCATATTTTATTTTTTGTTCTTTTTTTATATTTGAGTATGTTTTTGATTTTTCTTTGTTTTCATAATTCTGCTGACTTTGAGATTTATTCCTTATAATTTGAGTCTGTACATAAAGTTTTTGATTTTTCTCTAAGTTTTCATAATTATGCTGACTTCAACATTTATTCATCATAATCTGACTATACAGAAAATTTTGCAGTCTTAAAATTTTTTTTTTTTGTTTATTCTATACAGAAATATTTTTTTCTCACATTTGTTGGTGGTCTGTAAATTGTATTTATAAGTTTATATTGCAAAGCTCACAAAAAAAAAAAAATAAGTTTATGCGTATGTTTACAAAAATCTGAATTTCACAATTTTGCAATCGGGTTCAAAATCTTATTGTTTTTCCAGCACCAGGTCTATCTTGGGATGCTATGCTCAAAACCACTTAGGTTACGTTAGAGCTGTTTACTTATTCCGAAATGTATATGTTTATGCAAAATGGAATAAGAGGTGGACTAGTTCAATGCTCACAAAGATATTCTAAGGCCAACCATAAGTATTTAGAAGATTTTGATGTTACAAAACCATCTGAATATTTAATGTATTTAGATGCGAATAATTTATATGGGTGGGCAATGTCAGAATATCTTCCCTGTGGAGAATTTGAGTGGGTATGTGATCGTGATTTTGATGTGGAAAAAATACCTGATACATCACAATATGGTTACATATTAGAGGTGGATATAGAGTATCCCGACTCAATACATGATCTACACAATGATTTACCATTTTGTCCTCAAAATAAGACAGTTGGAGGATCTAAATTCAAAAAATTGATTGCAGACTTAGACCCTAAAACAAGTTATACTATACATTATAGAGTTTTAAAACAAGCCATTTTAAATGGTCTCATTTTAAAACAAATCCGTAGAATCCTTAAATTTAGACAATCCCCTTGGCTTAAAAAATATATTGATTTAAATACATTCCATAGAACAAATGCTAAAAATAACTTTGAAAAAGATTTTTTTTAAACTTTTAAACAATGCTGTTTATGGGAAGACAATGGAAAACATTGAAAAACGTAGGGACATTAGAATTACTTCATCATGGGAATCAACAAACAGAAATCATTAATTGCAAAACCAAATTTTATGCATTTGTCGAAATTTTCTGATGATATGTATGCGGTGGAGTTGAAAAAAATGGAACCAGAGTATAATAAACCTATATACGTTGGCTTTACAGTACTAGAGTTATCCAAGTGGAAAATGTATGATTTCCATTATGGTTTCATGAAGCCTAAATTCGGAAATAACATTTCTCTCAACTATATGGATACTGATTCTTTTATTTACTCGATTCAAACTGATGATTTTTACGATGACATCCGTAACGATATTACTTTGAATTTTGACACATCAGAATATCCTATAGATAATCAATTTCATTTACCGCTACTCAATAAGAAGGTTTTAGGAATGATGAAAGATGAAAACAAGGGAGATATAATGACAGAGTTTGTAGGTTTAAGATCAAAAATGTATTCTCTGTCGACTCTTCACTCGGAAGATATTAAAAAATCAAAGGGGGTTAAAAAGTCTGTAATTAAAAAGTTGACCATTAATGACTACAAGAAATGTTTATTTGAAAGTGAGATCTTGTCAGATGAAATGTTTTTATTCAGATCCAAAGCACACCAGTTGTATACTCAAAAACTATATAAAGTAGTGCTTAGCTCTTCTGATGACAAGAGAAATATTATGGAAGATAATATAAAAACGCGTGCTTGGGGACATTATATAGATAGAATTAATGATTCAATGGATATAGATTAATATGTTTTATTTTTAATATTACCTGTAAGATGACAATGACGATTTAATTTTATCCTATTTTTATTAGTTTCTATTGATTTATTATTTATTAATTTATTTATTTAATTTATTTAATTTATTTATTAATTTAATTATTGATTTATTTATTTACTATTATTTCATTTGGTGTTCTTACCTATGCCCAAATCATTTGTAAATAAAAAGCAAATATTGTATAAAGTTTTTTCCATATTTTTATTAATCTATAAAATTTAATCTGTATTATTATTAAGATTTTTTAAGAAAAAAAAAAAAAAAAACTAAATAAAAAATAAAAAAATGTTGAATTTTTTAATATAAAACAGTGAATAAACATGTGTATTTTCTTTATTTTGAAGTCTCTTTTTTAAGTAAAATTGCATTTCTTTTGGCGCAAATACCATAGTTGTGATAGTCACAGTAGAAATCGTCTGGATACTTGCTATTCATTTGTTTAAAGTTGATGCAGGCAATATTCTCAATGTTAACAATTGTTTGATGAATCATTTCTTCCAACCATTTTTTCTTTTCTTCACCTTTAACATAGATTATAGAATATTTTAAGTTGTCTTTCAAAAATCTGCAAACGCTTTGAAATGATACTGATCCATCGTTCCAGTATAGATGATGATAGTTTTTTGTTAACCAATTTGCTTCTCTCTGCTTTTTTGCCGATAAACATTGGAAATCATATGGAGGTTTTATAATGAAATTGGTGTGTTCATTATTGTTGAAAACAACTGCTACTTCTTTGGCAATAAATTTGTTTGAATTACTTTTGAAACCTTGCAAGTCTATGAAAACCTTGTTATCCTCCATATTACTGAATTTATAAGAGTTTCCGAACTTGTCCTTTTATAGGAATATATTCAATTATACGATCATGAATAAGAATACAGTAAGCTGATGTCTTTGATGGCATATTTGTGTCTGTTTCAAATTCAATTTTTATATCAATTGGTCCGTTATTGAGCGACTCGTTTTGTGGCTAACATCTATTACAATAATCGGTGCATTATTTTTAAATTCTTGAGCGGTGAGAAGCGGCTGAGACTCTCTCATGTAGTAGCTCTGTTGAAATCTTAGATACATATCATATAGGATTGCATAACGCTCATTTTTAAATTTAATATTTAGATCATCATATGGGTATGATACTGAATTTAAATGAACTTTTAAATTGGTCAGATCACAATGAACAAACTTATTTTCTTGTTGAAAAGCAATCAATACAAAACGGGGGTTTTCTCTACTTGCGGCTAATTTAACATTCCAAATATGACTTGTTCCTGTATTTAATTGTGGATTTACATGACAATCCCAACTACGGAATGCCATCGGTATAGAAGCACCATTGCTAATAATTTTAATCATATTCAGCTTACAAAGATCAGATAATTGTACGTGTGGAATTCTCCATGAGATGAGTGAAATTGCAAGTTTTGCTTTTTCAGTCGAAACGTTCGAGTGTAGAAGATTTTCATCATTCTTATTACGTAAGAATATCAATTCATGCTTTCCATTTAGTATAACTTTATTATAGTCTTCAGCGAATCCTAAAAGCATCTTAAGTGGTACATAGAAATTAAAGTAGCCATTTACAAGTTTCAAATCATCAATTTTATTCCAACCAGCATTCTGCATTCCTGTGCTTTCCGTTGGTGATAAAGAAACCAAGTTTTGTATGGTGCTTGTGGCTCCTAAATATCTCTTATGATCAATTTCAATGCCATTCAGCTCATAGCGAATTTCATCAAATAGATATGCCACAATGTTGTTTTTTAATTTGAAATTACCTGTAGATTTAGAGGTTTTCTCATCTACAACAGATCCTTCCACATATATATATAACTTTCACTAGGTAAAACATACAAATCTTGATTTTGTATTGAAATGCGTATTTCATCATTATTGTTGTAAGATTGTAGGTATGGCACATATGTATGATAGTCCTTTTTGATTATATTTTCATCAGATAATGGCTTATCCAATACATTTATTATTGAACTCATTTTGTCTTCAGTTTGAAATTAAGAAACTTTAGAAAATTTTTATTTGCTGTTGTCAGCGTTTTTTGATGAACTGATCTTTTCAATTGTGGTTTAGGTTGTGATAATGTTTTAGGGTTGTATGTTGTTGCTGTTGTTATATTTTTCGATATACTTGAGTTGTATATCAACATTACTTAGTTGGTCTTAAATGAATTCTTATTGTTATTTCCTCTCCTCGAAAATTAATTAAATCGCCGTACTGATCAACTACTCATAGCGTTAGTGAACCTACCTCTGTGGAGTTCACAGGTAAATAAATGAGGTTTCTAGGAATCTCAGCTATTTTATAGCTTGGAGGCACATTAATCGGAAACTCGTGTAGTGTATGCGATTTGGAATTGTTCATATATGTATTAACAGTGATACTACTTTCAATTCGTAATAGATTCACCTTGAAAATATTAACTGGAAGATCTGAATAATGATCTTCGTTTGGAGTTAGGATTTTATCGTTGAATCCTAAGAGTTTTCCAATTGTATTTTCCTTATTAAAATATATTGGATCCGTAGAGCTATTAACTTTAACCTGCATTGTGTTATTATTGGCTTCTATAAAAATTTTATTTTCTCTACCATATTGTTTGTATTCTTCCTCTATATAATCAACTATGTCATTCAATTCATAAGATCCAATTGGTATTTCAATCACATTTTCACCTATATGAAACAAATTGTTGTAGACATCAACATTTGGAATGCTATTATACGAATGAAAATCAGTTAGAGCACATTCATATGTCTCATTTAACTCAATAGGAGGGAAGTAATTGGCTGATAACTCTGAAGTGTTGGAGCTCAGAGTAAGTGTTATTGACATTATGCCTGCTTGATTGTAAATGAATAAAGTTTAACACACAATATGGTTTATAAAAAGCGTTTTTATTTTAATTTAATCTTTTTTGTTTTGAATTTACATTATAATTTTTAATAGTAAATGCAATAATTCTTAATACAATAATTATAAATATTTTGTTTCAACTATAATATTTCATCTTTACTTATCCAAGAATTGTGTTCATTAGTAAATCCTAACCACTTAACATACGCTTTATCTCCTTTAGTTTTAATAATCTTTTCAACTAGATATGTATTTGGAAATCTAGTTTTTGAGAGTTCTTCATCGTAAAATCCACCTTGAATGAGATTACCACGATAATCCTCTAATATGTATGTTGCAGGATATGTATTTTGAATTGTTTTAATAGTAAAAATTTCTGTTGTCCAATTTGGAGTATAACCTTTTTCAAATGTATGTTTGTATTTGCTTATGCGCACATGATCTCCAACATTAAATTTCGAGATTTTATACATCTTCAAATGACTGTATACTGTATTTAATAATTTTTTCTCATTTGTTGAGTTGACTTTAATTGGAGGCATTTTGATGGTACGATGAACTTTACTGTTGTATGCTTTTAATAGATCTTTGTAGATATCCAACCAGTTTTACGAACCATTAAAACTAAATTCTTTCCACATCATCCCTTTTAATGTATTATTAAATCGTTCTACTATTGATGCTTTCATTGTGCTATACGTTGAATAGTGATTAATTTTGTGCTTATCCATCAATTTCGCAAAGTTTTTATTAAAAAATTCTTTACCATCGTCTGTTTGTAGGTTTTTTGGTACTCGTCCCAGTTGAAAAATATCTACTATTGCTTGTGTTGTTTCAAGTCCAGTTTTTGTTTTCAGCGGTACTGCCCATGCATATTTTGAGAATGCATCAATTATGGTTAACAAAAATCTATAATTTTTATTGTCTATAGAGTAATTCCCCATTTCAACTAAATCAGCTTGCCAGAGATCATCTATTCCTTTCATCGCAACTCTACGACGTGCAAAAGATTTTCGAGCTTGTTTATGGAGTTCATTAACTAGATTTCTTTTTGAAGACATGTTTATAGTTTTAAGAATTGTTTTGGATACGTTGTAATCTGCTTGATGAACTTTTACTTATTGATGCGAATATGTAATTTTCCAATCTATAAATCTTTTCATTTAACTTTTCTTTTGTAGGCTCTCAACAAATCTTTGTAGATAACCATCTTCCAAAAATGTATTGATTTTGGAAATGCTTTCTTCAATTTTCTTATTCTTTTCCAACTGTAATGTTGTTGCATGCTGTAGCATTTCGAGTTGAATTCTAAAAGTATCATACATTTTGTTGTTATCTTCCTTAAAGTATTTTAATAGTTTGTATTCTATGTCTTCGATTTGAGTTTGCAGAAACAATTTATTGATAACATCGTTTTCCTCCACAGCCTTTGCCACATTTTTGATTCTTTTGTTTTGAACATCGATGTTGTTGTTCGTATCCATAAAGAACCCCAACAGTCTAGGGGCATTTTTCAGTGAAATTATATCGCTTGTACCGTTTAGATAGTGCCCAAACTTATCAACAGACATATTTTATATAGACTATTGTATTATATTAGCTTCGCGTAGTTCTTCAATAATTGATACAATCTCGTTATTATGATTAGTATGACCAGCAGCTTGTGATGCTATCAGTAGACGAAGTCGATCTACCAACTCATTTGGATCGTCCCAGTATATATAGTTTGGTTTATGGGGGTTAAATTGCATCAATCCACCACCTTTATAATTAGATGATACCTTATTTGCTATTGCTTTTGATACAGACTGTTGGTTTTGCTCTTTAAACATCTTTTTAATAATATGTTTATATTTATATGCTTTCGTTCCCTTGATTTGACCATCAGGTTTATATTCTCTTCTGTACGCATTTGTACTAATTAAGATTTTTTTGTAGAGTTCTAGCTCATATTTATCATAGTTTTTTGGCGTTTTATGAAACATTAGAGAAAACAGTCCTGGCGTTAGAGCCCATATTTGACCACCAACCTGTATTTTACCCTCATTTAATTTGAGGTTACTATCACCAAATTTCCATTCATTATTGAAATCTTTATGTGGTCCATAGTTAGTATCTAATTCATTTCTGCCCTCCAAGACTGATAAGTCAGTGTAACTCTCTTCAATATTTGAATTCTGTGAGTAAAAATTATCATCATCCTCATTGTCACTATTACTTTCATTAGAATCATTGAATGATTTGCTATTATCAAATATTGCTCCTTCTACAAGTTTCTTTGGTGTACTTGTCTCCAATTTAATTGGTGATTTATTAATATGAGGACTGTTAGTTTCTTCAATTTCTGTTTTCATCTTATTCTTTTCTTTTTTGATAATTCTATTGATATTGTTAGAACTATTTATAAATTCATTTAAGGGGTCTGTTATAGGTTTGAAAGTATCTCTTAGTTGATCACGTGTATCTATTTCACCAGTTTTTATACTACGAAGCTTTTTCTTCAAGACATTTCTCGTTGCAACCAATTCTTTTAAAACTTTCTCATCCATGTTTAGCAACAGCAATTATCAGATCAGGTAATCAGGTATCAGATCAGATTATCAGGTATCAGATCAGATTATCAGGTATCAGATCAGCTTATCAGGTATCAGATCAGATTATCAGGTATCAGATCAGATTATCAGGTATCAGATCAGATTATTAGGTATCAGATCAGATTATTAGGTATCAGATCAGCTTATCAGATCAGATTGTCAGGTATCAGATCAGATTATCAGGTATCAGATCAGATTATCAGGTATCAGATCAGATTATTAGGTATCAAATCAGATTATCAGGTGTCAGATCAGATTTTCGACTGAAAAAGCAAAACTTGCAATTTCACTCATCTCATGGAGAATTCCACACGTACAATTATCTGATCTTTGTAAGCTGAATATGATTAAAATTATTAGCAATGGTGCTTCTATACCGATGGCATTCCGTAGTTGGGATTGTCATGTAAATCCACAATTAAATACAGGAACAAGTCATATTTGGAATGTTAAATTAGCCGCAAGTAGAGAAAACCCCCGTTTTGTATTGATTGCTTTTCAACAAGAAAATAAGTTTGTTCATTGTGATCTGACCAATTTAAAAGTTCATTTAAATTCAGTATCATACCCATATGATGATCTAAATATTAAATTTAAAAATGAGCGTTATGCAATCCTATATGATATGTATCTAAGATTTCAACAGAGCTACTACATGAGAGAGTCTCAGCCGCTTCTCACCGTTCAAGAATTTAAAAATAATGCACCGATTATTGTAATAGATGTTAGCCATCAAAACGAGTCGCTTAATAACGGACCAATTGATATAAAAATTGAATTTGAAACAGACACAAATATGCCATCAAAGACATCAGCTTACTGTATTCTTATTCATGATCGTATAATTGAATATATTCCTATAAAAGGACAAGTTCGGAAACTCTTATAAATTCAGTAATATGGAGGATAACAAGGTTTTCATAGACTTGCAAGGTTTCAAAAGTAATTCAAACAAATTTATTGCCAAAGAAGTAGCAGTTGTTTTCAACAATAATGAACACACCAATTTCATTATAAAACCTCCATATGATTTCCAATGTTTATCGGCAAAAAAGCAGAGAGAAGCAAATTGGTTAACAAAAAACTATCATCATCTATACTGGAACGATGGATCAGTATCATTTCAAAGCGTTTGCAGATTTTTGAAAGACAACTTAAAATATTCTATAATCTATGTTAAAGGTGAAGAAAAGAAAAAATGGTTGGAAGAAATGATTCATCAAACAATTGTTAACATTGAGAATATTGCCTGCATCAACTTTAAACAAATGAATAGCAAGTATCCAGACGATTTCTACTGTGACTATCACAACTATGGTATTTGCGCCAAAAGAAATGCAATTTTACTTAAAAAAGAGACTTCAAAATAAAGAAAATACACATGTTTATTCACTGTTTTATATTAAAAAATTCAACATTTTTTTATTTTTTATTTAGTTTTTTTTTTTTTCTTAAAAAATCTTAATAATAATACAGATTAAATTTTATAGATTAATAAAAATATGGAAAAAACTTTATACAATATTTGCTTTTTATTAACAAATGATTTGGGCATAGGTAAGAACACCAAATGAAATAATAGTAAATAAATAAATCAATAATTAAATTAATAAATAAATTAAATAAATAAATTAATAAATAATATAATAAATCAATAGAAACTAATAAAAATAGGATAAAATTAAATCGTCATTGTCATCTTACAGGTAATATTAAAAATAAAACATATTAATCTATATCCATTGAATCATTAATTCTATCTATATAATGTCCCCAAGCACGCGTTTTTATATTATCTTCCATAATATTTCTCTTGTCATCAGAAGAGCTAAGCACTACTTTATATAGTTTTTGAGTATACAACTGGTGTGCTTTGGATCTGAATAAAAACATTTCATCTGACAAGATCTCACTTTCAAATAAACATTTCTTGTAGTCATTAATGGTCAACTTTTTAATTACAGACTTTTTAACCCCCTTTGATTTTTTAACATCTTCCGAGTGAAGAGTCGACAGAGAATACATTTTTGATCTTAAACCTACAAACTCTGTCATTATATCTCCCTTGTTTTCATCTTTCATCATTCCTAAAACCTTCTTATTGAGTAGCTGTAAATGAAATTGATTATCTATAGGATATTCTGATGTGTCAAAATTCAAAGTAATATCGTTACGGATGTCATCGTAAAAATCATCAGTTTGAATCGAGTAAATAAAAGAATCAGTATCCATATAGTTGAGAGAAATGTTATTTCCGAATTTAGGCTTCATGAAACCATAATGGAAATCATACATTTTCCACTTGGATAACTCTAGTACTGTAAAGCCAACGTATATAGGTTTATTATACTCTGGTTCCATTTTTTTCAACTCCACCGCATACATATCATCAGAAAATTTCGACAAATGCATAAAATTTGGTTTTGCAATTAATGCTCTGAGACCCAAATGATTTCTGTTTGTTGATTCCCATGATGAAGTAATTCTAATGTCCCTACGTTTTTCAATGTTTTCCATTGTCTTCCCATAAACAGCATTGTTTAAAAGTTTAAAAAAATCTTTTTCAAAGTTATTTTTAGCATTTGTTCTATGGAATGTATTTAAATCAATATATTTTTTAAGCCAAGGGGATTGTCTAAATTTAAGGATTCTACGGATTTGTTTTAAAATGAGACCATTTAAAATGGCTTGTTTTAAAACTCTATAATGTATAGTATAACTTGTTTTAGGATCTAAGTCTGCAATCAATTTTTTGAATTTAGATCCTCCAACTGTCTTATTTTGAGGACAAAATGGTAAATCATTGTGTAGATCATGTATTGAGTCGGGATACTCTATATCCACCTCTAATATGTAACCATATTGTGATGTATCAGGTATTTTTTCCACATCAAAATCAGGATCACATACCCACCCAAATTCTCCACAGGGAAGATATTCTGACATTGCCCACCCATATAAATTATTCGCATCTAAATACATTAAATATTCAGATGGTTTTGTAACATCAAAATCTTCTAAATACTTATGGTTGGCCTTAGAATATCTTTGTGAGCATTGAACTAGTCCACCTCTTATTCCATTTTGCATAAACATATACATTTCGGAATAAGTAAACAGCTCTAACGTAACCTAAGTGGTTTTGAGCATAGCATCCCAAGATAGACCTGGTGCTGGAAAAACAATAAGATTTTGAACCCGATTGCAAAATTGTGAAATTCAGATTTTTGTAAACGTTTTATGCGTACGTTTTTTTTATTTTTTTTTTTTTGTGAGCTTCGTAATATAAACTTATAAATACAATTTACAGACCACCAACAAATGTGAGAAAAAAATATTTCTGTATAGAATAAACAAAAAAAAAATTTTAAGACTGCAAAATTTTCTGTATAGTCAGATTATGATGAATAAATGTTGAAGTCAGCATAATTATGAAAACTTAAAGAAAAATCAAAAACATACATGAAAACAGACTTAAAGATAAAAAAGAACAAAAAATAAAATATGCTATATATATCTATATAGCCAAATTATAAGGAATAAATCTCGAAGTCAGCAGAATTATGAAAACATAAAGAAAAATCAAAAACATATATAACAACAGATTCAAATATATAAAAGAACAAAAAAATAAAATATGCAATATTTATCTATATAGCCAAATTATAAGGAATAAATGTTAAAGTCAGCATAATTATGAAATCATAGAGAAAAATCAAAAACATACATAAAAACAGACTTAAATATATAAAAGAAAAAAAAATAAAATCTACTAAACCTCATTAATACAACGATACCAAAGTGATCGCAACATACACACAGACACACACACACATTCAAACACACTCTCATACACACGCTATGACGTCAGTGATGATGACATACCTAAAATAACCAGATATACACAAATTCTCTGCCAACAAAAAATATCTCTGCCTCCATACCAACATACTGTGACGTCAGTGATGACGACACACCTAAAATAATCAGTAAGAAACACACTCTCTGCCAACAAAATATTTCTCTGCCCTGCTATGACGTCAGTGATGACGACGCACCTAAAATAATCAGATATACACACACTCTCTGCCAACAAAAAATATCTCTGCCTACATACCAACAGAAACACACCCAACAACATAAACACACAACCAACCAACATAGCACAGGCAAGCAAAAGAACATACACACGCACACACACAACCAACATAGCACAGGCAAGCAAAAGAACATACACACGCACACTCACAACCAACATAGCACAGGCAAGCAAACGAACCTACACACACACATAAAAAAACTAGAGGATGGCAACACTGGCTCGCTCAACTGCCGGCAGCGCAGTCGCGCATGTCTATTGTCCCCATTACCTATCTACTCTTGTATTGTTATGAAGTTATTTTTGATTACACAATTAGGGGCAATTTTCATCAACCCAGTGTTTTTAGTATAATAAATGTGGTTTCCGTGCCACACACCAGCGATGTCTCAACGTCTGTGGTAGTAGCAAAAATCCAATTGTTTTGATCATACAATTGGTTCCATGCTGTCGTTTCTAGGATTCTATTCAAGTAGCAATTGGTTGTCGATCGATTGTTGAAAATATTGATCTAGCATGGATTGACCTCAGAATTCTTTTTTAATTTCGATTGTTTATTTTTGCAAATGTATTCGTCATCTTTTGTTTTGACACAATTTGCTAATTCATCTGCTGTAAAAGGATACTCATCTCTATGTGCATTGGTAGCAAGGTATGATATGTCCAGTTTGATGGCGAGTAATGTATTATTTTTTATTGTTGGGACTGGCACTATGTTAAATATCTCGAAGAATTGTTGATCCACTAGAGGTATCTTCACTTCGAAAAATACTTCATTTTTTGTCACAGCTCCCTTAGCAGTCATAAGTTTATACAGTTCGATTATATTGTCATCTCCTGTTGGAAGTACGTGAGATGATGGAAGGTGGGCCTTGATTAGAGCAATCTCATCCTTTAGTTGGTGAGGTGATAATAGCAGGGGACCAATTTTTCCATTATGGGCGTCAGTAAGTACATTTATGATTTCAGCCTCTATTCTTTGAAGATTTATTGCCGTCAATGATAAATGAGTTGATAGAAGTCCAACAACTTGCGAGTTTCTAATTGTTGAAGAGTCCCTTCCTATTTGATTTTTGTTCAAATCAACCATTCTTAAGATGTCGTTTATCCTTTGCTCTGTGTTGATCTCATTTTGTTTAATAATATTAATAGTTGAATCAATTATTGATGTTTGATTTTTTAAAAGCTTCACGATATTATTTTTTTCTATTTTTGCATCGTTGATCGTTTTTGACATTTCTTCTGCGTAATCTGCATCAAGAACTCCAAACAGTGATCTGGCAATGTTTCCGACTATATTAAACGGTGATCTTTTAATTCGTTTGTTGGTAAACAATTCCGTTTCTTGCAGCAATTCATTCCTGATTTGGTCTAAGTTGTTCACCAGGATATCGCACATTGGTTCTTTAAGGCATAGTTCCTGTAGAGTTTGCAAGCCTGAAGATAACGCCTGTATCTCTGCCGAGAATGGAATAAGATCGTAGTAAACCATTATTTTCCATTCTGCAGTGTTTAGCTTTGCAGTTCCAATTCCTTCGAAATACAGTCCCGGATCATCTTGGAACCTTGTTATTGATATCTTGTTGCATAATACAGTAGGAACAAAGAGAAGTGCTAGTAACATAGCAAGCATTAATGGACCTGTTGAGATCTTGGGTCTTTTTGATGGAATGAGATCATCATTTCTCGACCTCGGTTGTACCAATGACGGTTCTTCTTCCAATGGTATTTGATTTTCATTTTCTTGGAGTAATGGCGCCAGTGTGAATGGGTCGTTTAAACACTCTTGTTGCCGTTTTAACTTCAGCTACTCTCACAGCCCCGTCATCACCAGGATACACGTGAACAACTCTCCCTAATGGCCACTTCATTGTAGGTAGATTGTCTTCCTTGAGAATAACCATGTCTCCCCTTTTGAGATTGCCAGATTTTTTTCCATTTGAAACGCTGTTGTAGTTCGGTTAATTATTCTGTTGACCATCTTTTCCAGAATTGGTGCTTTATATGCGAAATCAACTTCCAATGAGACAAACTTGACATATTACGAGTTTCGGCTCAACTGTCTACTTGGGACACAAGCGGCTCACCGATGAGAAAATGACCAGGTGTTAGTGCTTCAAGACTATCTGGATCATTCGAGATTGGTGTTAAGGGTCGCGAATTTAAAATAGCTTCGATTTCCACAATTATTGTTTCCAGTTCTTCGTGCGTTAACGATTCTGTTGATACACTGCGTATCAAAAGATGTTTTGCCGATTTCACCGCAGCCTCCCATAAGCCTCCAAAATGGGGTGCTCTCGGTGGAATGAAATTGAAGTTTATACCCTTAGTGCTGGAAGCGGAGATTATTGTTTCTTGAGCCTTAGCGGACTGTATGCTTTCAGATAATTCCGCTAATTGATTTTTTGCTCCGATGAAATTGGTAGCGTT
Source organism: Gymnocheta viridis (assembly GCA_956483585.1). NCBI lineage: Eukaryota > Metazoa > Arthropoda > Insecta > Diptera > Tachinidae > Gymnocheta > Gymnocheta viridis. The sequence goes on from OY101443.1 coordinate 27,176,966, forward strand.
GTCGGAGTAGAGATTTTGGCAGTGTCCTCGGCGAGCAATGAACCTTTTAAGGGCACCAATGAATGCCTCAGTTGTTAAGTCAGACTCCAGTTCTAAATGAACTGCCTTTGTTGTGAAACAGCAGAATACGGCTATGTAAGCCTTGGTTGGCCTTTTCCCCCTGACTTTGTGATGTATTCAGAATGGACCACAGTAGTCTACGCCGGAATTTATGAACGGACGAGCAGGAACCACTCTTGTCTTTGGTAAGTTTCCCATGATTTGTTGATGTAATTGTGGTCGTGCTTTAGTGCATCTTACGCATCTTTGAATCACCGATCGAGCTGTTATCTTTCCCTTTATTGGCCAAAAACGCTGTCTCATGATATATAATAGTGATTGTGACCCGCAATGTTTGTTATCTTCATGTGTCATAGTAAATAATAATTTTACAAGCGGATCATTGTATGGTAGAATTATTGGATGTTTTGCATCTGCTTGTAGGTTGGAATGTTCTAGTCGTCCTCCTACTCTAAGAATACCTCTTTCATCCAAGCATGGCGCTAGGCTACTAATTGGGCTATTTTTACTAACCTCCTTGCCATCTTGAAGTTGTTTTATTTCTGTAGACAAATCTGACAATTGCATTATTCGAATGATAACACCGAGAGAGTCGTCCAATTCCTTTGGAGTTAGCGAAGTGTGCTTTGCTCGCTCATTCATGGACTTCCTTGAGTTATTTACGAACCGAAGTACGTATGCCAGAATTCGCTGCAGGGTTCTAAATGAATTCTTATGGGGTAGCATGTATATCATGTCGCTGTTAGTCGCTACCACCGTTGCTGTAATCACTCTTTTCCTTTCAATGCTGCTTGTTTCGGACAGCTTGGGTATAAATTTTAACGGCCATAAGTTTTCTTGTCCATGAAGGAAAATTGGTCCATGAAACCATAATCTACTTGTGGGCAGGTTGCTTGGTTGAAGTCCTCGCGATAAAATATCAGCAGGATTATCAGCTGATTTTACATGGCGCCATTGCTCAGCAAGTGTTAATGAGTGGATCGTTGAAACTCTATTAGCCACGAATGTTTTATAAGAGGATGATTGTGAACTTATCCAGGATAATACAATCTCAGAATCGGTCCACAGAAGCATAGGCTGATTCTGCAATTTTAAGTCAACTTTCACTCTTTGAGCAAGTTTAGCTGCTACAACTGCGGCACATAACTCTAATCGAGGAAGTGTTTGTTGTTTTAACGGAGCCACCTTTGATTTTGCGCATAGCAACCGCACGATTATTCGTCCATCACGGAGAACTGCACGGATGTACGCAGCCGCACCGAAGGCCCTCTCAGATGCGTCAGCAAATACGTGTAATTGTGTTTCTACAGGAATCTCACCATTGAATATACGTCTTGGTACCTTGAAGTTATTCAAAGTCTCCAAATCCTTTCTGAAGATTTCCCAGACCTTACGAAGATTTTCAGGTAATTGTTCATCCCAATCGAATGGGTGTTGCCACAATTGTTGAATAAATATTTTCGCCTTGACAACAACAGGAGCTAGGAGGCCAAGAGGATCAAACAATCTTGCCAACTCAGAAGTTGCTGTACGTTTTGAAATTACTTGTTGCTCGTTAGATTTTACTTTGATGCAAAAATGATCGGTTTTGGGCACCCAAGATAAGCCCAAAGTTTTTATTGTTTTGTTCGTACTATCATCGAGATCTAAGTTGACTTCTCTATCACTATGTGGTATATCCTTTAGTAGCCTTGGGTTGTTTGAACACCATTTTCTTAAATTAAATCCGTGTTTCTTCAGAATAATTCTCAGTTCCTTTTGAGTTTCAACCGCGAGATTCAAGCTATCTGAACCTCCAAGCCCATCATCCACATAAAAATTTTCTTTTAGCAGTTGCGCACCCAGTGGATATCGATCTGTATTTTCTTCTGCAATTCGTTGTAGACATTTGGTGGCTAAGTAAGGAGCTGCTCGCGTGCCGTATGTTACCGTATTAAGCCTATAATAAGTAATTGGTAGTGATGGGTTTTCTCTCCAAATGATTAATTGGTGTTGGTGATTGTCTGGGTTGATTAATATCTGCCTGTACATTTTTTCTATGTCTGTTGTACAGACAAATTTTGGCAGTCGGAAACGAAGTAGAATTGAAAAAAGTTCACTCTGGACAGTTGGTCCAGTATACATGAGGTCATTGAGAGAATGTCCTGTCGATGTTTTCGCAGATGCGTCGAAGACCACTCTAAGTTTTGTAGTAGTACTGTCAGGTTTTATCACGCAGTGATGCGGGATGAAATATTTTGGACTTGGTAAACTATCAAGCTGTACTCTTTGCTTGTGTCCTAATTGTTCATATTCTTTCATGAATTGAATATATTGACTTCGAATGTCTTCATTCTTTTGAAGTCGTTGCTCTAGACTGATAAATCTATTGTATGCCATTTGATGTGAGTTACCCAATGCTGCTGGATTATCTCTGAATGGGAGACTGACAATAAAACGTCCATCTTTGTGATTGTGAACGTGCTGATTAAAGTGCGATTCGCATAATTGTTCTGCTGGAGACATGATGTTTTCGTTTGATTCTACATCATCGAGCTTCCACAGTTGTTCTATTGCTTGTTCCAATGAGTTTTCACCGTCAAATATTGCGCATGTCAGTGTTGAAGATGGACGAGAATCAGAGTACTGTTTTATGGAACCGCCGACAATCCAGCCAAGTGCAGTATTTTGAAGTATTGGATGATCTTCAGTTAGTTTTATTGTCCCAGGTTGCATAAGACTGAAGTAAAATTCTGCTCCGAGAAGAATATCTACCCTCTCAGGCATGTTGAATTTGGGATCTGCTAAGCGAATGTTGTTTGGAATTTTCCAAGTAGAAATATCAATATTGCGATTTGGCTGCACTGGGATAATAGTTGGTAGAACAAATGCTTCTAAGTTTGTTGAGAAGTCACTATTTATGGATATCATTTCCACATTTACACTATGGGATGCTTTTTTTTGGATCCTTCCAGCTCCGTCAATGCACAGATAGGCTTCTGCTGTTGAAAGGGATAACTTCTTGATGAGTCGTTCAGTCACAATGTTGACTTGTGAACCTGAATCTAGTACGGCCCTGAATTCCTCTGACATGCCGTTTGCAGCCTTGACTATGACCTTTGCTGTGGCTAACATGACGTAGTTCTGCTCTTTTGTTGAAGCTGAAGAAACTGCCACTGTATTAACGGGGGATGCATCGTGCCTAGTGGTAGTAATGTGGACAGATGGGTTTTGTGCACCTCGCGATACCTTTGGCAAATGCAACAAAGTGTGGTGTTTATTGTTACATTTCTTGCAGCAGCCACGAGTACAAGTTTTGGCCATATGATTGGCTTTAAGGCAATTCACACATAACTTCTGTTGTTGTATCCATCTTAGTCTTTCGGATTCTGCCATTGCCAAGAACCGATTACATTGATAAATGAGGTGTTTACCATTATTACATACTTTACAATTGTTATTGCAATTTTCCATTGCTGCTACTGAGGACACAGATCTTTGATGGATAGTCGATTTTTCTTTGTACCCAATTGATTCCATTGATTCAAATTGCGCCTCTAAGAATGACAAGAATTCTTTAATTGTTGGGACTTCTTTGGGTTTCGCTAATGATTGTATAAACTGAACGTAAAGGGATCGGTCCAGTTTTTTAATCATTAGCTGGATCAGCATAGCGTCCCAGGATGTCGTGTCGACGTGTAGGTTGTTTAGCGCCAGTAAACATTCCTTTGTGGTGTCATGAAGTGCCTTTATTGATGCACTCGACAATGTTCCTGTTGGTTGGTTCAAAATTTTGTCTACTAAAGTTGCTACTATGACTCTTTTGTTATTGAATCGCTCCTGCAACAGTGTCCAGGCCGTTTTGTAATTTTCTTCGGTTAATGATAGATGACTTATGAGTCTTGCTGCTTCTCCAGACAGGTTTGATTTAAGGTACCACATTTTTTGTACCTGAGGCAATAGTTGTTTATCTACCATTTCAGTGAATAGTTCGTAGAATTGACACCATTTTAAATAATCCCCATTAAAATTCGGAATTGTCACTTTTGGAAGAGGCAGTGTGCCATATACTGCTGAATTGTTTGGTAAATTCGGTAAATTATCGTTCACGAGTTGATTGGCTTGATCTCCCATTACGGCCAAATCTACTAAGGACTGTTGAACTAAGTCGTCTAGAATATAGTATTCATTTTGATCAAATCCCAATGTTGAGGGAACCTCTACCTTCTGCCATATTTCATCAGATAAATTTTGAATTTGAGACCACAAGTTCTTTATACCTTCACTTTTGATTTTATAAAATTGTGATGGTTGGTCATTATTTATTGATGATAACCCGTTCACCAAGCGTGTCAACGCCGCACTGTGGCTGAAAATCGTTTTTCATTGGCCAAAAGTCTTTTTTTTGTCACCGATTTTTAAAATTTTTACGCCCTTTTGCAGCTAATATATCCAGATTAAGGTAGCCAAAAAATTAGGTTAAACTATTGATAATTGTGAGCGTGGCATGCTGTCAAACTCAACGGTTTTTTGTAATTTCAGAAAAAGGTGTTTTTCTGTTGTTTTTTATCAAAAATAAATGATTACTACTCGCAAGCTATCATCGATAATGGCCTGCGGTCTTTTTTGTAAGTGGTCAGAGCTCTAGCGTTTAATATTAAGGGCGTTACGGAATATTTATGAAACTACTATATTTTTCTCAAATTTAAACTTTAGTGGAATAGAACTTCTAGGGAACAAAAGGGAACAAGAAATGTATACCACCCGGAGAAAGGTGAAAGTGTCCTCTTTAACGCTATATATACTTTTGCACCCGCCACGAGCCGCCTGTAGAACACTTTTTTCATTTTAATGAAATTACTCCAAAGTACTCGTATACAATGGTGTATATAATTTTCACTTTTTTGCCTAAAAGTTTATGTTTTTTACTTTAGACTACGTAAAACTAAAAAAATTAAATATAATACCTGCGAAAGGGTTTAATGGCTTTGTTTTGATCAGCCAAAAATTGGTAATAAAATTATCACAAATTATCACAAAATTCTACAGTAAACATATGATCTGTTACTAAATTTACCTGTTATCAAATGTTAGGGTCAACCAAAGTCATAAGCAATTTTATAACAATAATCGGGACATTAAAGCACTAAAGAAAAAAAAATAACCCAACAACAACAACAAATATTGGCGAGATACTAATCAGTTTTACCTGATATTAAGGTCTGGACAACATGTGCAGTTTTGTGCAATTTAAGCACTACCTGCTATGAAATTAAAGATCAATGTGTGAATAACATGTATCTAAAAATGTATAAAACTACGGATTCGATAAGGGATTACTCAGTTAATCCTCTAAGTGTACGGATAAAACATAACAGACGCAAATAAAAATATTCAGAAAAATATGAAGAGCTTCAGTTATAAAGAACTGGCGGAAGAGTATTTTAGAAACAAAAACCAGGAAGATGTTCTTAGTTACGTTAAAATAAAATTAATCTTAAATTCGTGTAGCACCGAAATGCAAGAGCAATTATATAATTTCGTCAAAGCACTAAAAAACGCTACAAAGAAGTTAGCTACAGTAAACAAAACTTTCAAAAAAGAAACTCATGATGCCATTAACAAAGAAGTTAGTGATATCAAGACCCAAATTGCAACACTACAGCCATTACAATTACAGTTGGATGGGCAGCAAATTGAAGTAAGCTACCAATTAGTGCTGACAATGATAGATGGAAAAGTAGGTCAGGCTTTGGCTAACATGAATGCTGCATCCAGCTGCATTATATGCCAAGCAACATCAACCCAATTAAACCAAGTCCCGACAAAATCATTAGATAATACCGATGCATATGAATTTGGATTATCACCACTACATGCAAGAATACGACTTATGGAACACATACTAAAAATCAGCTATGATTTGGATTTCGGGTCTTCAGGATCAATAAGAAACAACGAAACCAACAAAGAGTTAAGAAGTGCAAAAAAGAAACATGTTCAAGATGAATATCGCAAATTAGGATTGATTATAGATCAGCCAAAACAAGGGTCAGGCAATACAAATGATGGCAATACCGCAAGAAGATTCTTTTCAGATCCAGAAACAGCATCTGAAATAACAGGAGTGGATTTTAACCTTATTTTCAGATTTAAAATAATCCTAGAAGTACTTGCGTGCAATGAAGAAATTGACTCTAGAAAATTTGGAGATTATGCTAAGGAAACTGCAAAAATATATACAACCAACTACCCATGGAGAAATATGTCTGCAACAGTTCACAAAATCCTTTATCATGGAGAAGATGTCATTAAATATCATTTGGTGCCACTTGGAGATCTATCAGAGGAGGCTCAGGAAAAAAGGAACAAGGATTACAGATTTTATAGAGAGCACAATACTAGAAAATTTTCAAGAAATTCAACAAATGAAGATCTATTTAATATATTATTGGCAACGTCAGATCCGTTTATCTCCAGTATTCGAAATCAATGGAAAGTGGAACATCGGGATTTAGATGAAGAAGCCAAAAAACTACTAAAGAACAGAGATAGCACAGAACAAAATATGGAATATTTGCAATCAATATTTGAGTCAAATGAATAATAATTATAATTGCCTTTCATTGTTATTTAAGTACGAAAAACATAGTATTAGTAAAAAATAATAATAAACGAACCTACCATTGTTACAAATGCTATTAAAATTTATTGCAGTTTTTATTTTAAAATGTTTTTAAAATTATCAAATTTGACAGCAAAAAATAATAAATTTTTCTGTAGTAATAGCAATATTTTTAGATAATATTATTAACGTTTTTTTTAAGTGTAACTATTCTTTGAGTGTAAACAAATTTGCAAATTTGTCAGCAAAAAATTTTAAATTTTTCAGTAATAGCAAAATCTCCAGTTGATTTTACTATTTTTTTCAGTGTACAATTTTTTTAAGTGTAACATAAAAAAAATTCCATTATTACAAAAATTATTTATAATTATTATTAATTTCCAAATATTCAAATTTTTTAATAAATAAAAAAATAATAATTCCATATTTCACTCTAAAAGTTAAAAAAAATTCAAAAGTTCAACTTTGACCTAGAATTCCTTAAAAAGTCCTCAATCAATTTTAATAAAATTTAAACTGAGTCAAGCTGAACTAAATATCTATCCAATAAAAAAAAAATTACTTCAATATTTTGATCGGTTCAAAAGTTACAGAGTTTTGGCCAATGAAAAACGATTTTCAGCCACTGTGCGCCGTCATACGGGCCTTTAGCATCCTAACTAAACCCATGTTGCAATTTGATACATGTTGATCACTTGTAGCATGTTCTATTTGCTTCTCTCTTGTTGTTGGTACAGGCTTCGGGTATCCCTTTGTCTCGCGTAGCTTAGATATCTGAGTCTCAATTAGTTCAATTGTTGTGCTATATGTATTTCCAATTGTTTTGTGCAGATTTTTAGTAATATATGGATCATTATCTGCCAATGTTGGATTTCTTCTTATTGTATTTTCCGTTTTATCAAAAGCTATCCATAATTCCCTTAATTCTTCATGTTTGGTTTCGTAAAATTCTACCGTCCTCCGATCTTGTGGAGCCCTTTTAATATTAGAGACTATTCTTTCAATCTCAATTGCCCTCACCTCCTGTTGAGACACTAGATTTTCCAAGCTTGACATGTTGACTTTTCCTGCGCTGAATAATTTGTTGAGGATGGATGGTAATGTCTTGATAGATCACTGCTTTGCCTTGATGATGAGCAAAATGTCCTTGATGATGAGGAAGATGTCCTTGACGCATTCAAAAATGGTTGCGTATTTTTTAAATTTAGGGGTCACCAAAATGTTTAATGTGAATGAATTAGTGGTTGGTGGTCTAAACACATAAATTTAGGCCTTCACTAATTTGCGTTTTTGTTCCTTGCAAGCACTTGGAAACTTGAAGGACGGTGTTAAACAATAAAACAATAGAATTGCCGTATTATAAAACACTAAAGAAAAACTTTATTTTACTTCTGTTTAAATATAATTAAGACATTAAAGAAAAATGCTTAGTTATACGGAAGTCCAACATTGAATTACAAATCAAGCAAAACTTACATATTGGACTAAAAAATGCTTAACTGATTTTTTAATAATTAATAATACATTATTTGTTGATATTAATATGAATAGTCAATAGGTTGAGTAAGCAAATAAATAAAACTGTAATTAAAGTTTATTGCCAGCTGACCTATATATTAATATAAAATTTTATTAGTTGAGTAAGCGAATTTATTAATTGAATAAATAAGAATAAAATTGCAATTAAAAGTTATTGCCAGCTGGCCTATATATTAATATAAAAAAAATATAACCAAATTTATTAAGTAAAGAACATAACAAATATAATGAACAATAACTACATGTCTTAACACCCTTAGCAAGGTCAAGGGTCGTGAAATATTGACATCTTCCTAACTTCTCCAATATTTCGTCGATGTTGGGAATCGGGCAATTATCATCAATGGTGACTTCGTTTAGCTTACGATAGTCAACCACCAATCTCCATTTTTCTTTCCGCTTGCATCCAGTTTTTTCGGTACAATCCATACTGGAGCTGAATATGGTGAATGGCTGGGTCTGATTATCCTACCATTCAACATTTCTTTAATTTGTCTACCCACTTCTTCTTTGTGAATGTATGGGTATCTATAAGTTTTTGTATTAATTGGAATGTTATTCACAGTCCTTATTTCATGTTTTATTGCATTGGTAAAAGTTAAATCGCTATTCTCTGTATAAAATATTTTTTTAAATTCGTTTATTAATTGTAATATTTTTTCTTTTTCTTCGCTATTGAGGTGCTCAACTCTTATTTGTTCCGAAATTGGAAGTTGTTGAGTTTCTTCTCCTATATTATATATGCAGAAATTTTCCGTTTTAACGTTTTCAATTTTGAGAGGGGAAAATTTTATAATGTTTGGGGTGTCTCCGCTAAAATTTATTGTAGCGTTAATTTTAAAGTTATCTGCTTCATATACGCCTTCTAATATCTCTAGATACTTATCGGTTGAAAATTCTTGGTTTTTGTACACTAATCCTTCTTTGTACTCTACGGGTAATTCGAGTTGATATATTCCTGGTTTTTCAAAATGATACTCTACTTGTTGATCTTCCTACCTTAGTGGTATTTGCTTCTCACCTACAATGATTACGTCGTCGTTTAAATTTATTATTGCTCCTAATGGCTTTAAGATATTATTTTCTATCAATCCATCGTAAAAGTCATGAAAGTTACAAACAAAAAATTCAGTTGATTCGTCCTTACTACCTAGTTCTTCAAAAAGAGGGATACGAACCTTTTTATTTATTTTGATTATATGTTGTAGAGTTTTAATAGTTATTTCATGCGTTGGTATATTCCATTTTGGGTGGCATATGCCTGGATTAATAATTGAATGTGAAGCTCCTGTATCAATTAAAAATTTTAAATAGCCTAATTTAGATTTTATTGTTATATGTGGTAATCTTCCTGTGAGGCTGGAAATTGAAAATTTTCATATGTTGGTTGTTGTTTGATGTTTTGGAAAGTATTTACGTCCATAGGTTCTGGTTGATTTTTTTGCTTGTGGCTTATATTTGGTGTATTATAAGGGCTATTGTAATTTCTTTGTTGGTTTGAATTATTGTTAAGCCTATACTGAAAATTTTGTCTAGAATGATTTTCTTGTGAATTGTAATTAGGTCTGTGTTGGATATTGTGTCTGTTATGATTGTTAGAATTAAAATTATGTTTATATTGAGAATTTGAATTTGGTCTTTGTAAACTAGAATTGTATCTGTTATCATTTTTGTAATTTTGTTTATTAAAATTTTGGTTTCTTGGTTCATTTTCGGTTTGTCTGATCTTGTTGCCATTGTATGCATATCCTGCTTGAAGGAGAATTTCCATTGCTTCCTCCAGCGTATTTGGGTTTCGGCAAGTCAGTATAGTTTTCATTGGTTCGGGAATTTTTCCTTTAAAAATATTAAGTGCTGACTTCATGTTGTTTTTGGCTATTTCGGCTGTGCCAAGATTTTCTCCCATTATTAAATTAGTTTTATTATTTAATCTTCGTAGCCTATTTTTTATTTCGTTATAGAATTCTGTCGTGTTTGTTCTAAATACTACTGCTCTCATATTATCATAAAGTTCCTCTATGTTCAATCTTTCTCCAAAATTATTTATAAGGACATTCTTAATGTCCGCCCATGACTGTACATGAAAATTTATTTCCATTACTTCCCTAGCTCTACCTTGTAACCTACTTTTTATTATATCAGAGAAGAAAAGTTGAGACGTTTGGTCGTATTGTGTTAGTAAATGGTGTATTCTATCTATAAGGGTAATAAAGTTGTAAAGGTCATGTTGTGTTCCGCTAAATTCAGGTAATGTTTTGAGGTATTTAATAGGGTCAACGGTAACAGAAGGTGCTTGAGCCATGATTGAATAAGCAAAAATGAATCTATATATATCAAATACTTAAAACTTTTATTTAATAATTTTAATCTTTCTTTTCTTTCTTGCCAAAAAGATTGGTTTTGTGTAAAAAAAAATTTTATTTATAATTTATATCTTTGTTTTATATGATTTTTGTTCTTCTCATTTTCTTTCTTTTCTTTTGAAAAATTTTCTTTCGTAGCAGTAACTTTGTAAAAACTAAAATATATGTATATACTTATAATATGTGTAAATAGCTTACTTTGTTGTATAATTTTTCGTAAACGTTGTCTTCTTCAGTTGGAAAATGTTGATTTGATGTTTTCTTTAAATTACTTGTTGGTTTGACTTTTACTTGTTGGTTTGACTTCTTCTTCAGGTGAAAAATGTTGATTTGATGTCTTCTTTGAATTAATTGTTGGTTCGACTTCTTCTTCAGTTGGAAAATGTTGATTTGATGTCTTCTTTAAATTAATTGTTGGTTTGACGTCTTCTTCAGTTGGCAAATGTTGATTTGATGTCTACCTTGATTCTCTAAGGATTTTTTTTCGTGTTTAAAATGTTTATATCACCTACTTTAGTTCTTAAAGATTTTTTTTTGTTCAAAATTGTTTACTTAATTCTTTAAGGATTTATTTTTTTATTCAAAAAAAGATGTCTTATTTTATGCTTTAAGTCTTTAAGGATTTTTTTTTTGTTCAAAAATGTTTACTTCACTACCTTAATTCTTTAAGGATTTTTTTTGTTCAAAAATGTTTACTTCACTACCTTAATTCTTGAAGGATTTTTTTTTGTTCAAAAATGTTTTATTTTTATACGCGTTAATTATTAAGATGAAAAAAATGTCCTCGATTCTTCATGGATATTTTTCCGCGTATCCCATCCTCGTCGCCAATTAAATCACAAGTTTTCAATTATTAAAAAATAAAACAATTCTTTGTTTTTATTTTTAATATCTTACTTTATTTGTTGAATCAAGGAATATGACTGTCCGATTTACAAAAGTTCTTAAGATTAAATACTAAATAAATAATAATAAATTGACAGAACTGCATTTTGAAGCAAACGGGAAATTCTTCAGAATTCCGGTTTTAAAAATTATTGATAGCACGTACTTCAATACAAAATGCAATTCTGATTAGAAAGCAAAATAAAAATACAATCAAAATTACATAGAATTTTTATTATTAAAATTAATATGTTCAACGCCTCTTAAGAATTTCGGTCGTAAAAACACAGAAAGTAAAAGGGAAATGCACTTAAAATTCTTTAGAATTTTGTCATTGGAAAATGTTAAAATACGAAGTGCAGTTTCAAGCATTTTATAAACAAATAAAATTCAATAGAATTAAAATTAATGAGTTCAATGCCTCTTATGAACTTCAAGTGTAGAAAATATATTATTAAAAGGCGTTGCCCAAAATTAATTGGAAAACAAGAAAAGAACTTAGTTTAATTCGATTATTGTATGTTTATGTATTAATGAACGTATGTATGTAAAACAGACGTTCATATTAGGGAAAAATGTAATAATAGTGTTAAAACTACTCGTAAAGTGTACATGTATGTGTGTATACATACATGTATGTTTATATTAATATTTTGTGTGATGGTGTGGTGGATATCATAACTCTTAATCTCAGAGCCAATGACTCTGGAAAAAGCGAGAGAGTATGGAATATTTCGAAAAATTAATCATCAGATATGCAATTTCGTGCTAACCGAAATTGATTTAATTTGTAAGAAGTGAATAAGTTGTACTTTTCGTATTCTAATTTGTTAAATAATACGGGTAAATAGTTGATATTCCCTAGTCACTAGTATTAACCGTCAAAAGTGGCAAAGTCGAACAAGGAACGCTGATGAGATGGTGTAGCGACACGTCGAAATCAGTCCTGATCTGTTCTGCTAGTCTAATGAATAAATTGTTTCAAATAAAAGTACTCTCTTAAAATAATGAATTTATAGAAAAACAATTTCTTAAAAATTAAGAAGAAATTGGTAAAAACTCAGGTTTGAACACAAGCCAAAAATTTCATTTCAATAATTTTACTCTAATATACTTATGTCAATTTGGTGACCGTTTCTTTATTTAAATGAGTAGTGTATTTACACCGGTTCTGTATATTTTTTTCCCATAAGGGACAATGTAAAAGTGCACATTATGCCTGGCTGGGAAACGTGATCGTTAAAAATATATTTTGTTAGGTAATTAAGTGTATTTATTATGGAATTGCGTTTTCCATCCTTGGATGGTTGTTTGTATTAGGAGGTTTCATAAAATTTGTATTGTGTATTAAGGGGTTTCAAAAAAAATTTATATGTAAATTTTTTTTTTTTGTTTTCACATGCCTGATTGGAGAGTCAGTCAGGGCTTCTCTATTGAATATCACCCCTGAAACTTCTGTACGAACACCCCTACCCGGACACCTATATTGAACAACTCTGTTGAATGTTTGTCAGGAAGCTGGAAATTTTCTTCATAGGTACAAAATATTTCACCGAGTTAAATATGAACTTCCCTACTAATTTTTTTCAGTTTTGATTGCTGAAAGAAACTGAAACTAATAAAAAAAGGGCATTTCGGTCTATTTTATCCTTTCTGCTAAATGAACCTTTGGAAATCATACGATGTGAAAGAAAGCTAACATTGTATTGTAAAGGGTGTTTTTTAAGCTAGATAGAACTTTAAATTGTAAAAAGTAACACAAAAAATTAAATTTTGATGAAACATTTTTTTTATTTGTTTCAGTATACTCTGACAAATCATCATGAATAGACTCACGCTTGAACAACGCTACGAAATTATCCAAATTTACTTTGAAAATCAGTGGTCGATTTTGTTTGTTGTTTTATCGCAAAATTGTGTTCAGCGATGAGGCGCATTTTAGGCTTAACGGGTTTGTTAATAAGCAAAATTGCCGCATATAGAGTGAGACCAATCCACAAGAGACCCTACAGACTCCATTACATGCAGAAAAATGCACCGTTTGGTGCGGTTTTCACGCTGGTGGCATCATCGGAACTTATTTCTTCAAAAATGAGGCCGGAGCTCGCGTTACGGTCAATGGAGATCGTTACCGCACCATGATCAATGAAAATATGGATGACATTGATCCGGAGGAGATGTGGTTTCAACAGGATGGCGCTACGTGCCATACGGCGAACGCAACCATCGACTTATTGAAATCAAAATTTGGCGATAACTTGATTTCGAGAAATTGACCTGTCAATTGGCCTCCAAGATCGTGCGATTTGACACCTCTCGATTATTTCCTGTGGGGCTACGTGAAGTCACTGGTTTATGCTGATAAACCAGCAACAATTGACGCCTTGGAGGCCAGCATTGTTCGTGTTATTCGTGACATACGGCCAGCAGTGCTCGAAAAAGTAGCCCAAAATTGGACGTCCAGAATGCGCTTCGTCAAGAACAGCCGCGGTGCCCATATGCCCGAAATCATTTTCAAATGTTAATGTCACGTATTGATCTTTCGAATAAAAAAAAAATTTTGATTACAATTTAATTTTTTGTGTTATTTTTTACAATTTCAAGTTCTATCGGGCTTAAAAAAACACCCTTTATGTTACAAATTATGTTGGAACTGGAGAGCTATTTTGTTTTTTACCTAAAATATACAACTATATCACTGATGATACCATTATGGATCTCTCATTACATAAGAAAAATTTCAGTTGGATTTTATTATAAGATTATTTTTGAAAGCAAACAAATGAACATAAATAACTTTTGATTTATTTATTGATATTAAAAAAGTAATAAAAGAACAATACTTTTTGTAAATATTTTCACTTATAATAAGATAATGAATCAAAATAGAAATGTAGTCATAGATGTACAGGGTTTCTGTATTAATAATAATTTATCCGCAAAGGAAGTCTGCGTTGTAGGAGTTGATTCAGAAATTAAAACTTTTCTCATTCTACCCCCTTTTAAATATTCAGAATTAACATATAAAGATAGGATTACAAATAAATGGTTGTACAATCATTTACATGGATTATGTTGGAATGATGGAAATTCAACGCTCAACGAATTTAGAGAATATATAATATCATATCTTAAAAAAGAACATTATCATATTATATATGTTAAAGGAATTGAAAAAGTAAAATGGTTAAGTCAACTGCTTGGAGAAATGGAAATATATATATATAATTTAGATGACTTTAATTGTCCAAATATAAGAATGTTATATAAAAGTAATATTAACATCAATATCTGTAAATATCATAGAAATAGTTGTAAGGAAATGTGTGCTAAAAAAAGTGCAATTTTATATAGAAATTTTATTAATTTATATGTAAACAAAGAGAATATTGAAAACATTTAAAACTTTTGTTTAGTTATTTATGTATTCTGTTGCCAACTAGATCAACTGTATTAAAAAAGGGTCACATCAGGTGAATTAAAGGTTCTATTAGATGGATACAGTTGTCATATCGATAAGGAACACAAGAAATTATTCCTGAGAATGATTAAGGAATTAAGAATGTATAGTAATGATTCTTATCCTTTCATATATTTTCATAATTGAATTCATATATGTAATATTGAAAATATCAGTATACCAAATGTTAATATATGTGCATTTAATTTATATTATAACGAATATATGAATATTAACACAGAAACTTTTTAATTTATATATAAGACTTTTTAAACTATTAACCTATATCTGAAAAGTAAAAGAAATACATATAAACATTTTAATTGTTATGAAATCTGAAAAAGTAAGATAAAAAATCTTCATAATAAATAAAAACACATCATATATATTTCTGTATATCAATTAGTTTTATTTAAAATATTTATTTTAGTATGTATTTTTATTAGATTAGGCTGAAAATAGAAAGAATGTTATTGATTGTTCTAAGTAATTTGGAATGAATTTCCGTCATCCCACGTCAAATTTGGTTGATAAACAGACCGGTTTCGGCTATGTGCCATCTTCAGTGTTCTCTCAGTAACTAATGGTTTTTTTTTTTTTTTTTTTTGTGTTGTCCCTTGTCTTTCGTATAGTTTCCTTGTGTACCTAACCTCTTTTCCTCTCTTTCTCTCTTGTTCGTGTCTGCATCTCTCTCGTTCGTATATATTCGTGTGTGGCTCTCTCTCGTTCGTATATATTCCTGTGTGCTCTATATCTACCTGCTTCTTGTTCGTTTAATTTTTCTCTTGTTAGTCTCTTGTGTTTACCGTTACAGTTTATTATTTGAGTGATCATTTGCTAGGTGTTTTATCTTTGTGTAGGTAATAGTCTGTGATTGTACGTTTTTGGGTTTCTTTTTGGTTTTGTTCGTTCTGTTCTAAGCTTTGTTTAAACAAATTTCTGAAAAACACTCGCATTTATACTAAATTATGCTAGCGCATGTCTTAAGAAAAAGCAATATTATAAAACCATGAAGAAAATATTTATTTTTCATAGTAAAAAAATTTCTTTAAATTTACAACATTCGGTCATACAATTTTCACATCTGTATGCTGATAAACAGTTACATGTTGAATTCGTTTTTCTATTAGTTTCATTTTCTTTCAACAATCAAAACTACAAAAAAATCAAAACAAAATCACAACGATTTACGTTATAAGAATTTTCTCGGTATCGCAAACATTTATTTTTTCGATAAATGAAAGCGACAAACAAGAAAGTTGGTAGAGGAGCAGACACTCATGAAAATGCCAACTCAAAATTTTTCAATAAAAAAAGATGAACTGCAATAAAAAAAGGTAGACAGAAAGAAAAACAGAAAGGACAAGTGTAATAAAAAAGAGATAGACCGGCACAGGTGTTTAACTTTGCTTAAGAATTTTTCATGTATCTCATACATTTATGTAATGCAAATGCATGTTGGTTTTGTAACCTCTTTTTAAATTTCTGATCCTTTTTCTTTGAAAAAATAAGAAATATGTATGTGTAATGAAATTGTGTATCCTTATACACATAAATATACGCACTGGGGTGTGAAATAGGTATAGATAACAAGCTAGACGGTAGAGAAGGACAGACAGAAAATGATCCAATGCAAACAAACGCACACATGCGCAATATAATAAAATATTCTAACGAGCTCACTCAAACTGACCAATAGCGATATAAATGTGCACACATATGTACATATACGACAATAGAATGCATTTAAAAATAGACAATGTTTCACTTTCTCGCACCCTTATTTTTCATTAAAAATAGACAGACAATAGAGGACACAGTCAAACATTTATGGTTTACTTTAAACATAAGAAAAAACACAAGCCCTAAGTTAATGCATCTTATCAAGTGCAATAAAAAGAAAATGCTAATGAATAGACAGAAAGGATAAGGGTAATAAAAATAGACCGAAATGCCCTTTTTTTATTAGTTTCAGTTTCTTTCAGCAATCAAAACTGAAAAAAATTAGTAGGGAAGTTCATATTTAACTCGGTGAAATATTTTGTACCTATGAAGAAAATTTCCAGCTTCCTGACAAACATTCAACAGAGTTGTTCAATATAGGTGTCCGGGTAGGGGTGTTCGTACAGAAGTTTCAGGGGTGATATTCAATAGAGAAGCCCTGACTGACTCTCCAATCAGGCATGTGAAAACAAAAAAAAAATTTACATATAAATTTTTTTTGAAACCCCTTAATACACAATACAAATTTTATGAAACCTCCTAATACAAACAACCATCCAAGGATGGAAAACGCATTTCCATAATAAATACACTTAATTACCTAACAAAATATATTTTTAACGATCACGTTTCCCAGCCAGGCATAATGTGCACTTTTACATTGTCACTTATGGGAAAAAAATATACAGAACCGGTGTAAATACACTACTTAAATGTTTATTCAAAATGATGAGCTTGAGGTTGATTCTTTTTTACATATATATCTATATTTTGGTACTCCTTTTGTGTAGCTTCTTCAAAATAATAAACAATTAACATTAATGTACAAAATCTAAAGTGGTAAATAGATTATAAAATAGATTTTTATTATCAATACCAAATTTGATTTTAAATATATATGTACGAGTATTTAAATAATTATAATATATTAAGAAATAAATTTTTAAACGTGCTTAGTTAGTGCATTTAAAAATAAATTTGTGATAATATGAAAAAAATTGCAGCCAAGCTAGAATGCTCAGAATGTCAAAGAGCTTTTCAAAGTGAGGAAAATCTCAGAGAGCATGAAAGATCTCATGCATCGAGCTCAACAAAAAATGTAGTAAGCTAAGAAGAAGTGCTTTTAAATACAGGATTACTAGGATACTAGCATATGAAAATGGTAATGAAGAATGTTTTCTGCTCGATATGTTTATGTAGGAAGCTGAGGAGCCGTTAAATAGAGAAATTGACAACTTCTTAAAAGCTAATGATGTTGTTAAATTTAATATGGAGATACATATATGGTTTATATTCTTGCCCCAGTGTAAGAGAATTAAGAAATACCCCATTAGAAGTGAAACAATTTGAAACGAAAGTGAAGGAAATTTTAAATATAGCAGAGTTTTGCGATTAATGTGTTTATAATATTCAAAGAATATTAACAAAAAATGGAAGACTTTCAAGAGCGGGATAGTGGTTGGACTCTAGTTCAACTTTTAAAACTTCATGTATTTTCATATTTGAAGATATTCAAACTTGCATTCCGAATGGGGGCAGGTCATCAACAATACTTGTTGATAAGCATATACCATACGAATTTTCATATTATATTAAGTGTAGTTTCGATGATCAATTAAATATTCTACGTAGTTTTAACGGTTTAGATGCCTCCAAGCAGTTTATAGATAGTTTAGTGAAAGATGTAAAATATTTAAATAGTAATTACATAACTAAAATAAAGCCCATGATACCATGAAAATTTAAATTTCATTTTAAATAGTATACGTGACATTTGTTTGAAAATTATTTCAAACGAATGTAAAGTAAGAGACCACTGTCACTTCAGCAGTAAATATATAGCGCCTGCACACAGTTCATATAATCTAACTTACAAAGAACCGAAATTCTATCCACACTATTAACACGAGAAAATTTTGGTGCCATCAATAATTGTTTTGGATGTTACATATCGAAATGAATCAATAAAAACTAGACCAATCCATATTCAAATTGAATTAAAAACCTTAAAATCATTCCTGCTAACACATCATTAATTACACAGTGTAACACAAAAAACCCATATACGACCACCACTACGTGATAAAAGACCAGAAAAGAAGACCCGTGTCTCTCAGTTTTGCCCAAAGTCATGCACTTTTTTTATGGGCCCCCAAAGATTTAGGGCCCCGATGTCATTATACAAAATACTGATCATTTTCTCAGGATCATATCTTGCAAACAGTTCGGAATTTTCATTTACTCTCTGAAGCAAAGTTGTAGATCTTGTCATAAAGAACAAAAATTGTGAACATATAAAATCAAAAAAATTTCCATCTGCAAAATCTTCAGCCGCAAAAGTGAAAAATTTCCCGAAATTTTTTTTAATTTCATTTGTTTTTTCTTTACTTTAACAATAAAATATATAGCATGCTTTCTATTACAAAAATCTTCCTACGATCTCAATAAACAATTTTCTAGAACACATGAACTTCTTAGGAATGATTCTTAATACCGTTTAGGTAGCGCTCAAGTAGCCGCAAAAGTGAAAAATTTCCCGAAAATTTTTTTATTTCATTTGTTTTTTCTTTTAGTTTGTTTAAGGAAAAAAATAAATAATAATAATAAATAGAAAAAATTACAAAAAAAAATTTATTTTTTCCTTCATTTATGGTGAATATAGAATGAAAAATAGGTAAGTGAATTATAATTTCAAGATACATATAATTATATTCAAAGATCTTCTGATGAAAGTGAAAAAGGAGTCAAAATTAGTATAAATATCAATTCTGACAACATTAAGGTTTATTCACAAACGCTTTGCCTACACGTTCTCGTTCGTAAGGATGATACTAAACGATATATACGATTTTTTTAAACGGTGTTCCTATATTATTTCTAATGAAGATTAATATGAGCTTATCAATATTCAATCTCATTTACAGGGAGCTAGTAACTTGAAAACAACGAAAAATAAATTTTTCGAAAATTGTGAAGATTGTTCTTGGTCTAACGAAAATGAAATATGTGGACCAGACACTTGTTCAAGTTCATATCATAGAAGCCGTAATATGGATATGGAGAAAGAAGCAAACACCCTAATGAAATTTTATTATAACGTATAAGTTAAGAACTTCCTTAATAGGAGTTCTAAAAAAAATTTATTTTTTTGTTTTTTTTCTTTTGGTCAAGTGACCGCACTTTATTCAATTCAAATTACAACTGTGTTAATACAATAATCTTCTTACAATTTATATCTTATTAATTTTATCAAGTAAAAAATAATAAATGCAAAAAGTGCTTAACTATTGATTTCAATTCTATTTAATTTAGTTTCGAAATTTTGCTAATAATAATGTGTCTCAATTTTCTTTTGCAATAACAAGCCATTAACCTTAGCTAATGCACTTTTAATTAGGTCAACAATATTTCTTTTATTTTCATTTTCTTATTTCATGTGCCTTGCACTTTTTATTACGATAGTGTTAAATTGCATTTTTGATTTCTTAATTAGGTTGACAATATTTCTTTTGCTTTTATTTTCTTATTTCGTGTACTTAGCTTTTTTATTAACAACAGTGTTAACTCTTCCCCTCTTAAGAATGTTTGCCCTCAAACATTGGAAATGGACAATCTTGGTGGTTTAAGTGGAGCCGAAATGATAACAAATGGTTCGTTTAGATTTCTATCTGAAATGACTTCTGGAGTATACTCTGACTTTGGTGTAGTTCTGATATATTCAATATTATTTTCATTTGTATTTTTATTAGTTGAGTTGGTATGAAATATTATTTTCTTCTTGGTTTTGCAAATGATAAAGTTATGATTGATATCAGGATAACAAGAATGAGACCAGCTAATGATTTATTAACAACTGCTTCCGTCTCTAAGAGTTTGATTTTATTTGTATTAGTTAAATGAAGTTGGTTTAGTTTTTCTAAGGAAAGCATTTCGATATATTGTTTTTCTAAAGGGGTTTGTTGCACTATTTGTGGTGAAGCTGATATCATTGGAGCTTCCATATTCCGAAAAATTTTATTATTAATAGTAATGGATTCATTATGGAAGTTTACTAAATATGTTCTATTTATTGATTTATTATTTATTCTTCCATAGGAGTCATTTAATATTATTGTACCTGGTTTTAATTCTTCTACCGCTGGGTTATGGAAAGCATCTGAAATGTCGCAATGTGGTCAAGATCCATTTAGAAGGGGTGGGATACAAGTAGAGTTAACAATGTCTTTCAAATCGTTTTTTTTACAAATTGTGGCAGTATTGATAATAGTAAAATTTTTCTTAATAGCTAACACTTTTCCTTTATATTTTAAAATTTCCTTAAAATCTATGTTTATAATTTTATTATCTTTTTTTATAGGTTTTATTAATATTTTTTTATAAGTTCCTTCGGAAGTAAGTGGGAACTGTATAATGTATAGTAAAGTGGAATTAATGTTTATAAGTAATTAGTCGAACTTTTATTAATATTTTTATATATTGAAACGATTAATTTTGGCTCAAGTTCAAACCCGAATTTACCCATTTATTTATTCTAATTTTTTTTTTTTTAATTTTTATTAGAAAATTTTTTGGATAAATTCATTATTATTTTTTTATTAAGAGAGTACTATATATAGAACAATTTTTATTATTCATCATACTAGCAGAACGGATCATTACTGATTTCGAGGTCGCTACACCATCTCATCAGCGTTCTTTGTTCAATTTTACCACTTTTGACGGTGGATACTAGTGATCAGGAATATCAACTATTTAACCGTATTATTTAACAAATTAGGATACGAAAAGTACAAACTTATACATTTTCACATGTCAAATCAATTTCGGTTAGTACGAAATCCCATCTATGATGAATAACTACTCTATATATTTCAGTCTCTCTTGCTTATTCAGCGCCATTGGCTGCTGAGAAATAAGCGGTACTTAATCATGTTGTTAGGTTTCTGTCATTTGTAGTTGAATTTCTTTTTTAGTCATAAATCAAAAATCAAAAATCTACATGTTTACTTGGTCATAGTTGGTTGAATACTAAAAAAGAAATTCAACTACAAATGACAGAAACCTAACAACATGATTAAGTACCGCTTATTTCTCAGCAGCCAATGGCGCTGAATAAGCAAGAGAGACTGACAATATAGAGTAGTTATTCATCATAGATGGGATTTCGTACTAACCGAAATTGATTTGACATGTGAAAATGTATAAGTTTGTACTTTTCGTATCCTAATTTGTTAAATAATACGGTTAAATAGTTGATATTCCTGATCACTAGTATCCACCGTCAAAAGTGGTAAAATTGAACAAAGAACGCTGATGAGATGGTGTAGCGACCTCGAAATCAGTAATGATCCGTTCTGCTAGTATGATGAATAATAAAAATTGTTCTATATATAGTACTCTCTTAATAAAAAAATAATAATGAATTTATCCAAAAAATTTTCTAATAAAAATTAAAAATAAAAAAATTAGAATAAATAAATGGGTAAATTCGGGTTTGAACTTGAGCCAAAATTAATCGTTTCAATATATAAAAATATTAATAAAAGTTCGACTAATTACTTATAAACATTAATTATAAAAACGATGGCACGCGTCAAAAATCTACATGTTTACTTGGTCATAGTTGGTTGAATACTAAAAAAGAAATTCAACTACAAATGACAGAAACCTAACAACATGATTAGTACCGCTTATTTCTCAGCAGCCATTGGCGCTGAATAAGCAAGAGAGACTGAAATATATAGAGTAGTTATTCATCATAGATGGGATTTCGTACTAACCGAAATTGATTTGACATGTGAAAATGAATAAGTTTGTACTTTTCGTATCCTAATTTGTTAAATAATACGGTTAAATAGTTGATATTCCTGATCACTAGTATCCACCGTAAAAAGTGGTAAAATTGAACAAAGAACGCTGATGAGATGGTGTAGCGACCTCGAAATCAGTACTGATCCGTTCTGCTAGTATGATGAATAATAAAAATTGTTCTATATATAGTACTCTCTTAATAAAAAAATAATAATGAATTTATCCAAAAAATTTTCTAATAAAAATTAAAAATAAAAAAATTAGAATAAATAAATGGGTAAATTCGGGTTTGAACTTGAGCCAAAATTAATCGTTTCAATATGTAAAGTGGAATTTTTATATAGAACTTTAACATTAGCAAATTCTAGTGCTTCTTCTGTTGATACAAATGGAAATCTTTCTCTATTTAGTGTTTCGATTACAATATTTATTTCTTTTTTGTTTTATATAACAGAGTTAATTATGTTATTTTTCGCCCATTGGATGGCGTATTTAATATTTTGTGATTCTTCTTTAACTAATCTTAATATATTTTGCATATTTATACTGACATCATTGCTAATTAAATTTTGGTTTTTTATTGTTTTATCTATTTTATTTGTGTATTCTGTGTTTGTTTATTCTTTTGATAATACTTTCATTTATAATTACTTGTTTATTGTTGTTGGAGTTTAATTCATTAATGTTGCCTTTGACAAGTTCGAAATCATCATGGTCAGGAGAGCCAGCGATATATTTCCATGCGGTGCCGATTAAATTTATTGATCTTTTCTTTCTTATTTCCTCGTTTAATTGTAATGATTCTAGCATTTCCGTAGCTTGTACCAATTCATGTTCTAAGGATGGTATAAATATACTTTAGGGGTGATTACTATTTTTTATAAACGAGTTTATTTCATCAAAAAAATTTTGTACTCGTTCAAGTTTATTAAGTGTATGATTTTGAATGTACCGTCCTAAATTTTAGCTACTCCTTCCGTTAGAGTTATAATGTGGGAAAGTGTGTAGTTAAGGATTTGGATTTCGGCATTGAAAGGCGTAGGATGTTTGTGTAATGAAGGAGAAGGAATCTGCAAATGTATCGATTTGTTACAATTAGCTTCTAATGTTGTTCTTGTGGATAGTTTTATTAGATTCAGTAGTTACATATGTTCCCTTATCTTCTTTAACCAATTCTTTCTTGTATCTAGGTGTTAATTTAGTTCCTAATCTTGTGTTTAATTTTGCAAAAATTATTTCGCCTGGTTCATAAGTTCTTATTTCCTGTCTATGTCTATTATGGTATTGCATGTCAATTTCTTGTTTTTGCTTTAATCTTTCTATGTTTATTACCCTATCATTTTCGAGCTGGGATGGGTCTGTACTAACTCTTCTACCGAAAAATAATTCAATTGGTTTTTGTTTTGTTGTGCTATTTATTGAGCAATTATATTTGTATACTAAAATTTCGAGTAATTCTTTAAAGTTATTATGAATGTTTTCTATTTTTGTACATCGCATGATGCAAATATTAGTTCGCGAAGTGGTTGCCTTATATCTTCTGTTGCCTTGGATTTTATCACTTTTACTTGTGCCTATTTGGAAAATTTGTCAATCGCTGTTAATACCAAATTATTTTCAGTTTTATAAATATCTATATGGATAATTTCGCCGGGATGTTTTGGGATAGGTGTTTCTTTTAATGCGGGTTTCATGGGATGTCTATCGTATTTATTCTCTTTACATGTAATACATTGTTTTACTATTATCTTTATTTTTTTGGACATAGCTGGAAAGTAATATTTTCCCAAAATTTGTTGTTTATTTTCCTTACTGTTTCGGTGTGCTCTGTTGTGTGTTTCTATAATTATGTTGTTTTGCTCTTCCTCATTTCGTACATCTTCTACCTGTAGTGAAGTGAATCGGATTCGATATTTACTAAAGTGCTGTGGATAAATTTCTTGTATTTTTCCCATATTTCTTTCCGTGGTTTTGATTGCTTTAAGGATTGCGGGGTAAAGATATTTTTTTAGAATATTTATAATTTTGCTTTCAGTGAATTCTGGTTCAAATATATGGTGACGGTGGTAATGCAGAAAATAATTTCGAAATTATACTGCGGTGTAGGATGTGTGTGGAGAAAGATTTGATTTTTAAAGCAGTTTATTGGTGTTTCGACGCTTAATATGAGGTTCTGTCCGGAACTATCATCGCTATGTGTTGCTATTGAAAGATAATTTACCTGTTCTGCGTTAGGAATCCTTGATAAGGCATCTGCCACTACGTTTGCTTTCCCTGGTTTGTAGAAAAGTTCGTAGTTATATTCCTCTAAAATAGCCTTCCAGCGCTTCATTTTCTGTTGTTGTTCTTATTACTGAGTGCGTTAGTAAGTGGCTGGTGATCAGTAAATATATTTACTTTTGCAGAGCCGTATAGATAATTTCGAAGCGAGTTTAAGGCCCAAATTATTGCGAGCATTTCTTTCTCATTTGTCGCATAATGCTCATCTGTTTTGTTCAATGTTCGTGATATAAATGCAATTGGCTTGTTGTTTTGTGACAGAACTGCACCTAGGGCGAAGTCAGCAGCATCTGTTGTGAGTTCTAATTCTTTATTGTAATCGGGATAAGCTAGTACGATATCTTGAGAAACCAGAGTGTTTTTCTGTTTTCCGAAAGCCTCGACGGCGTCATCATTTAGTATTATGTGCTTTTGAGATGATTTATTTTTCGAAAGACGATTTTCTTCCCCTCTTAGAATTTGCGTTAGTGGTTTTGCTACTTTAGCATAATCTTTCACAAATCTACGGTAGTAGGCGGATAATTCCAGAAAGGATCGTAGTTCTTTTATCGTTTTTGGTAATGGAAAATTGAGAATAGCTTGAATTTTTCCTTTATTAGTTTTTATACCATCTGCTGAGATTACAAATCCTAGGAATTCTACTTCACTTCTTAGAAAGTGACATTTATTTAGTTGTACTTTTAGGTTTGCTGCTTGAAGTGTTGCAAATATAGCTCGAATGTGCTCTAAATGTTCTTTCTCCGTTTTAATGAATATAACAATATCATCGATGTATACATCGTCTAAAGCTCGTTGAAATATAGACGGAGCATTTTTTAGACCGAAGGGGAGGCGTA
Organism: Gymnocheta viridis; assembly: GCA_956483585.1. Lineage (NCBI taxonomy): Eukaryota > Metazoa > Arthropoda > Insecta > Diptera > Tachinidae > Gymnocheta > Gymnocheta viridis. The sequence continues at coordinate 27,202,526 of OY101443.1, forward strand.
CAAATTCGTATTTGCCGTTCGCGACAGAAAACGCTGTTTTCTTGAAGTCGGATTCTTTTAAGGGGGTTTGGTGGAATCCACTCTTTAAATCTAGGACCGTAAAGTATTTGCTGTTTCCTAATTGCGAAAGGACATCGTTTATTTCGGGTATTGGGTATATCTGTCGGGGATTGTTAGTGAATTTAGTTTCCTATAGTCTATTACGAGTCTATATTGTTTATTGCCAAGTGAGTCTGGTTTTTTCCAACAACCCAAACTGCTGAGTTGTACGGTGAACGTGAAGGTTGAATGATGCCATCATCAAGCAAATTTTTTATTTGTTTTTCGACTTCGGATTTTAACGCCATTGGATACGGGTATTGCTTTGAATAGACTGATGTATCAGTGAAAGTACGAATTTCACCAACTGGTTGTACATGTTAATTTTTGATTAGGTTCAATGAATAATTCAGGATATTCGCTAACTATTTCTCTCATTTTCTCTTTTTGTTCTGAAGACATATGATCATCTCGAATAGCTATTGTATTTATACCTTGAGAAAAATATTGCTTAAGCCTTATTTTTGTATTGTTTCCTATTTGCATAAAACTGTTACGCGTGTAGGTTATTGCGTTGAGTTCTTTTAGCGAATCGTTTCCAAGAATGCCGTCGAACGATTTTAATGTTGGGAGAATATAAAATTTTATTTCCCTTTCTATATTGAGTAATCTTACAAACGTATGTTCCTTAATTTTAATGTTACCTGCTATTGGTTTTGCAAAAAAATATTTCTTTATTAGGTATGGTTTTCTTTGCAATGTCTGGCTGAATATAATTTTTGCTAGAGCCAGTATCAATTAGAAATTTTAGTGTTTTACCGCTCTTGGCTCTACATTCGAAATAAGGTAGCGAAGGGCTCGTCATTCTAAAAAATGGATATCACTGAGCTCGTTAATATGATCTTCATTATATGCCATTCCACTGACTTGATCAGTGTCAAACGAATTATTAACTACATTATTATAAGTTTCTAAATCATTGTCAATGTGAAAGTTTCTTTGTATTTTAGGTCGATAATTGGAGTTTGTGATTGTTGGCGGTGATCTTTTGTTAATGTTTTGTTGTTGTGGTCTGTTCATAAAATTAACTCGTTTTGAATGCAAACTACTATCTATGTCCATAGGTTCCGGTATATGTTGTGGCTTAGGAGGAATGTGTCTTGAAGGATCAAATTGGTGGTAATTATTTGTGTTAGTTTGGGGTTGTGTTGGGTAGTTGTTCATTAGTAGACGATTATCGGTGTTCGGGAATATAAATGGTTTTTGTTGTGTATGAAGAATGTGAGCTAATTGTGGATAAAAATTATTTTGGTTGAATCGAGGTGTTTGGTTAATGTGTTGTGTTTGATAGTTACGTGTGTAGTTGCGAGGTGGAAGTGGAGGAGCAGGTTTCCTACAATTGAAACTTTGTGTATAATTTGCTCGGTAACTTTGATTTTCAAGTTTATGACAAAGATGGAGAGGTTGGGGTAGATTTGCTGGTTCTCTCATGCCAAGAAGTTTCGTTAGATCGCCATTTAAGCCTCTGATAAATGTATCTAAAGCGTTATTGCGATATGATTCTGTTAACAAGTTTAGAGCTTCGTTGGACGCTTCTAAGCTTCCAAGTTTGTTGAGTATTATAGATAAGTCTTTGTAAACCACTTGATAGAAACTTTGAATAGACAATTTCCTTGAACTAATGAAATCATTTGGTATTCGAGGGTAGCTAAATCCCTCTTATCAGAATAATGCAGAGAAAGACACTTAATAATGGACTTCCAATCCAGAGGAGTGTTATAAGATTCGAGGCAACATAAGCATTACCGACGATCTTGTTTTTATTACGCTGAGGATACCATAGTATCTTGGTGTACCTTTAGATGGTTCATAAACTTGTAAGATTCGTTCTACGCTCTTACGCCATGAATTAAACTCGGATTGGTTACCGTTGAATTCACGCAGGCTTTTGACGATATCCGATATTTTGTCGAAATCAGAAAAATTTCCGCGATATTGCGCCTCAATTTCTTGATCAGAAGCTATATTAGGACTTGGGTTTAATACGGATTGAATTAAACCTGGCAATTGTTGCTGTAAAAGCCTAGAAGTAGTTTCAGTAATTATATTATTTAGATCACTAATGTTTAGTGCTCTGGATGCTTGCTCTGTGTTCGCTGCATTTAATACTGCAGGACGTATAAGGTTTTCCGGATTTGACATTATGTAATAGTGAATTTTGGCTTTACTAAAAGAATATTTTTTGTTCTTTTTCTATTATTTTATATTACTTTTGCTTTTATATAGAGTTTAACTAAAATATTTGTCTATAATATTTAATTTTTTATATTGACTTTTTCATTAATTTTAATAAAAATATTTTTTACAAATATTTTATGTCTATAGTATTTAAAATTTTTTTATATTAATCTTTTCATTAATTTTAATAAAAAATATTTTTTTATTTCTAAAATATTTAAATTTTTTTTATATTATCCTTTTTATTGTTAAAAATATTTTTAACAAATATTATTTTATGTCAAAAATATATATAACTTCATCTTACAGTATAGTTATCCGCATTTTTATCCTTACGCCTTCGGTTATGGATAGCTGGCTTGGCACGTAATGCCGTCCATTTTGCTTCAACCGCTACTTGGGGGCCACTGACTATCACTTTTATTTTGTTGATTTTATAATTATTTCACTAATTGTTGCCACTGACTATCACTTCTTCCACAGTTTTTTTTCTCGTTTTCTGTTTATTACTTGTGTTGTAAGTATTTTTTTAATTTCAATGATTTTTGTTCTACTATTATTTTATAATTATATTAATTATATTATATTTATAATTTTTATTTAGTTTTTCCAAGGCTTTGAGGAGGATATTTTTTTAATCCTTTTTAAGTTTTAAGTTTTACTATGTAAAACTGGTTTTTTCTTCTACTATGTAGAATTAGTTTTGTTTAATTTTTTCACGGATTTAGCGAGGACGCTTTTTTCTCCTTTTTTTTGGTTTTAAGTTTCACTACGTAAAACTGGTTTTTTCCTTCTACTATGTAGAATTAGTTTTATTTAATTTTTTCACGGATTTGGCGAGGACACTTTTTACTCCTTTCTGCTGCACTACTTAAGGGCTTTTGCAGAAAGGACACTCACACGTACCGGTTAACTTTTTACTTTTGTTCGGGCGCCAGTTAAGAACTTCCTTAATAGGAGTTCTAAAAAAAATGTATTTTTTTGTTTTTTTCTTTTGGTTCTTTATTAAATTTAAATTACGACTTTGTTAATACAATAGTCTTCTTACAATTTATATCTTATTAATTTTATCAAGTAAAAAATAATAAATGCAAAAAGTGCTTAACTATTGACTTCAATTCTATTTAATTTAGTTTCGAAATTTTGCTTATAATAATATGTCTCAATTTTCTTTTGCAATAAAAAGCCATTAACCTTAGATAATGCACTTTTAATTAGGTCAACAATATTTCTTTTATTTTCATTTTCTTATTTCATGTGCCTTGCACTTTTTATTACGATAGTGTTAAATTGCATTTTTGATTTCTTAATTAGGTTGACAATATTTCTTTTGCTTTTATTTTCTTATTTCGTGTACTTAGCTTTTTTATTAACAACAGTGTTAACTTATATAATGTCAGTAAATATAAAAATTTTAATTTCCAAAAATCTAATAAGTAATGTAAAGTAATAAAAAAATTATTGAAAGATATACATATATATTTGTTTAAATTTAATTTTATATAATAATATGTGTACATATGTCTGTACACTTATGAGCAACATTATATGTAAAATAAAACCTAAAAGTAATATTGTTAAATAAACAGAAATATTTGTTAATGTTTAAAATTGCAATGTTTAAGAATTGAAATTACACAAATAATTTTATCGTGAGAACTTTGTTTATGTGAAATAATTTTTTGTAACTAGAATATCATTTGGATATTCAGCAATATTGTATTGAATACTGATTATTAGGATATTTTACTTTATAAGCCGCTATATTTGTTCAATAAAACCAGAATTAATCTAAGAGCAAAACTAAACACTTGTTTTTATTCTGGTTCTCAAAAAGGGCATTCTAATGCTCGGTAATGCGGCACAAGTGCTTAGGAAATGCTTAACTCTTTTATTATTTGACAATTTCATTTTTCCTAATACCACATAGATATAGTCTTGACCATCATATATAGCCAAGTATGATGTTAAATTAAATGGAGGAAACGACAATATTTCTATAATATTCAGTAGTTATCTTGATCCCGCTGCTATTATTATGCTTAATATTAACAAACATATCCTCATCTCCAGTTAAAAGACATGCTTCGGTTTCGGATGCTGTTGACGTTGTTGCTTCTAACGGTGTTGTTGTGGTTGCTTTAAATAATTTTTTTTTAATTTTTCTTTTTATTTTGTTTTATAGGGGGGGGTCCCATAGAGCTTTGCATAAGACAATATTATGCTGTTATAAGTAATGACGTTTTTTGTTATAAAACGTAGAAAATAAAATAACTTTACAAATAACCTTTTTTCCATTTTTTTTTCTATTAGTATTTGAAATAATTTGACAGAACTGAAATTTTGTTTAGAAAAATTCTTTAATTTATACTGTTTGAACACACTACTACATGCATACACTAATTTACAAATAATTATCTTCGATTCGGAATTCCTCATGACTCATGATTTTTTTCTTCATAGTTTTTCCATGCAAACAGATGTTTACTCTATGTGAAAATTTGTACGTCCTTCTTTCTTAAATTGTCTTTCCTTTGTTAATGCGACATGCTAAACATCATGCACGTGCATGAGAATTTTACCTAAAAACAGATTTTAAAATTTTATTAACGTTCCACCCCTTTTTTTGTGATAAGAATTGTGTGTCCTTCAATAAAAGTATCGATTAATAGATTCGTTAAAAAAAACTGTGGCAAACATAAATGAAAGTATGCATACGTAAGTCTTTCTTTCTTAAGAGTTTTTTTCTACACAAACAAATGTTTAAATGTCATTACCTTTCCATAGAAAAAAATATAAACGAAAACTGAAATAATGCAGCATATTTATAACCTTATATCTTGCTCATCAATTAGTTTTTAATTGTTCTATCCTTTTTTTTAATGCAAGCTTACACATGTCTGAAATAAATGACTAATCGGGATTCATTTCACTTTATCACATACATTTATTGTTTTATAATATACATATTTACAACTTCACAAAACTTGTTATACTATTTAAAAAATTTATGTGTGGATTACTTCAAATATTGCTGAGCCCATTTGGCGATTATCGGTCTTTGTAAATAATTGTCCAAATTTTCTCATTCATATAGAGAGGATCCTCTCTATTTAAATATTTAACGATTCTTTGAGGCAGATAGAACCATTTTTTGTCCTTCAAATATGCTATGACTTTGGTTCCATGTTGTGTAACCTTCCACTCAAAATTTTGTATGGTTCATTTAAGGGAATATCAACAATTTTCGTATACTCTGATTTTATTCCTTGGGCTATGTTAATTAATTGTTGATAGATCTAAAACGCTGACAAATAAAAACAATCATATAATATGTGTAAATATATGTACATATATTTTATAAAGCATCCATATAATAAATAAAAAAATTTACGGACACCACAACGTAACAAAAGAAAAAAGAAGAAGACTCGTATCTCCCAGTTTTGCCCAAAGTAAGGCACTTTTTTATGGGCCCCAAAAGATTTGGGGCCCCGGTGTAATTTTTGCAAAATACTGATCATTTTCTAAGACTCATATCTTGCAAATCGTTCAGAACTTTGATTTACTCTGAGGCAAAGTTGTAGATCTTGTCATAGAGAACAAAAAATGTGAACATATAAAATAAAAAAATCTTCATCTTCAAGATGCAAATCGCAAAAAATTGAAAAAAATCGATTTTTTTACCTTTTTTCCAGTGTCAACTACAAAAATGTACCTCAATAAACAACTTTTTAGAACTTCCTAGGAATGATTCGTAATACCGTTTAGGTAGCAGCAAAAGTGAAAAATTTCCCGAATATTTTTTAATTTCAATTGTTTTTTTCTTTACTGCAACATTGAGACACATACCATGCTATCTATTACAAAAATGTTCCTACGATCTCAATAAACAACTTTCTAGACATATGAACTTCCTAGGGATGATTCTTAATACCATTTAGATAGCGCTTAAGTAGCCGCAAAAGTGAAAAATTTCCCGAACATTTTTTAACAATTCCCAATTTTATGTGGAACGGTGGCAGAAAGATGTCTTGAGTATTGTCAATTGGAGGTCCATTCTTCAGTCTATGTTGTTTCAATTGTTCCTTCACACTTCCTCTTGGTCTTTATGAATTACATGGTTGATTCAGAGGTGAGCGCGAGTCCCAATTACAAAGACAAGAAAAGAATTTTGGAAAGCCCTTGCAAAATGTTGATGACATTCAAATCACAGCACATTTCTATTTATTTTCGAAGTATTTGATTTTTTCACTGTATCTCTCAATGTTTCATAGCTTTCTTTCATGTTAATACCCATTGCTAGCGGAATGGAAGGTTTTCGGTTCGACGCAAATTATGTTTCCGCGTTTGGTTTGTTTTAAAAAAAAACTAAATTTGTTATTTTTTTTTAACTTTATTTATTTTAATCTTAGCTCGACACTTGTTGACCGGCGGGAGGAATCAGACTAACTTATTCTAAATTACAATTGCTTCTTATAGATTAAAATTATTGTTTTTTTTTTGTTAATTATTCTATGGAATTTTAATATTGCATTTTCGTTTGGGAACGGAAATGCAATAAATGCAATTTGACAATATTTAATGAAAAATATTTTATAAGTGAAATGTTATTTAAATTTGAACGGTTGTGATTCTCAGAATTACGACCGAAAAAATAAATATTGTTATATTTTCTTCATTTAGTGCTTTAATTTAGTTAATTCTTTAATATTAAATTTGGAATTCTTGGAATTGCGACCGAAAAATAATTTTGATTTATTAATTTAATTATAATTTCTTTTAATAAATCGGAAGTGGGTTTTATATTATATTTGGCTTTATTTGTTAGTAATTATATTTTCAATAAATTCATCTATAGGGTCATTCTTAATGTAAGTGTTAGTATTTGGTTTTATGTACTTAACTCGCATGCAAAAACACTGCTTTCAAACTTGAAACAGAACCATCAATATATAATCTCCACCGTATACTTACTGCTTCGTCATCACTTTACATTGTAAAGCTTACAACAAAACGTTGTTAGCTGATGTCGGGCTAACTTCGGCTACCTACCGTCTTGAAACTCCGTATGAACCTCACCTTGACAATCAGTTGTCGGACGTTTCTTTCTTGAAGTCCCCGAAAAAATCACCTCCGTTTACCTTCACATCACCTACCTATGGTTTCTTAGAATTTTAACATATCTTCATTCCATAAAAAAAACTTCACGAAAAACTAGATTTCATTATGAATTTACTGACAAATTTTATTCTTTTTTTATACTGTATAAGTTAAAATTAAGGAGCATTGTCTTAACACTAGCTAAAAAAAGTTAGTTTAATTATAATAAAAACTTATAATAATATTTTAAAATATTCAATGTTGACTGGATATTATGTTACAAATTCGAGGAAAAAAAACACTTTAATACAATTTCCTATATAACGGCGACCTGTATTTTTATATATACCTAAGGCAAACACGTATTACGGTTATAGGATTAACGAATCCTTAGCGAAAATATAGCAAAAAAAACTAGACCTAGGTTGAGCTCACCCTACCCGCGTATATTACTGACGAGGTTCCAAAAAGGAATGTACAAATCTCTACCGCGAACGAATAAGTGTTTTCCCTAGCAAGATCCCACAAATACGGATTTAACACATACAAATATCTACGCGCAGATGCCTAGATATCTTTATGTTTATATATTTATAATTACTTGTATAAGGAAAGTAAGTATGCAAATAAAAATGTATATATATATAAAAATAGCAAAAAATATATATATATGTACATATATAAATAGAAAAATATATATATTTATAAAAACAGAAAAAAATATATATGTGTAGAAAAATATATTACAAATGCAATGACGTACGTAGGTAGTGTAACCAAATGTTGCTGAAATCCCTCGTTGTAAATGCTAGAGATTGTTGCTGGCAAATTCTACTACTTTTCATTACTCAATAATATTTAATACTTTTCGATATGAAAAGCATTGAATATTACTCGATACTTTTAACGGATTTTTTGAATTTGTAATGCATAGCTTTTATCTGCAAATTGAAGTAGTTACTTCAAAAATTAAAAATAGATCTTCAACTATTATTAGTTTTGTATGTCTTTTATTGTTAAATAAAAAATAAATGTAAAGCTAACCTTTAATTTAACGTTAATAACAACTTAAGAAATAATTTAATTGATCTAAAAAAAATTATTAATTTTTATTTGATTAAAGAATCTTACACCTAGTTGTCTTTTTATACAGTGATGTATTTATATGCACTATTTTAGCCACTCAACTTGCTTAAAAAATACAACTCTAAAAATATCGAGTAACTACTTTTGAGTATTGAGTAGCCGAAAAAAAAGGAAATACCCGACACTCGGTACCCACTACTCAATACTTTACCAGCACTACTAGAGATGTCTTCCCAAAAATTGTATGGAGTTAATACAATAATTTTTTATTTATTTTCTTGGTTAAGCGCATAGGTATATTATTGTCCTGTACGTCATTGCAACTGTTGGGAACAAGTATTAATTTTGTGATAAAAGGAAAGGGCACTTTGGCCTTCATTTATTTCCTTCTTTAGCAAACAGTTTATTAGAACGACACGTAGATTTACATACATATATTTACCAATATGCGTACCTCTAACTTTTATTTGTTATATTATCGAAGAAAAAGAAAGAAGACTTACTGGCATGCCCACGATGTCAAACGTATTCGTTCTTTCGCACAATTACATTTAAAACAAAAACAAAATTTTAGAATTAGTTTTTTAACGTTTTATAACATTATTATTTACGGAGAAATCTACATAGCAATAAAGTCTATTGATATCCCTGCAACTTCTAATAAGAGGATCAGAATTGGCATAATTTGTTCTACTGGTTTTAATTGCAAGAGAATAGTAGTAGCGAGTAGGTCGTTGCGGAACATGAAAAGATAAGTTTTCAATTAGAAAGTATGATCCAGTATTTCCACTGATTATATTTAAAACAAACATTACATTTAGCATTGTTCTACGGCTCGATAAGGATGGTAACTTAATAAGATAAAGTCGAGAACTATATGAAGGAAGATTCAGTGGATTCCATTGAAATCTACGAAGACAAAACAATAAAAACTATTTTTGTACAGACTCAATGGTCGTAATATGTACTTTATACTTTGGATCCCAGATAATTGAGCCATATTCCAGGATAGGACGAACAAGTGATGTAAACAATTGTTTTGTAATATATGGATCATCAAATTCCTTAGCCCATCGCTTAATGAAACCAAGGATACTTCGTGCTTTGTTTACAGTTAGGGTAATATGTTGTATATAATTAAGTTTAGGATCCATGAAAATTCCAAAATCCGTAAAAGTGAATACATTTTCCAGCTCATAACTCGCCAACGAGTATCCAACAATAATATAACTTTTTCGGAAGAAACACATATGCTTGCATTTTTTAAAATTTAATTTCATCAAATTTGCATTACACCAAGAGTATAAAGAATTCAATCAAGTCTTCTTGAAGACATTTGCGATCATTGTAGTTATTAAAGCTGTAGAATATTTTAACATCATCAGCATACATTAATATCGTTGATTATTTAATTGTATTGGGTAGATCATTGATAAATAGCGAAAACAGTAGAGGTCCAAGATAACTTCGTTGAGGGACCCCAGATTTAACCAGTATTGACTTTGATGTGATATTTTTAAGAATAAGTTTTTGCTTCCTATTGGTAAGATATGAACGAATCCAATTTAAACAGTTTCTGCTAAACCCCATTAGATGAAGCTGTTTTAAAAGAAGTTGATGATTAACTTTATCAAACGCTTTACTGAAGTCAGTATACACTACATAAGTTTGTTTTTTGTTAAGAAAGCCACGAGTAACTGCAGTTGTGAGTTCCAATAGGTTAGTTACAGTTGAGTACCCTTTACGGAAACCATGTTGACAAGGATATAATATGTATGAAACATGATGACAAAAGTGATCAGAAACAAGTTTTTCAAAAAGATTTGGAATAGTACATAATTTGGCAATTCCCCTATAATTTGTAATGTCGGTTCTGCTACCAGATTTAAACAAAGGAATAATGCATGAATTCTTCCAAATTTTCGGAAAGGAACCAAACTTAATTGATAAATTAAACAATAGCGTAAGAGGAAAAACTAACGCATCAGCGCAATTGATAAGGACGCAGCTCGGCACTTTATCCGGTCCATAGTTAAGAACAGAAGATTCTTCCATGAATGGGATTAAAGTTGTTTGATTGTCCAGTCCTAGGCAGGGGAGAAAATCGGAATCGGGTTGTTCATCATCAGTATATGTAGATGAAAAGAAATCTGCAAACATATTACTTATTTCAAGATCATCATCCGATTCGCGGTTATTTAATTTCATCACAGGTGGGAAAGAATTGGAACTCCTTTTTGTATTTACAAAGTTGTAGAAAGACCTAGGATCAGTTTTAAATTTATTTCTCATTTTAATGATGTAGCAATTTTGGTTTATTTTATTATAATCAGCATAAGCAGCAGAGTATTTAGCAAAGTGTATGGATAATCCGGATTTCTTATACATTTTATAATACTTATTCTTTTTGTTTTTAATATTGGAAAGATAGGGAGTATTCCATGGAGAACCAATATAAAAAGAGTATTCATAGAATTTAATACAAGTTTGTGCTCATCAGGACCTTGTAGAAAGAGTATTTTCTCAGCAGGTTTTATGTATTCTCCAACAAGAAACAGTTTGTCCGCTGCTACATTCAAAAATCTGATATTTATGAAAGGAAGCAATTGTTTTGTTGATTAGTTTTATCAAATGTATTTTTTGGTTGGAATAAAATAGGTGTATTTTGTATTTTAAGTACATATGTACATGACATGGAAGTATTTTGTATTTGAAATACGTAAAATAAATGGAAGTATTTTGCATTTTAAATACATACATAATGTGTAAGTATTTTGTATTTTAAATACATAACCTGAGAGTATTAGTAGTACATGACCAGCAATTATTTTGTATTTTAAATAACGCAAACCATGTATTTTGCCCAACTATGCTTACGCCTTTTTCAATTCACCCTACATTTTTATGGTAACATAAGTAATGTAAAAAAATTTCAACCAAAATTAATGCTATTCTTTTTATTTTTATTTTAGCTTTCTGCCTCGATTCACTTTGCTATGATGTTACAATAATTGCCTAATATTATGTTGTTACAGTATGGATCAAAGACCAAAATTACATGCAATAATCAAATATTATACTTTGACGGGACAAAGTCTGCTGGATATCCGCGCAAGTTGGCTAAAGTAAAGTAAAAATGCATATTTGTATAATATAAAAAACGGATATGCTGCTATACTTTAACAAAGTATATAAATATGTCTGTTGATGAACCGTTTAATTTTAAATCAACACTGAACAGTATGCTGCAAACAATAAAACGAGTAATAATTGTAATAATTTTAACAAACCTTAATATTGGTAAGTGAATAGAAATATTGTAAAAAGGCTTTATCGTGCTCATAGTTGTTACAATAGTAAAACACTGATTACACTATACTAGTTGCAAAAATCAATTAGTGGGGCACTCGGTGCTTAAACAAAACCGACTTGTGCAAGTTAATAAATTCCACGAGTTCCAAGTAGCTTACACGATTTTGAACTAAAACGTTTTCTGATTTCAATATCTGAATAACTTTTTTAATTTATTTTCGTGTTATTTAAGAAGCATTGCCACACATCAAACTCAGATTTTTTGTTTGTATTAGATTTTTACTATCGTCGCTGCAGAAATTTGAAGCCCGATCAAAAGCCATATATTTATACATTGAATTCACTTCAATTTTAGTAAAAAAATTTTGTGCTTACTATTTTGGAAACATTGAAATTAAGTATGAAATTTCAAAATAGAAAACTGTAACGTGCGTCACAAAGTCTTCACGTCTTTTGATAAAAAACGACGAAATTTATTGGCTGCAAATAAGTTATTTTAGAACTCTTTTATATTCACTTTTCTTTTAGGAACTACATTTTGTGTGCTTATTATGCAAAATTCGCTAAAAATACGAAAACATCCATTAACTTACAAATTTGCTTCCGTTTTTTGTAGCGGGCATCACCCATTTTTGTGATCAATTATTTCCCAACAAATACCAGCAAAAAAAAAAAAATTTATACCATTGGAAGGTAAATTTATATCCCACTAAACACCATGCATAAGTTGAAGGTAACTCTTTTGAAAGACTAAAAAATTTTTATGTATATTAATGTGAAATCGCCTACGAATGCAGCGTTCGTCGCGCATAATTGGTCCATATGTATTGTCATAATTTTTACCCTCTATATTTTAACAAATATTCGTACCAACATTCTTATAGGCCTATGTGTTTATGTATATGTGTAGCTACATTTAATTTTTTTTTATATAGTATATGTTTTCTATACTATATAAAAAATAAAACAAAAATTAAATGTAGTTACACATATACATAAACACATAGGCCTATAAGAATGTTGATACAGCATGCACTGTGTGTATTTTAAATCATAAATATACGTGTATTATATACCAATGGTATTTTTATATGAATTTAGATGATTTTCAAAATAAATAAAGCAAAAAACTGAATTGAAAAAAATTGAAAACCCTAAAAATTAGCCATTCGTATTTTTTTCACATATTTTTTTTTTGAATTTGAAAATTCATAAAAAATGTCTTTTAAGTATTTCGTTCACATTTTTTAAATATAAAAGGATTACTACGTTTTTCAATAAATAATTAAGAAATGAAGACTAAAAATTTAAAGTTAGTACCATTTTCATGCAGGTATATAAAATGCTTTTGAAAATTTGACTATTTTTATTAAATCTGCTCCCTTGGCCACGTTTTTGAGCGGGTGGGTAACAACTAAAATATATCTAATATATTTTATAAAAAAAATTAAAAACTCGATGGGCGCTAATTTTTCTTAAGCGATTGACTTAGAATTTCGTTAAAAAGTTCTCCATATTCGTCCAATGCTGGATACAGCGTGAATACCTTAATCGTCTTAAAATCTCTTCTGCACTCCTTTTTGAAAGAAAACTTTTGTTTAAAAAAAAAAAAAACGTCGAACAATCAAGGTCTATTTTTGTCAAAATTTAGCAATTTTTCACTCTCATTTCAAAAACTTAACTTTGATTTTCTTCGCGACTATTTGAATTGAGATAAATTCAAAATTTTTCCTCTTAATTATCAAAAATAGTGTTTAAAATTATATAATAATTTCTTTTAAATTACCGGGTCCGCCATCTACCGTCTTTTTTCAACGATTGCTTATTTCGTGAATGGTAACACTAACCTCATGTCTGATTTGACAGATAATTAGTTTTATCCTTCCGCTGAGCGAATATGGTTGTGTATACGTTTGAACAACGCTGGGAAATATTGCCTGCGATCGACTTACAGAAGATGCCGATTTTGCCAAAAAAAATCATCTTTTCAGATGAAGCTCATTTTGATCTTGGCGGGTATGTAAACAAGCAAAATTGTCGCATTTGGTGCACAGAAAACCCGCACGCATACATTGAAAAGCCGACGCACCCAAAACGAGTCACTGTTTGGTGCGGATTTTGGTCCAGAGGCATAATTGGGCCATTTTTCTTCGAAAATGAGCATGGAGTGGCCGTTGCAGTTATCGGGCATGCTGAACGAATTTTTGTTCACAAAAATTGAAGAGGAGGATATTGGCAACATTTGGTTTCAACAGGACGGGGCTACGTGCCACATAGCCGAAGCTACACTCGATGTTTTGCGCCCTGTTTTTGAAGATCGCATTATCAGCCGCAGAGCTGATGTCGTTTGGCCACCTCGAAGCTGCTATTTGACACCGTTGGACTATTATTTGTGGGGTGCCGTCAAAGATAAGTGTTACGCCGACAAGCCAGAGACAATTGACGCTTTAAAGGACAATATTCGTGAAGCCATTGGTGAAATACAGCTGCACACAATCGATAATGTGCTTAAAAATTGGACCGATCGTGTAGGCTACTGCATGGCCAGCCGAAGCAGCCATTTGAATGAAATTATCTTTCATTATTAACCGGAAGGATTGTACTTTCAAATAAAAAAAGAAATTTGAGAAAATATTCAGTAGTTTTTTTTATAGCATTTTCAAAAAAAAAGTTATCTGGCGGACCCTTTATATATCCATTGTTTTTGATGATTGCCTTTGTAACACTAATTTTTATAACGCCGTTACATGTCAAGCAACGAAATAAAACCAATCGTACCATTTGTTTAGTATTCGTTGACCTTTTGGAGTCCATATTGTAAAAAATGCAGTTTGAAGAAATTTTGGCAAAAATAAATACAGATGTTTTTCGGCCTATTAAGGAAATCATAACAAGTAAAATATGGACATATTTTCTCTCATACAAAATGAGCATAACGAAATAATTAATGGATTAGTGCATTGTGAAAACTATAATCACTTGTGTAAATACAATGGAAAACAAACATTAAATTTAATTCGTCACAAATACTAGGTAGAGCACAACTCTAGTACTAAATTAAAAAGGAGAAAAAACAAGTAAGAGAGATATATTCGGCTGTGCCGAATCTTATATACCCTTCACCATAGTATGGAGTAACGAAAGAAGTCACAATCACGAAAATTCACGCACATGAAATACGAAAAAAATTAAAAAAAAAAATTAAATGGAAAAAATTACATTAAAGCAAAAAAAAATTGCCACTCACCGTCTCACGGACGCACCCCCACGTGATGGAAACAAAAAATTAATCACGATCACGCATTATTGGTTCTAATCTCTATTTCATAGTATAGGCTGATTTCATAAACACAGCTTCCAAAGCAACACTGAAAGCATGAGTTTACAAGGCATGCTCGTGTTGCTTTGGAAACTGCGTTTATGAAGTCAGCCATAAATTATGAATTTCGTAACAAATTTGTTACAATTTCTTGCCTGGGGTGCATTATAAAAATATTAACATCGCCTTATTAGCACTTATATATTTTTTACACATCCAAGAAGTGTTTCAACGTCTTTATCAATAAGCCAGTGGTCTTCGACTAAACAAAGAAATGATTTGAAACGTAAGAACAGTTTTAATGATGAAGAAATTCTCCCAAAATAGATAAAAAATATCGACACCTATTACATAAATCTGCTAGTCTAATGATTAAAATGTTCCAATATTATCTCCACATTGAAAATAATTTAAAGCTATCAAAAATTCTTAAAAAAAGTTCGAACTTTTTCAAATAAAAAGTAAAAGTAATAAAAATAACTAATATGTATCAAAAATTAAAAAAAAAATAAATAATAAATGGTTGGTCAGGATTTGAAACCGTACCTTCTTACCCGGTGGGACGGTTTCGAATCCTGAACACAACACAGTCCTATTTTTTTTTTATAATTTTCGATACATTTTAGTTGTTTTTATTACTTTTGCTTTTTATTTGAAAAAGTTTGTTCCACAATTTATTAAAAAAAAACCAAGCACAATCTCATTTATAATATTTTTTCTTAATTTTTGGGTTTTTTCCAATTTTATTAAAGATAAAAGGTTTATTTTTCAAAAATATCAGATAGGATTTTGTACAGTGATAAAATAATTATATAATGAATTTAGTAAGTTGTCGAGGTTTTTATTTGATATAATATAATAATAACACCAAAAATAAAAATAACTTGACGGTGTAAAAAAAATATTAAATTATAAAATTTAACAACATATTTTAATTCATTATTTTAATTTAATTTTTTCTTTGAAACTCGTATAATGTACGTATGTATGTAAACTAGCGGTATTCTGATAGTTGTCTTTTTAAAATTTTGTTAACTTTTCCATTTACTTATCTGTATTGCGGTTGGACCAGACGTTAAAGGTTTTGGTTCAATATAACCTGTATATTTCTGATATAGAAACATAATCGAATTTCAACCACAATTGATTTAAAAAATACGAATTCGGTAATTCATATTCAGCCTGCTAAGAAAACAGATGAATTTAATTAAAAACAAATTTTATTTAAATCTTCTTCTGCGTTTACTAAGTAAGACAGAGATCTAAATATGAAAAATTACGATAAAATCGCAAACAGAAAGCATTTTGCTCTCAAATCCAACCCATAATTCGGCTTATTTTCGTAATATTTAACCATTAATCCGCGTCCAATTCCGTAGTGTGTGCTATCGACATGCGATATTCCTCAAAACTATGATTTTTTAGGTGTTTTTAATGAATGTAAGACCAGTTTATTTTACATGAATATGAAGAATTTTATCCTCTAAGATCTTAACTTAGCATTTTGTATATGTTGAATTAGAGAAAATACGAAAATATGCACAAAAAAATGAAATACAAATATGTATGCATATACTATTTTTGGAAATTTTCCCTAAACATTCCGATCTAAAAATCCAAAGTTCATATGTATGATATGTACGATAGGAACTGATTGTTTGAAAAATATTTGATGAATTGCGAACTATTCTTAGAATACATTTTAATTAAGCTCACATTAAATTATTCAATTGGATAATGCAATCTAGAAGCTAAATATAAATTTGTGGAAAGTAGGTACATATTTGCAATACCTTTATTCAAAATAAAAATGCATTTTATATTTTTATTCCAAATACAAAATAGTTCTTAATAAAATTTTTTAAGTTTTTTTTAATAAATTTTGGAAATAATTTCCAATATTGCAGTTGCAATTTTTCGAATATTCGCTATTTTCGCTAGGTTTTCAATTTTTTAGTTTCTTTGCTAATTACATTTTGAAGCTTGATATCAAATTAAATTCTTACATCAAACTTTGTTTTTATTTTATAGAAAAATGGCAATTAATTGAAGTGCTTTTGAAGATTAACTCACTCATGTTACAGAATGAAAGAAACATTTCTTATCTTAGCCGGGAAGAGATTTTTCTGCTTTGTTATGTGTTACTAAGTATCCAAACATTTTAATTGTCAAAAGATTTTTTATCACATTGTACAAATACAAATACACCTGAATATAGAAAATAATTAAAATTACAAAAGTATAAAACAGGATATAAGCATAAATTTTACCTTTCTTCCGAAATCACAAATAGTCATAAAAAATGAAATATTAATACATTTTCAAAACAAAACTAAAATTCAATTTCATTGATTTTGTATATTTACTCGTACATAGTGTCTTGACGATCCATTACATTTCTTTAATATAAAAAATAATTATGGTTATTTATATACCAAAAGAAAATGTAAGCGATATAAAATACAGTAATATGCATGCAAGTTAACACCTTAGTTAATGGGTTAAGAACACTTGTTGCGAAACCATATTGCAACTCATCATATTTTATGTCTGCGCGTGTTGTAACATGATCCGCTTTTACTAACACCTAATTTAAGTTCAGTAATAATTGTTGCGAAATCACATTGCAACTCAGCATAACTAAAGTCTGCTCGTGTTGCAATGCGACCTGCAGTATAAGCATTTTCCCACACTTAAAATTGTAAGTAAATTAGAAGCTAAGAACTTTAATAAAAGCAAATTGAATTAAGATTAATTAATTCAATTCTAGGCTCGAATAAAGACAGACGTGTAAATTAATCAAACGGTTTTTTATTTAAGGTTGAAGTGTGAGTACACTAGCGGTCAGGCGCCTTGGCTGCCTGACCGCGAACCCTTTTTTTTAAAACAAGGAATAATCCTTGTTTAACTGGCGCCCGAGCAGGGACCGGCCAGTCGCGTAAAAGGATGTGCCGGATCCTTAAGAAAACTTGGCTCGCGATAATGAAAAAGTGTTTAAGTTAGAATTAAAATCAAAGCAAGAAAATTAATTAAATTAATAAAACAAAATATAAGAGAAAAAGTATTGAAGGAAATTGATGTGAATAATTACAGTAAATGTGAATTGTGAGAAATGGAAGTTAGTAATGAAAATAATATTCTGATTAAAGAAAAAAGAATATGTCCTTTTTAAAAGGAGCTCGGAAAATTGTGCTTATTGTTTTTTTTTGTTAAATGTGCTTTAACCAATTAAAGTGACCAATATGAAGCCCATGGTTTCAGCGCGCCGCGATCCTGAACTCCAGGCCCTCCGGTGCGTAAAAAATTTGTTCCTTATGTCACTATATAAAGAAATAAAAGAGTCCTCTGGTAAAACGTGTAACCTTCCTTCGAACGCTTTTCGCTTAATTGCGAGATTACAGAAGGTTAAAGAACGCTCACACATCCTCGCAAGTTGCAGTTAACATAAGAACCCGCACTACTGAGTGGGGATGAGCCCAATCTTTTTCCTGGTAATAAAGCAAAGGTTGGCAAGGATCACCGGGTGAGACCAATCGTGCCTTAGTACGACTTAGCGTTAGCTCTGTTCGAAAAAGGATAACACGATCCTCCCTCCATGGCTATAACCGAACACTAATTAAATAATATAAAAATTTTTTTACAAGATAATAAAGTAACTTGTTATTCCCTTTGGGAAAATGTACAACACTCCTTCGCTACACCGTTTCATTACAGAAGGCTAAGTGGGGGCTCTCCTGTAAGTTGTAGTCAACATAAGAACCTACACTACTTAATGGGAAATAAGTCTTACTTTGGCCTGGTAATGAAGGGTCACAGTGGGAAAGTTTGCAGGGTGAGAGAAATCGCGCCTTAATACGGTGACAGTAGCCTCCGAAAGAGGACTACACGATCCTCCATCCAAAGGATTCCTTAGGAGAAAATAATAAATAATTTTTTTTTAGAGCACAATAACTTAAGTAAAAGGAAAAAAATGAGAAAAAGATAAAATATGCTAAATAAATTTTATTTTATTGAGAAAGAAATAAAATATGGTAAATAAATTTTATTTCAAGAGCATTAAATAAAAAATTAAAAATAAATAATAAATGAAATTTAAAAATAGAAAAAGGAAAATGAAGGATAAATAAATGTTATAAGAATGAAATAAAAATAATAAATGATAAATAGAATTTCCAAGAGCGCAATTTTTTAAAGGTGAAATAAAATAAAATTCATGGTAGCACAAAAGCTAACTAAAATATAAATGAAGGTTTGAAAAATTAAGTGGAAAGTGTAAAATATTTTGAAATAAATCTAAGAAGTACAAAGTATAAAATAATTTATTTATTTGCAAAATACAGTGTTCCACTTTTATTAAAATTAATTTTACGAGCATCGCGAGCCAAGTTAAAATAAAAGTGAAAGTAAAAAACGAAATTCTAATTAAATTTGTTTCCATTTTAGGAACAATAAACAGATGTACATCGCGGGAATCGTGTACGTGAATTAAATTTAAACTTAAATATTGAATAGTTAAACCGAAAATATTTTTTTTTGTAAACCTAGAATTGGATTGACCAGGTAAGTGCTCGGATACCCTTCCTCCCTTACTATTAAAACACATAATTAACAAGAAAAGGGAAGAATTACCTTTTTTTGCAATTTTATCACTATCACGGAACCATTGTGCGTTGAACCCCGAAAATTTAGTCAGTCAGTTTTTAGTAAGTGAAAATCTCATTTTATTTAGAAAGCAAAAGAATGGAGGCACTACAGAAACAAGTACTAGAAATGACTGGAGCCCTTAACTCGGCGCTAAGCCAGGTAAAGGCTCTAGAAAATAGGATTAGGAGTATTGAGAGTCCAACACCCTCACTCGAATCTCTTCAAATTCCACCTCGCGCCCCTCGGACTGAAACGGAGTTGAGAGAGATATCTCAACTCCCAGACCGTGTGAAAGAACTTCAACCATTCGATGGTAACCCAACACAATACGTGTCCTGGCTGCACAGTGTAGAGTCGATTTTGGACGACTATGAAATAGTTCGTTTAAAACCGATATACAGGGCAATATTACAGAGCATCCGACAAAAAGTAAGAGGAAGCGCTGATGCAGCACTCGTCTCTTACAACGTATTCGATCCGGATTGGGTCAAAATTAAGGAATGTCTCTCGCTGCATTATGCCGATAAAAGGGACGTTAGGACTTTGGAGCACCAATTGAGCCAACTAATGCAAAGAAATCTAAAAGTTGACGAGTTTTACGCATCTGTAAACCATCAATTCTCCCTGATAATAAACAAAATAAAAACTGAAAACTATTCTAAAGAAACTATTGATGCCTTGGTAGAAACTTATAGGAATAGGGCTTTGGACGTCTTTATACGTGGTTTAAATGGTGAACTCTCCAAACTTTTGATTGTCCAAAGACCCAAGACTCTGCCGGAAGCCTACGCCATGTGCCTAGAAATTCAAAACCTAACTCTAAGGAACACTAACATTCACCCCGTTGTCCAAAATCAAATTACTGTCCCTTCAAACGTAATGCCGCGGTTACCACCTCGTCCGTTTAACAGTATCCCAAGAAGATTTAACACCTTCAATTCCAGTCATCACCCCACCGGTTATAAACCATTGCCGCCAAGGCCACAAGGACCAAAGCCGGCTGAAAAAATGGAAGTCGACAGGTCTATGCAATCACGAGTACTGAATTACATGAACAGACCTACGGGATTTAAGAGAGGACCAAGCTCAGATAATTTCAAAAACCCTTTCAAACAGCAAAAGCTGTTTAACACCTATGTCGAACAGCATGTTCCTTCCTAATATAGAGGTTATGAGTGTTATGGAACACAAGACAATGATGAAATTTCTCCAGAGGTAAATTTTATGACGGGGGCCTCCCTTCCAGCGTTCCTTACCTAAAATTAACAACTAAACACGGTGTGCAACTAAAATTCCTAATAGACACTGGAGCGAACAAAAATTTCGCTGGTTCCCATTTGTGTGAATCAGGCACCCAACTTAAGGAACCATTCCTCGTAAGAACAGCTGGGGGAATAATTAAAATACATCAGAAGGTACAAGGTATATTTTTCGAATCAGTGGGAATTAAAAATAATATAACGTTTTACATACTTCCTGGGTTAAGTTCATTTGATGGTATGTAAGAGTTATCCCTATCCAGCAAATATGCGGTCTGTTGTGGAGGAACAAATCTCAGAATTGTTAAATCAGAATATAATAAGACATTCCAGCAGTCCTTATAATTCTCCAATATGGGTGGTCCCCAAGAAACCTAAACCAAACGGAGAGAAACAATATAGAATGGTGATTGACTTTAAAAGATTAAACTCTGTAACTATTTCCGACACATATCCGATACCGGATATAAATTCAACATTAGCAAGCCTTGGCGATGCTAAATATTTTACAACGTTAGATTTAACATCGGGCTTCCACCAAATTCCGATGAAAGATTCCGACATACACAAGACTGCGTTTTCTACCTTAAATGGGAAGTTTGAATTCTTGCGTCTTCCATTTGGGCTGAAAAATGCCCCATCAATTTTTCAAAGGATGATCGATGACGTATTGAAAGAATACATCGGCAAAATATGTTATGTCTATATCGACGACATTATTGTCTACGGGCGTGATATTGAAGACCATCTGAAAAATGTTGAAGCTGTATTTGAGAAACTTGTGGCATCTGGCCTTAAGATAAATCTAGAGAAAACCCAGTTCCTCCAAACGCAGGTGTACTTTTTAGGTTATATTATATCAGAAGACGGAATCCGAGCGGACCCCCAGAAGGTTGAGGCCATACAGAATTTAGCTCCCCCAGGTACACTTAAAGATTTAAAAAGTTTTCTCGGTATGACATCCTATAGGAAGTTTATCAGAGATTATGATAAAGTCGCCAAGCCTTTAACTAATCTTACTAGAGGAGAAAATGCCCAGGTTAAAGCAAACTCATCTAGAAAGGTTCCGGTTACACTTACAGAGGAGGCACAAAAGGCTTTCAATGAATTGAAAATCTTATTGATGTCATCTGAAGTATTGGCGTTCCCAGATTTTGACCAACCTTTTAACTTGACAACCGACGCTTCTAACTATGCCATTGGAGCGGTATTGTCCCAAAACTTCACAGGACCAGACAAACCCATAGCCTTTATTTCTCGTTCGTTAAGAAAAACGGAAGAGAATTACGCAACCAATGAGAAGGAAATGTTGGCCATCGTTTGGGCCCTAGATAACCTACGATCTTATCTCTATGGAGCTAAAAAAGTAAGGATTTTTACTGACCACCAACCACTAACCTATGCTCTAGGAAATCAGAATCACAACGCAAAATTGAAACGTTGGAAAGCTAGGATCGAGGAGTATAACTACGAACTCGTGTACAAACCTGGTAAGTCAAACGTCGTAGCTGACGCATTGTCCCGACTTGAATCGAACCTTAACCAAGCATTTACCCTTAGTGATGTTGAGACAGTTACAGCTTCAGAAGGAAATTCCGAAACCATAACTGCTGATGAAGCAGAAGAGCAGTGCGCCGAAACAGTCCATAGCGCTCAGCAAGACTCTAGTGATTTAATCGCCCATGTAGAAGCCCCATTAAATGTTTTCAAAAATCAGATAATTATACGACAGGGTAAGGAACTACACAGTAGTATACAACCTCACCCAGGGGTTACTAGACACCATGCTACTCTCGACCAAATTACCTTAGAATCCTTAACGGAAACTTTGAAAAGATGTCTCAGTCCTAATTGTATTAACGGTATTAAAATTCCCGAAAATTTTATTCAAGTGCTAAATGACGTATACTTAGCTCACTTTATCTCATATAAAATAAGAATCACCCAAAGGGTAGTTGAAGATATTACTAATCCAGAAAGAACTTGTGAAATTATAGAGAGCGAGCATACCGCGCTCATCGGAACGATAAGGAAAATAGCTTGCAAATATTAGAAAACTATTATTTTCCCCGCATGAGAAGTCTTATTCGAACTTACACTAAAAACTGCGAAGTATGCAAACTAAATAAATACGAAAGACATCCCACTAAGCCCAAGATACAGCCAACACCTGTCCCTACGTACCCCTGTGAAATTCTGCATATCGATATTTTCGAGATTCAGGGGTTCAAGTTCATAAGCTGTATCGATAAGTTTTCAAAGTTCGCTGTTGGCTGAAGTAGTTAGCGCGTTGACTGCAAAGCAAATAATGTCTAAGAACGTGGGTTCGAGCCCAGCTTCAGACAAGTCATAACATCCAGCATTTTTCAGATGTGCATTAGAGTATGCCATTGTATTTGTTGTTGTCGGAGTGTTTAAGTGATGAAGGCATAGCACACTGGTCACTGAACATTTCTGGCAGCAATTGATACTGGTGTATGCTAGCGGACATCACAGCGCCCTCCTTCGTTGGTATTGTAGCAAAATCGCCGGCGAAGTAAAATAATGAATAAAATGGCTACAAAAGCTTAAAAACACATTTAATGCGCCTACTTGACATCAAAGGCGCTGCAACACTGATCTAAAAACTAACACAGCGCGCAATATCAGAGTTGCAAAAATTAAGCTTTCTCTCTCTTTCACCATCTGTCCTCTCTCACTATCCCTTTCCCAAAGAAGGTAACACACCTACGGGTTGGTAGGCATACTAATTGCCTGAGTGTTACTTCTCTTTTTAAAAAAAAAAAAAAAAAAAAAAAAAACTGTTTTGCATTAAGAACCGCTCAGCTACTCACCTGAGGAGCAAATTAGCCAAAGTTCTGCATTATTTTTCGGTACCACGTATAATCGTATCGGATAACGAAAGAGGCTTCTTGACACCTACTATATTGAACTTTATTAGATCTCTAAATATCGAAATTTATTTTACTCCCACTCAGAAAAGTGAAGTTAACGGCCAGGTCGAAAGATTTCACTCAACGTTAATAGAAATATATCGTTGCGTGTCTAGGGAAATAGAAAATCTCAGCCCTAAGGACTTGATTAACCTCGCTGTAGATCGTTACAATAACTCAGTACACTCGGTTATAAAAAAGAAACCATCTGACATATTTTTTAATAGAGCCGAAAGATTTAATTATCAACAGTTAGCTAATTTCCGTGACCAGGTAAATCAAGATATTCGTGGGCTCATTGAGAGTAATCAAAGGTCCACTAATGATAGGCTGAACAAAAACAGGTCAGTTCCAACAAGGTTGGAAGAAAACCAGGAAGTATTTGTTAGGGACAACCAAATTAAACCAAAGCATAAACCAATATACAAACGCCACAGAGTTTCCCTTGATGGTCGTGTAACATTTTATACAAATAGGGGGAGGAAGTATCATAAATCTCATATGAAGAAAACCGGGTAATCCCTGCACTTACAGGTCACCAAATGTATAAAACACATGTAAAAATGATCATGTGAATGTAACACCAAATTTGTAAAAGTTAAATAATTTACCTTTTCTTTAAGGAATAACCTTAAAATGTAAACCGCTTTATAATACTTGAGATCTGAAGGGGTAATAATATAAAAAAAAAATTTTTTTTTATAAAATCACAAAACTAAATTTTTTATATATTTTTCTTCCTTTATATAATAACTTACTTTGGCTAAATTAATAATATAACTAATACTTGCAGAATTATAACTTAATTTACGTTAAATATTGTACTAACTAACATTTAATTACTTAAGATCTTTTTTACTACTCCACGTCGCTGTCGCTTATCATGTCTTCAAGTACAATTCCCCAATAGTAACAGTCAAAACTGGTGACGGATGGATCATAAATGGTTACCTCAATGTGGTACATGTGATAAACTTAGAAAGATTGGAAGAGATGCTTCGCACCACAGCAGATGGGTTTTCAACAATTAAAAGCAGTGAGTTGAACAAAAAAACATTCGAGTTTTATCTGCAAAAAGCCCATGACCGGATAAATTCAGTCAAGGGAATTACAAGAAGTAAAAGATCCATAGATTGGATCGGTTCAGCATGGAAATAGATTGCAGGAAATCCAGATGCAGCAGATTGGAGTCAAGTTTTGGGAAGTCAAGAAAAGCTCATCTCCAATAACGAACATCAATACGTCATAAATAACAAGCTGTTCGAAACAACAAACGAAGTAGTGAAACAAATGAATAATTTGATTAAGAATTTCACTAATAAAATTTCCAAATCCGAGTTGGAGGAAGTTACAAAGGAGTCCTTGAACCAACTACTAATAATAAAAAATGATATTGAGGAAGTAGTACGAGCCTGTCAACTAGCAAAAAGTGGCGTTAATAACACTAATCTTTTGGATATGGAAGAAATTCACCGTATAGTTTCTGAGGTGGACTCACTACCATACAACAACGAAATCGAAGCTGTCGAATATGGAAAACCCAGTATATTTTCAAATGGTACATCATTGCTATACATTCTATCAATATCTAAAGTAAACCCAAAAAAAATCCAAAAAATAATAGCAAGGGCAGCCATAAGTGAAAACCGCCAACTTGACATTAGATATAGCGCAGTGCTCCTCAGTCATGAGGATGCGTATGGTATCAAGGATAGCTGCACATCAATGGGTAACATAACAGTTTGCAGTCCTAACCAATTGAATAAACTCGGCGAAGACGAATGCCTGTTAAAAATCCTAAGGGGCATTAATGCAAATTGCACATTTTTGACCAACAAGGAAACTGCTAGGAGACGATTTAATTTTTGTAACAAATTTCAAGGGTGTAATTTCTTCGCAACAAAACAATATGTACCATCTAGACGATGGTACATATTTAATTAAATTTTTTAATGAAACCATAAGAGTCGCGAACAGGAAATTCATAAACGAAAGAATGACGAACATACAAGCCCTTCCACCTTTATTATCCAATATTTACGAAAAGGAGCGAAAGCTTGACTTAAATTTCTTGCATGAACTTCAGGAAAAAAATATAGGACACATTGAACAGCTGAAATACCACCTGAACCTTTCCCTTTGGTCTCAACTAATGGGTTATCTTTTAGTAGCAATTATTGCAAGCATCGTAGTTGTTTTATGGAAAAAATATTTGGACCATCAAGGCTACACACCCTTAATTCACCTGTAAATGACATTAAAGAATCTGTCGGACCAGCGGGACGGTGATTTTTAAACAGGGGGGAGTTAACACCTTAGTTAATGGGTTAAGAACACTTGTTGCGAAACCATATTGCAACTCATCATATTTTATGTCTGCGCGTGTTGTAACATGATCCGCTTTTACTAACACCTAATTTAAGTTCAGTAATAATTGTTGCGAAATCACATTGCAACTCAGCATAACTAAAGTCTGCTCGTGTTGCAATGCGACCTGCAGTATAAGCATTTTCCCACACTTAAAATTGTAAGTAATTTAGAAGCTAAGAACTTTAATAAAAGCAAATTGAATTAAGATTAATTAATTCAATTCTAGGCTCGAATAAAGACAGACGTGTAAATTAATCAAACGGTTTTTTATTTAAGGTTGAAGTGTGAGTACACTAGCGGTCTGGCGCCTTGGCTGCCTGACCGCGAACCCTTTTTTTAAAACAAGGAATAATCCTTGTTTAACTTGCATAATATTATACTAATAAACGTACAAAAATAAGATTAAAGAAACAAACAAAAACAAAACAAGAAATCATTTCTTTTGGATTGTTTAAATATACACATGCATACACACAATGTGTACATGTGCCCATGAACGCATTTCAGTATGCATGTAAGTAAACGAGTTTATTTGGACTTCAGAACAGAACTGATCTTTATTGGCAAATCATTTTATTTTATACCATATTTTTCTTAGCCTAAATACAATTTTGCTTACTATTTAAATTTAATAAAATCAAAAACAATTTTGCTTACTAATTTTTTGTATAGACTGAATACAATTTTGCTTACTAATTAAAATAATAAAATTGTGTGAAAATAATTGCGAAATATTTTATAAAATAAAAATATGCTTATTGGATACTTAAACTAAGTTGTAATTTGATTCTTTGTTTGTGTCTAGATTGGTTTGATAAATTTATTGTTTTTGTTGTTAAGCGTGTCGAATAAATATTTTGTTGTTAAGTGTGCAGGTTATTGAATTTACGTGGAGCATAATTGGGGTATTCACTAATGTGTTAGCTCCCCCCTTTTTAAGTATTAGCGTCCCGCTAATTATTAAAATTTTATGGATAATTTATTTTTATATCGGGAAAATTTGTAATAGGTGGAATTTGGAGAACTCCCCTGTTATTTCTGCATTTTGAATACAGTTTAAAAGAAATGATAATGAAAAACCCTATAAGAACCATTAAGAAGTTAGAACTAATGAAAATAAGGCCATTATGAGAAATATCTTTTACATGTTTAATATTACCTAGATGAAGGTGATGGAGATACTGCAGGTCTAGCCTGACTTCGTTTTCGGTCACATTATTTTTTAATATTGGTGGGAGTATTTGATAAGATGTTGTTTGCCAAGTCGAATAGCTGACGTTATTTACTGTAATTGTTTCGTTAAGAAAGTTTATAATAAAAGTGCCATTAAGCGCTTGGGAGCTATTGCCGTAAGTTAAATTTCCTATAAAATTTGTTACAAAAAGCGTTCCCTCTAGTATGAGTTCCGCCACATGTTGTTTTTCAATCTGGTATTCGCATGATGCTGCTTCGCCTTCGAGTATTCTCGCAATACAATTGTCCTTACCTAATTTTTCTATTTGATTTTGTTTGCATATTGTAACGTCGCGACAGTGGCTGAAAATCGTTTTTCATTGGCCAAAATTCTGTAACTTTTGAACCGATCAAAATATTGAAGTAATGTTTATTTTATTGGATAGATATTTAGTTCAGCTTGACTCAGTTTAAATTACATTAAAATTGATTGAGGACTTTTTAAGGAATTCTAGGTCAAAGTTGAACTTTTGAATTTTTTTTACTTTTAGAGTGAAATATGGGTTTATTATTTTTTTATTTATTAAAAAATTGAATATTTGGAAATTAATAATAATTATAAATATTTTTTGTAATAATGGAATTTTTTTAATGTTACACTTAAAAAAAATTTTACACTGAAAAAAATAGTAAAATCAACTGGAGATTTTGCTATTACAGAAAAATTGAAAATTTTTTGCTGACAAATTTGCAAATTTGTTTACACTCAAAGAATAGTTACACTTAAAAAAACACGTTAATAATATTATCTAAAAATATTACTATTACTACAGAAATATTTATTATTTTTTGCTGTCAAATTTGATAATTTTAAAAACATTTTAAAAATAAAAACTGCAATAAATTTTAATAGCATTTGCAACAATGGTAGGTTCTGTTTATTATTA
Organism: Gymnocheta viridis; assembly: GCA_956483585.1. Taxonomy (NCBI): domain Eukaryota; kingdom Metazoa; phylum Arthropoda; class Insecta; order Diptera; family Tachinidae; genus Gymnocheta; species Gymnocheta viridis. The sequence goes on from OY101443.1 coordinate 27,230,949, forward strand.
TTTTTTACTAATATTATGTTTTTCGTACTTAAATAACAATGAAAGGCAATTATAATTATTATTCATTTGACTCAAATATTGATTGCAAATACTCCATATTTTGTTCTGTGCTATTTCTGTTCTTTAGTAGTTTTTTGGCTTCTTCATCTAAATCCCGATGTTCCACTTTCCATTGATTTCGAATACTGGAGATGAACGGATCTGACGTTGCCAATAATATATTAAATAGATCTTCATTTGTTGAATTTCTTGAAATTTTTCTAGTATTGTGCTCTCTATAAAATCTGTAATCCTTGTTCCTTTTTTCCTGAGCCTCCTCTGATAGATCTCCAAGTGGCACCAAATGATATTTAATGACATCTTCTCCATGATAAAGGATTTTGTGAACTGTTGCAGACATATTTCTCCATGGGTAGTTGGTTGTATATATTTTTGCAGTTTCCTTAGCATAATCTCCAAATTTTCTAGAGTCAATTTCTTCATTGCACGCAAGTACTTCTAGGATTATTTTAAATCTGAAAATAAGGTTAAAATCCACTCCTGTTATTTCAGATGCTGTTTCTGGATCTGAAAAGAATCTTCTTGCGGTATTGCCATCATTTGTATTGCCTGACCCTTGTTTTGGCTGATCTATAATCAATCCTAATTTGCGATATTCATCTTGAACATGTTTCTTTTTTGCACTTCTTAACTCTTTGTTGGTTTCGTTGTTTCTTATTGATCCTGAAGACCCGAAATCCAAATCATAGCTGATTTTTAGTATGTGTTCCATAAGTCGTATTCTTGCATGTAGTGGTGATAATCCAAATTCATATGCATCGGTATTATCTAATGATTTTGTCGGGACTTGGTTTAATTGGGTTGATGTTGCTTGGCATATAATGCAGCTGGATGCAGCATTCATGTTAGCCAAAGCCTGACCTACTTTTCCATCTATCATTGTCAGCACTAATTGGTAGCTTACTTCAATTTGCTGCCCATCCAACTGTAATTGTAATGGCTGTAGTGTTGCAATTTGGGTCTTGATATCACTAACTTCTTTGTTAATGGCATCATGAGTTTCTTTTTTGAAAGTTTTGTTTACTGTAGCTAACTTCTTTGTAGCGTTTTTTAGTGCTTTGACGAAATTATATAATTGCTCTTGCATTTCGGTGCTACACGAATTTAAGATTAATTTTATTTTAACGTAACTAAGAACATCTTCCTGGTTTTTGTTTCTAAAATACTCTTCCGCCAGTTCTTTATAACTGAAGCTCTTCATATTTTTCTGAATATTTTTATTTGCGTCTGTTATGTTTTATCCGTACACTTAGAGGATTAACTGAGTAATCCCTTATCGAATCCGTAGTTTTATACATTTTTAGATACATGTTATTCACACATTGATCTTTAATTTCATAGCAGGTAGTGCTTAAATTGCACAAAACTGCACATGTTGTCCAGACCTTAATATGAGGTAAAACTGATTAGTATCTCGCCAATATTTGTTGTTGTTGTTGGGTTGTTTTTTTATTTTTAGTGGTTTAATGTCCCAATTATTGTTATAAAATTGCTTATGACTTTGGTTAACCCTAACATTTGATAACAGGTAAATTTAGAAACAGATAATATGTTTACTGTAGAATTTTGTGATAATTTGTGATAATTTTATGACTTATTTTTTGCTGATCAAAACAAAGCCATTAAACCCTTTCGCAGGTATTATATTTAATTTTTTTAGTTTTACGTAGTCTAAAGTAAAAACATAAACTTTTAGGCAAAAAAGTGAAAATTATATACACCATTGTATACGAGTACTTTGGAGTAATTTCATTAAAATGAAAAAAGTGTTCTACACACGGCTCGTCACGGGTGCAAAAGTATATATAGCGGTAAAGAGGACACTTTCACCTTTCTCCGGGTGGTATACATTTCTTGTTCCCTTTTGTTCCCTAGAAGTTCTATTCTACTAAAGTTTAAATTTGAGAAAAATATAGTAGTTTCATAAATATTCCGTAACGCCCTTAATATTAAACGCTAGAGCTCTGACCACTTACAAAAAAGACCGCAGGCCATTATCGATGATAGCTTGCGAGTAGTAATCATTTATTTTTGATAAAAAACAACAGAAAAACACCTTTTTCTGAAATTACAAAAAACCGTTGAGTTTGACAGCATGCCACGCTCACAATTATCAATAGTTTAACCTAATTTTTTGGCTACCTTAATCTGGATATATTAGCTGCAAAAGGGCGTAAAAATTTTAAAAATCGGTGACAAAAAAAAATTTGACTTTTGGCCAATGAAAAACGATTTTCAGCCACAGTGCGTCGTCGACTTCCAAGCATTTTCCAACAATGCCGTATTTTTCTTTTTGGGAAATTAGTATGTTTTTATATTGAAGAAAAATTCTCTTGTTATTTTTAATTGTTGACCGTAGGACAACGTTATTGTAAAGGGTATCTTCGGTTTGCGGAATAGAAATAATGTATAGCAAGAGTGAGTCCTTTATAACCATTGAAGGTTCTGCGAATTGCAAGGCTTCAAGTTCGTTTTTGTAAGGGAGTGTATTCGTTTGTGATAGGATATTCACAATATCACCTTTGTTGAGCAAATGCGAATGTACTATACCTCTTTTGGCAAACTGGCTTGCCATTACTATCTGGGCTATTTCTTCCTTTATTAATCCGAGTTTGTTAAAAAGTGTTTGCGCGTTGCTTAGTGTATTATCCTTATTGGATTTTGCAACTATTTTATTATAATTATCTAAAAGGCTATTTGTAGTTTTGATTAAGTATTTGTTTACAGAATACTGCTTATTGTTGTTTTCAATAACATCAGTAGTTTTTTCCAAAATTTTGTCCCAATCAGTAGCGTCAGGGTTTCCCGCTATCCATTTCCACGCGGATACTATCCAGTTAATGGAGCGTTTATTTTTGGATAAGTTTTTCGTCTTGAGTTGATCCAGTAGATTTTCTATTTTTTCGAGTTGGTGCTCCATTTGTAGTCCTAGTGATCCAGTTTTCTTAGATTGAAGAGGAATAATGGGTCTGATTTCTGTAACAACCTTTTCGTATTCTTTTAGATCGATTGTGTGGATTATCCTATAGTTTCCCTTGCTTATTTTTCCAGTACCTTGCTTAATTGTAACAAGTGGATTGTTGTATTCGTAGATGTTAACCGTTGCGTGTGTCCAGTCGATTAGAAGCCTGAAAAAAAATTATTGGTTTTTTAGATGGTATTTGTGAATTTTTTTATTATCGGTTGTTGTTATTGTGACGGTATTGTCCTTCCCGACAGTTTGCTTTATAAAAATAGGTTTATCTTTGCCTTTTATTTGTTTATTTTTCTTAAAGACAATGTCTCCTTGGCTGTATGTTCTAGACTTTTGCTTCTTTGCGTTTTCTCTATATAGTTTAATTTTTTGGTTCCTAGCAATTTCATTGCGTAAGTCGTTGTTTACTATTGCTTTAAAATCGCTTAATTTTTGGTAATTTATTCTTTCGGTTCGCCCAAAGAATATGTCCGCTGGTTTCTTCTTAGTGACGGAATGAACCGTATTGTTGTACCTATCGACTGTTATGTTAATAATTCTTTGAGTTTAAAATCCGGGTATTCTTCTTTTAGACATCTGAGCATTTCAAGAATTGTTGAATGGACTCTTTCGATAGTTCCATTTACCTCACTCTTTTGAGGAGGTGCAAAATATGTCTTGATTCCAAGTCCTTCAATATAATTTAAAACTATTGGGCTTATAAAACTACTCTCGTTATCCATTACTATTGTGTTTGGTGCGGAAAAGAAATGTAGTAATTTGATGATCTTATCTCTGATGTGCAGAACTGATTTATTTTTTATATGAAAAAATTTTGTAAACTTTGAAAATTTATCCACGCAAGTTATAAATTTTTCGCCTTTGATTTCTAATATGTCGATATGTAGAATTTCTGTAGGGTATGAGGGAATTCGAATAGGTTGCAATTCTGGGTTCGGGGGGTGCCGGTCGTACTTGTTTTTACTACAAACTTCGCAAGACTTTGTAAAGTCTTTAACTAACTTGGCCATTTTTGGAAAATAGTATTTTTCTAAAATTTGCTCTTTGTTCTCGGCAAAATTTCTGTGTGCGCGTTTGTGTTCGCTTTGAATGATAGCGAGTTGTTCCTCCGGATCAACTATATCCTCTACCAATCTCTGCGTAATTCTGATTTTAAATTTAGAAAAGTGTTCCGTGTATACCTTTTGTAATATTGGGAGCTTTTCTTCTGGAATTTTTATGCCGTTTATTACGTTTGGGTTTAATTTGCTTTTTAAAGCCTGAATAAGCCTTTTTTCGTTAAGGTTTTCAAGTCTTACGTAATGCCGTTGAAATTTGTCATGAGGAACTTCCATATAATTTGACTTCATTCCGTTCATAAATATTATTTGGTTTCTGTAAACATTTATCGGAGATTCACAATGGTGTATTAGCAATGCACCGTCCTCTTCAGCGCTATGTTGAGAGCAATCGTCGGTTGATGAGAGTATATTTACTTCCGTTGGCAAGCGGGATAGAGCATCAGCGACAACATTTGTTTTGCCTGGCTTATATAACAGTTTATAATTATATTCCTCTATCCTGGCCTTCCACCTTTGAGTTTTGCGTTGTTGTTGGCATTGCTTAATGCAAAAGTGAGCGGCTGATGATCGGTGAGAATTTTTATTTCCCTAGCTCCATATAAGTAAGAACGAAGTTTGTCAAGAGACCAAACTATAGCTAACATCTCTTTTTCTATTGTAGAGTAGCTTTCTTCGGTTTGGTTTAAAGATCTGGACAGGTATATAATCGGTCGATATCTCCTTGTGAGAGAACGGACCCTATTGCATAATTGGAGGCGTCGGTGGTCAAAATAAAGGGCTTCTCAAAATTAGGGTATGCTAAAATTTCTGATGACATCAGTAGTTCTTTTAGGTTCCTAAATGAATTTATGGCATTATCATCCAAGCTAATGTTTGCGCGTTTAGATTGGTTCGCCTTAATTTGAGCATTTACTCCACGAGTTAGGTTTGTCAAAGGTTTTGCTACGGCAGCAAAATCTTTTATGAATCGCCTGTAGTATGAGGCTAATCCCAAAAAACTTTTTAAATCTTTTAAATTTTTTGGGGCTGCAATTTTTTGAATCGCTGTTATTTTACCTGCATCCGGTTTAATGCCATCCTGGGACACTGTGTGTCCTAGGAACTCCACACTAGTTTTTAAAAATTTAGATTTTTCGAGGTTTACTTTTAGATTTGCTTTTTCCAATAAAACGAATACCTTCTTTAAGTTTTTTATGTGCTCGTCCCTATTCCTTCCAAAAACGATAATATCGTCTATATAGACGTAGCAAGCTTTTCCCAATAGTGGGTGTAGTATGTCGTTTATCATCCTTTGGAATATCGAAGGGGCATTCTTAAGGCCGAAAGGTAACCTTAAAAATGCGAACTTGCCATTGTTTGTGGAAAATGCCGTTTTCTCTATGTCCTTGTCTTTCATCCTAATCTGGTGAAATCCAGAGGTCAAGTCTAAGGTAGTAAAAAACTTACATTCTCCTAGACTAGAAAGCGTTGTGTTAATATCCGGTATTGGATAGGCATCGGCAACAGTTACTGTATTAAGTCGTTTAAAATCAATCACAACTCTGAACTGTTTTTCACCATTTGGTTTAGGCTTTTTAGCGACAATCCAAAGGGGTGAATTATAGGGGCTTTTGGATGGTATAATAATTCCATTTCCTAGAATTTGGTTGATTTGACTTTCCACTTCGGACTTTAAATGACTTGGACAAGGGTACGATTTTGTGTAAATTGGTTCCTCAGTTGTGGTCCTGATCTCTGCACGAATGTTTGTTTCAATCACACCTTTATCAGATACTGGACCAAATAATGTGCGGTGTTCGTTTATTAAATTCTCTATTTCTTTATCTTCATGTTGTATTATGTTTATATTGTAGACTTGTTTAGAAATTTTTGATTTAAGTTTAATCATGGAGCCATTATAAAGCGTCAGCGTGTTGTTTTTCCTGTCTATTACTGCCTCTAATTGCCTAAGTGTGTCGTCACCGATGATCCCATCGAAAGACTTTAATCCAGGAAGGACAAAGAAAACTAAATTTTTATCTATACCGAGTGTTTTAAAAAAGGTGCCATAAATTTTATGAGTAATTGGAATTTGACCTGTCGAAGATTCTATTTTAAAAATAGATTTAACGGGTTTAGAATTTTTTGAAAATGTTTCTGAAACAAAGTTTTTGTTGGCTCCTGTATCGATCAAAAACTTAAAAATTTTGTTATTTTTTGAGCGTACTTCTAAGTAAGGAACGCTGGATAGGTGTCCATCGTAAAATTTAATTCATTTAGCCCAAATTCGGTGTCCTCTTCATAGTTTATCTTCAGAAAGGTCTTCATTTTCCTCGTTTTCTCCACAGGAAGGGTATTGCTCCTAACTGTCTATAGTTTCCGTATTGAAAACACGCTGTTGTTTTTTTTTTTTTTTTTTTTTTTTTTAAAAAAGGGAAGTAAACACTCAGGCAATTAGTATGCCTACCAACCCGTTGGTGTGTTACCTTCTTTGGGAAAGGGATAGTGAGAGAGGACAGATGGTGAAAGAGAGAAAGCTTAATTTTTACAACTCTGATATTGCGCGTTGTGTTAGTTTTTAGATCAGTGTTGCAGCGCCTCTGATGTCAAGTAGGCGCATTAAATGTGTTTTAAGCTGTTGTAGCCATTTTATTAATTATTTTACTTCGCCGGCGATTTTGCTACAATACCGACGAAGGAGGGCGCTGTGATGTCCGCTAGCATACACCAGTATCAATTGCTGCCAGAACTGTTCAGTGACCAGTGCTATGCCTTCATCACTTAAACAGTCCGACAACAACAAATACAATCGCATACTAATGCACATCTGAAAAATGCTGGATGTTATGACTTGTCTGAAGCTGGGCTCGAACCCACGTTCTTAGACATTATTTGCTTTGCAGTCAACGCGCTAACTACTTCAGCCAACAGCACGCGGTATATTTAATGAGTTGTTACCAGAATATGGCAATGGCGATTTTTCGGGTCTAGTAATATAATTTATATTTCCATTGGTACCGGTGGTTTTGATTGAGTAGGCCTAGGAGGTGCTATATTTTGTACGTGAGGCTGAATTGGCACGTTGTATATTCGCAGTTTTTCATGGACATTTAGTGGTCTTTGTAATGCGTGTGGCTTATTTAAATTTGTATTTTTAGTCATTTGATTAATTGGCGTGGTGACGTTATTAAGGTATCGTGGGTGAATGGTGCTATTCCTAAAATTTAGATTTTGAAATTCCAGACAGGAAGTGTAAGCTTCAGGCAAAGTTCTAGGTTTCTGAATAGTTAACATTCGAGAAACATCGCCATTTATACCTCGTATAAAAACATCTAAAGCCCTGTTTCTGTAACAAGATATTAAGGCTTCAATAATTTCTATCGAGTAATTGTCGGTTTTTAGTTTGTTAATAATTAGTGAGAGCTGGTGATTTACACTAGCATAAAATTCGTCTACAGTTAAATTTTTTTGACGCATAATACTGAGTTCGTATTCTAGCGTTTGCAAATCTCTTTTGTCTGCATAGTGCAGAGACAGACAATTTTTTATTTTGTCCCAGCTTTCATCAAATATGTTATATGAGATCAGGGCTGTGTCAGCTGGTCCCCTAATCTTTTGCCTAATATGTTGCAATATTGCTCTATATATTGGTTTTTCCTTTACAATCTCATAGTCCTTTAATATAGACTCTACACTATGGACCCAGGAGATATACTGAACAGGGTTACCCTCGAAAATTTGTAAATCCCTTACGCAGTCTGGGAGTTTACGTATATCATCTAAGTCTTTTGCGGTTTTAGGTAGGGCAAGATTTAATTCCTCAGTGGGAGGATTTCCTATATTAATTTCTAATTTTATTATCTTTTGTTCCCAGTTAATCATCCTATTATTTAACTGTTTGACCTGCTCTATTTGTGCATTCAGTGCACCAGTTAGTTGTGTAATTGCTTCTTTAATTTGTTCCATTGTGTGTGTGTTTGTTTTTAAAAATATTTGCAAGTTGAATATACTTTTATGCAATCTAATTTCACAGTTCAGAAATAAATAATATGTTTATTTGCTATTATGTAAAATTTTCTTTGTTTTCCTTGTTAAAGAAAGGGTGATTGGTTGTTTTTCTTTTGAAAGATATAATTTTTCATACGATTTAATTTAATTAATTAATTTTTTTTGAAAAATATAATTAATTTCTTGGAAAATATAATTTTTTATACGATTTAAGTTTAATTTAATTAATTAATTTTTTGAAAAATAAAATATACTTTTTTTATACGATTTAAGTTCAATTTAATTTGAATAATCTTTAAAAATGATTTTTTAATTTCACAATAATTTAATATATTTTTAATAAAATTTTATGGTTAGCTTACAGTAGAAAGATCAGCATGCTGCTTGTACGGTCCGTATTTATCCTGTTTGAAGTTGAAGATCTACTAAGGTACGGCTGACGTCACTAGTAACTGATTTCTTGAGTCTGTCTGATATGCCTTTTTGGTTGATCCTTCCGCTTATTTTCTTGATTTTAAAACGGTAGTTCAGCTCGTTGTTTGATCAGGGGTTTTACCTTTGTTCCCGCTTATTTTTAAAATTGTAAAACGGTACTTTCGCTAAGGATTTCCTTTTTCTGAGTTTTACGATGGTTTAGCTTGTAGCTCAAACTTTTTAATTGATCCGCTTGTATTTCTTTAAAATGTTTTTCAATTTAAACGATTCTTTATAAAAGTTTTTTCAACTAGCTTGTTTTTTAAATTTTGTTTTTAAGTGTCTGTACCTCAAACTTTTTAATTATCCGCTTGTATTTTTTTTGGAATGATTTTTCCTTTTAAAACGGTTTTTTATAAAAGTTTTTTTCCCACTAGCTTGTTTAATAATTACGTCAATGCCGGTTTATTTTTCGGCCACTTGTATTTATTTATCTTGGCTTTTGGTTTTTAAGGAACGGTTAGTTGCACAATTTTATTCTGCTAACACTAAGCCACTTTTAATATTTAACCGGGTATAGTTTTTTCACTTTCCTCGGGCGCCAGTAAACGAGTTTATTTGGACTTCAGAACAGAACTGATCTTTATTGGCAAATCATTTTATTTTATACCATATTTTTCTTAGCCTAAATACAATTTTGCTTACTATTTAAATTTAATAAAATCAAAAACAATTTTGCTTACTAATTTTTTGTATAGACTGAATACAATTTTGCTTACTAATTAAAATAATAAAATTGTGTGAAAATAATTGCCAAATATTTTATAAAATAAAAATATGCTTATTGGATACTTAAACTAAGTTGTAATTTGATTCTTTGTTTGTGTCTAGATTGGTTTGATAAATTTATTGTTTTTGTTGTTAAGCGTGTCGAATAAATATTTGGGTTCTTGCTTTTGTTGTTAAGTGTGCAGGTTATTGAATTTACGTGGAACATAAGAAGCATAATTGGGGTATTCACTAATGTGTTAACTTGTATGTGATATATGTGTGACAAAAAGGGAAGATTTAGAACAACCACACCAATTTCCATCAAGAATTTGAAATTCTAGTATTTTATAATAAATAAGATATATTATGTTCTTAAGCGCTTAAACTACTACGAAAAATACAACTGCTCTGTGTTGTACAAGAAGCGGTTGTGACTATCAACCAATAGGTTGTTAGATTGAATCCCCACGCAACTTTTTCAAAAGATTTTTAAAAGTAAAATTATTTTGAATGCCATTTTTTTGCTCATATTATAGTCGTTAATGGACCGACTTCAATTATTTTCAGTCTAAACCTTCGTAGAACTCCATACAAGAGATCTGCTTCATAAAATTGACCGTAGGACAGTTGGGGCCATAAAAAAACAACAGAATAGGAAATATAACAAAAAAAGTCTTTTGGCTATACCTCATTAATTATTAGACAGAGTTTTGTTATTTTCAAACCGAACAAATTTATGAAAAATTCCAAGAGAATGATATAAAATTTATTTCTCTATGTTGTGTTTTGGCCTTAATTCTAGCAGACGGACATCGCTCATTCGACTTCTCTATGTATAAGAATCCAGAATATATATACTTTATGGGGTCTTATATGAATAATAATGAAATTACATACGGAATGACAAACCTATATATCCCCTCTCCAAATTTTTTGGTGAAGGGTATAATAAATGAAATCAAAAAGAAAGTTAAAGAAGCAGTGAGCAATGAAATGTTGTCAATAACAACGGAATTGTGGATAGACGACTTTGTAAAAAGAAATTTTTTGTGTGTTACATTTAATTTTATGAAGCAATGACAGTATTATGTGTAAATTCAATGGATTTTGAAAGTTGCACAGCAGAACATATATTGGCTAAGTTAAAATGTGTTTTGAATGCTTTTAAAGTAAGTAACTTAGATAGTGTTAAATTCATTACAGACAGAGGAGCAAACATTACACATTGCAACACGAAAAGAAATAACCATATACGGACACCACTACGTGATAAAACACCAAAAAAAGAAGACCCGTATCTCCAAGTTTTGCCCAAAGTAATTTTGATTTACTCTCTGAGACAAAATTAAAGATATTGTCATAAAGAACAAAAATTGTGAACATATATAATCAAAAAATCTTCATCTTCAAGATGAAAATCGCAAAAAATAAAAAAAATTGATTTTTTACCTTTTTTCCACTATTTAGCTCCATAGGTAGCAAACCGTTAAAAATTCAAGAAAACAATTAACAACAAAAATGTATCTAAAATTATAGTAAGCAACTTTTTAGAACATATAAACTTCCTAGGAATGATTCTTAATACCGTTTAGGTAGCGCTCAGGTAGCCGCAAAAGTGAAAAATTTCGCGAAAATTTTTAATTTCATTTGTTTTTTCTTTACTTCAACATTTAGATACATACTATACTATCTATTACAAAAATGTACCTATGATCTCAATAAACAACTCACGCGATCACGCACCGACCGCAGCACCACAGGTAAAGCAATAAGCTCAGCACACGCATCAAGGGACGCAGCACACAATATAAAAGCGACTCAACGCTAACATTCAGGCATTACACAGAGCGACGTCAACGAGAGCTCAGCGGTGAAAGTTATAGATCAGTGTTTGCCCGTGAACGCCCGCGGGCAGCGCATATGTGTTAGTGTCTTATACATTTGAAGCCGAAGTGGAAAACCGAACTTAAGTAATATTACAAGTGTTGCCAATGAAGAATTTCGCATCACTGGCTTCCGAATTAAACATTGAAGAAATATTATGCACAACTTATTTTACATACTTATATTACAAGAATATGTGTACTTAAACAGTACTTTATTGACAAATATCAACGGGAACAGTAATTTTCTGGTGTTTTCTTACGAGCGGCTATAAAATGTTTAGTAAAAAAGTTTTCTAGGTTCTTCCTAGAGCGCCGAGAAAAAAGAATGCGCCATTCCTTGATCCTACTTAACACGTAACACCTAATGAAAGACTAGGATATCTTCTGGAATCAATCTACGGACCAGCTCAACTGATATAATGCCATGAAATCATAATCTAATTCCCGAAAAATTTAATTTCACGTGATCGTTGACGCTACTAATGAAAATTTTCAGAGAATAACATAAAGCGAAATTACACACCAGTATATGTATGCGTACAAGAGCACACGAAACGGCAACAGTGACTATACAAACTGTGTTTATTTTACTCAGTCGTCACAAACTACTAACAGACATGTAAAAAATGACATTTGCAAATGGTCCAAATCAGCTAAAGTGCCGGTGGTTGAAGAAAGAGACAACTATAAAGACTTAATGCTGCGAAGAAGGGAAAATAAACAAAACAAAAAAATAAAATTGTAATAAAATTGTGGTTTGAGTGTGTTTTGTGTTCTGTGAATTGCAAGTTTTTAGCTCCAATATGATTATTAGTTTGTAGGAAATGCAAAAATCAATCATTCCATGTTGGTAAGAATGAAATACCACAAAGCAGTTTGTGTAAAATTCTTTAATACGGAAAATAAAACCACAAAGAATGCTAAATATTTTTTCGATTTCTTTTTCGATGCCTTTGCGTATAGAGGGAGTCGGAAAATAAACTTATATAGTTTTCCCCTTCTGTCACCTCTGTATGCTTTGTGCAGTCGTACTCAAGCTATCGAACGAGGGGGTTGCACGCCGCACTGTGGCTGAAAATCGTTTTTCATTGGCCAAAACTCAAATTTTTTTTGTCACCGATTTTTAAAATTTTTACGCCCTTTTGCAGCTAATATATCCAGATTAAGGTAGCCAAAAAATTAGGTTAAACTATTGATAATTGTGAGCGTGGCATGCTGTCAAACTCAACGGTTTTTTCTAATTTGAGAAAAAGGTGTTTTTCTGTTGTTTTTTATCAAAAATAAATGGTTACTACTCGCAAGCTATCATCGATAATGGCCTGCGGTCTTTTTTATAATATTGGTAGGATTATAGTCTTTAGTTTTTGTAAGTGGTCAGAGATCTAGCGTTTAATATTAAGGGCGTTACGGAATATTTATGAAACTACTATATTTTTCTCAAATTTAAACTTTAGTGGAATAGAACTTCTAGGGAACAAAAGGGAACAAGAAATGTATACCACCCGGAGAAAGGTGAAAGTGTCCTCTTTAACGCTATATATACTTTTGCACCCGCCACGAGCCGTCTGTAGAACACTTTTTTCATTTTAATGAAATTACTCCAAAGTACTCGTATACAATGGTGTATATAATTTTCACTTTTTTGCCTAAAAGTTTATGTTTTTTACTTTAGACTACGTAAAACTAAAAAAATTAAATATAATACCTGCGAAAGGGTTTAATGGCTTTGCTTTGATCAGCCAAAAATAAGTCATAAAATTACCACAATACGTTCTACAGTAAACATATGATCTCTTTCTAAATTTACCTGTTATCAAATGTTAGGTCAACCAAAGTCATAAACAATTTTATAACAATAATCGCGACATTAAAGCACTAAAGAAAAAAAAAATAACCCAACAACAACAACAAATATTGGCGAGATACTAATCAGTTTTACCTGATATTAAGGTCTGGATAACATGTGCAGTTTTGTGCAATTTAAGCACTACCTGCTATGAAATTAAAGATCAATGTGTGAATAACATGTATCTAAAAATGTATAAAACTACGGATTCGATAAGGGATTACTCAGTAATAAGTTAATCCTCTAAGTGTACGGATAAAACATAACAGACGCAAATAAAAATATTCAGAAAAATATGGAGAGCTTCAGTTATAAAGAACTGGCCGAAGAGTATTTTAGAAACAAAAACCAGGAAGATGTTCTTAGCTACGTTAAAATAAAATTAAACTTAAATTCGTGTAGCACCGAAATGCAAGAGCAATTATTTAATTTCGTAAAAGCACTAAAAAAACGCTACAAAGAAGTTAGCTACAGTAAACAAAAGTTTTATATAAAAAGTGCAACCTGGTTAGAGGGCCAACTTACTGTCGCTGCAGAAACAGCAAAGCAAGATAAGGCTGGAAGACCACGCAAATTATTAATGGGCAACTGCAGCGATAGATCTAAGAGGCGGAAACTTAAAGATATTAACGATGCAATTGGTTGTACAAATATAAAAGAATCTTTCCTACATCACAGAACCAATTAACAAAAGTGGATATCATTGAAAAAGTTGTTAAAACATATGAATTTGGATTATCACCACTACATGCAAGAATACGACTTATGGAACACATACTAAAAATCAGTTATGATTTGGATTTCGGGTCTTCAGGATCAATAAGAAACAACGAAACCAACAAAGAGTTAAGAAGTTCAAAAAAGAAACATGTTCAAGATGAATATATCCTAGAAGTACTTGCGTGCAATGAAGAAATTGACTCTAGAAAATTTGGAGATTAGGCTAAGGAAGCTGCAAAAATATATACAACCAACTACCCATGGAGAAATATGTCTGCAACAGTTCACAAAATCCTTTATCATGGAGAAGATGTCATTAAATATCATTTGGTGCCACTTGGAGATCTATCAGAGGAGGCTCGGGAAAAAAGGAACAAGGATTACAGATTTTATAGAGAGCACAATACTAGAAAAATTTCAAGAAATTCAACAAATGAAGATCTATTTAATATATTATTGGCAACGTCAGATCCGTTTATCTCCAGTATTCGAAATCAATGGAAAGTGGAACATCGGGATTTAGATGAAGAAGCCAAAAAACTACTAAAGAACAGAGATAGCACAGAACAAAATATGGAATATTTGCAATCAATATTTGAGTCAAATGAATAATAATTATAATTGCCTTTCATTGTTATTTAAGTACGAAAAACATAGTATTAGTAAAAAATAATAATAAACGAACCTACCATTGTTACAAATGCTATTAAAATTTATTGCAGTTTTTATTTTAAAATGTTTTTAAAATTATCAAATTTGACAGCAAAAAATAATGAATTTTTCTGTAGTAATAGTAATATTTTTAGATAATATTATTAACGTTTTTTTTAAGTGTAACTATTCTTTGAGTGTAAACAAATTTGCAAATTTGTCAGCAAAAAATTTTTAATTTTTCTGTAATAGCAAAATCTCCAGTTGATTTTACTATTTTTTTTAGTGTAAAAATTTTTTTCAGTGTAACATTAAAAAAATTCCATTATTACAAAAATTATTTATAATTATTATTAATTTCCAAATATTCAATTTTTTTAATAAATAAAAAAATAATAATTCCATATTTCACTCTAAAAGTTAAAAAAAATTCAAAAGTTCAACTTTGACCTAGAATTCCTTAAAAAGTCCTCAATCAATTTTAATAAAATTTAAACTGAGTCAAGCTGAACTAAATATCTATCCAATAAAAAAAAAATTACTTCAATATTTTGATCGGTTCAAAAGTTACAGAGTTTTGGCCAATGAAAAACGATTTTCAGCCACTGTGCGCCGCTTGTTTTCTTGTATACACATAACGAAACAAATGAAGTGTTTATGTACACTTGTTTCCCCGTTTTAAGATAAAGATATGCTTAACCCACAACATATTAAAACTTTTTTATAAGTCAAATTTGGAGAATATCTCAAATAACTATTAAAAACAAAACTATAAAAAAAATAAATGAAACTAGAAAAACTATTAAAAAAGTAGACTATTTGCCAAGCAAAAAATAACAGTCTAATAATAGTTATTACATTACATGTAGTTCCTAATTGGAAGGCGCGAATATTTGGTATTCAATAAGAAATTTAGTTCAGTGTACGCACATCGTTACATCAAAATACGAACCAAACGTGTCGTGGTGTGCCGTTATTGATTATTATATGTATATGCCATATATGGTTATTTTTTCGTGTTGCACTGTGATAGTTAATGATTGAATGCATATGACGTGAGCGTTCTTATCGATTTTTTTAATCACTATCTGTATTAAAATATAATAATAAATGATGCAGTTGACGCTACAGGCGGCTGGTTGAGTATTTTGCTCCCCAAGTTGGCTACTAGGATTGTTTTATTATTGTAGCGATCCCTTAACGTTTTCCAGGCAGCACTATAATTTGTTTCGGAAAATAAACTGATTAAATGTTCAGCTTCTCCTGACAAATTACTTTTTAAGTACCACATTTTCTGAATGGTTGTTTATCCACAATTTTGGAAAATAGGTCATTGAACTGTCGCTATTTTAAGTAATCGCCATAAAATAGGGGTATAGTCACTTTTGGGGAATGTACCAAGCTAGTACTGATTGTCGCAGGTAGCGCCTCTGCATTTCGCGTATGAGTACCATTTTGCTTTAGTTTGTGAGCTTCAACAAAAAGATTAACCAGACTTATCTGCATTAAGTCATTTACATTGTCATATTGTTCCTGATTTAGACCATAAGCAGCTGGGTTGTTTAATTGCTCATGAGCCACATCTTGTAGTATCTCTTGATTGAGCTAATGTTTATTTTAAAATATTCTAATGGATGATCATCTGCAGATATTAGTACCTTTAATACTCGTACCCGCCATAGCGCTTTTAGACTGGCGTCTAACCTGTGGGTCGTACTGCTTGAAGTTTCAATATCTTGAGCTGAGTTATTTAAAGGTTTACTGGCTACTGTTTTCTCATGTTCCTCAGTTTGTGCTCTGAGGCGCTTGATTACATTACTGATCAACTTTATGTGATCATCAACTATAGCGCTGATTTTGTAGTAATAACTTTGTCACCAAAATATTAATAAGACTAGAATCTGATCAGCGTGAATCAAACCAACCACTTGAATTTGGATTACTCTACGTTTTTGTTTTTTTGGTTACTTTTTTGTCTTCCATCACATGGAACTCGAAGGTTAGAAGATTTTTGTCTTCAAGCACTTGAAAATTGAAGATTAGAGAGATCAAATAATTAAACAAAAGATTATTAACTACTGATCCATTTTGTATATTTTATTGGACTATATGTACTTAAAATTGTGCTGACTTAACTAAATAATAAAATACAAAATTTAAGGTGTATTATCCAATAAGAACAACAAATGCAAGAAATTTGAACTACTTAGTGTTAAGGGTATCCACGTAATGTACAAAAATAATAAGGGGATTCATATAATAAGTTTGACCAGATCGTGTAGATTTGACAATCGACTCGAATTGCGCCAAGTTCGGAATTAAGATTCCTGAAGTCAATCTATTCATAAAAACCAATGGAAGATATTGTAAACGATTCAGTCGCTGAAACGCACCTTTTTCCAGAATGATATAATAATTATTGCACCATTATTTAAATATATTCAAGTGGTGTATCTCTCTTAAAACACACAAAAAACAAGTAAGATTGTTATATTCGGCTGTTCCGAATCTTATACACTCTTCACCATAGTATGGATTGTCGAGAATGTCACAATCACGAAAATTCGCGCTCACGCAATATGGAAAAAACAAAATTATTTAAAATAAAAGATTAAGAACTTCAATGAAAAAAATTACTATAAAACAAAAAAATCGCAAGAATAACGTTAAAAATCTCCTCAAGCACACTAACTCACGGTCATAGATACAGCTTGCAAATCAACACTGCCAGAATGCGTTTACAAGGTAAAACAATACTTTACGATAGGGCGTTTATGAACGCATTGCTGTGTGTTTCGTTTTTGAGTTTTGGAAATACAAAACAGCACCAAAAACCATGCCCAAATTTTGCTACTGCAACACAAATAGTTGCACTGCAATTACGAACTCACGGTATTACCAAATATAAGGATTTGCCACTTATGAACGCTATGCATTAGTAGTATGAATAAGGGGTTTCTAGATAGAAATGTGCAAAGGAAAAATGTGCATACCTTAACCCTTTAACGGTCGATGGGGTTAAATTCGACCCCATGATATTTTGTGTTATGAGGCGGCAGCGTGTTCGGTTTTGCTTAAAGTGAAGTCGTGGTGGGGGGTTCGGTTTTGCTTAAAGTGAAGTCGTGGTGGATGTTATTTTTGTTGAAGTGAACATTTAATGTGTTCGTTAGAGGGTTAATTATGTTTTATGTTTTAATATGAATTAAACTACATTAGGGCGGTTTACGAAAGTCTGTGATTTTTTTGCTAGTATTTAATAAATAAAATTCATTTACTGCGGTATATATTAATATCCCTAATACTACTCGTATTTGTTATCAGTATAAAATGTTAACCACATTATTTAAAAACAAAACATTTATTTATTTTTAGTGTTAATCATATACCTACATACTTATAAAACATATGTATATTAGCAACAATTCTATATTTTTGTAGACTAAATAATTTACAATTACACATAACACTCGAATCAGCCGTAATTTGTTTCAATTTAAAACAATTTTCAAAATGAACACCATGAACTGATGAATCTACTAACTCCAAATCTTCATATAAAGGTATGATTTCTAGGAAATTTTCCATATATCTGATGAGATCTCCTGGAATATATCCTCTATAATAGTTTAGAAAATTTTCCACTTCAACTCTCAATTCAAATTCAACAAATAATTTCGGCTTCCGTTTTATCAGTGTCGTCGACGACATTTAAGATTCATATTGTTTCTTTAGTGTATCTTGAGCTAGAACGATAACAAAAAAATAATATTTAGATTTAATAATAATAAAATAAATAAAAAAACTATTTACCAAAAATTACCTGTTGCAGCTGCAACATTCATTGCTGCTGCTACCTTTGCTACCTTTTCTATCTTTAGTAAGATAGTAGGTATTGCGCTGGAATTCTTCTATACTATCATCGTCTAGAGTTTCGTTGAATATACCAGGTAGGTATATGTATTTGGTGTTTTCCACCAAACAACGTACTTTTTTCCCATAAGGCGTCTGGACACGCTCCATTTTTGTAATTTTATATTTATATTCAAAAAGCATCTCCTTTATGGGGAGAATGCTTTTTGTTTGGTTTTTTTGAAAATTGATTTTAGGTGTGCTTCCATTTCTGTACTTAACTTGGATAGTAATTAAAGAAAAACTAGATGGGGGGTGGGTTTTTATATAAAATTATGAGAAGTAATTTTATAGCTTATCATTCTTTTCAATAAAATTTTAAAACAATGTTTCTGATGCGGTTTGTCCGTTGTTTATAAAGTTTCTATTTAATTAAAAGGTGTGAGAAAATTTTAAAAAGTTTCTGTTGCGGTTTTTCCGCGGTTTGTCCGTTGTTTATAAAGTTTCTATTTAATTAAAAGGTGTGAGAAAATTTTAAAAAGTTTCTGTTGCGGTTTTTCCGTTTTTTTTATAAAGTTTCTATTTAATCAAATGTGAAAGAAATTTTAATGTATGCAGAGTTTTGTTGATATATATATATAAATATATATGATTTTAATTTTAAAAGGTTTCTGTTTAAAATGTTTCTTCTATTTCATCATCATCATCGTCATCTTCAGTACTGTCATACAAGTTGTTGTAGAATACATATTGCTTCTTCTTTTTAATGATTAGAGTATATAATCCATTCACTTCTTTAACTTTCTTTAAAATGTGTGGATTTGCGTTTAGATAATCCATCTGATTTTTAGTAATAATCAGAAATCGTTTAGGTAAATAAATATGATATTCTTTATTTACAAGACATCTTATACTTTCACCATATTTTGTATCTACTACTTTTGTATCTTGTTAATTTCATATGCAGTATTTTCTTCCATATCCTTTAAAGGTAAATATATAATATTAGGATTTTGAAACAATTTTCTTAAACTTGCTCTCATTATTTTGCTTTTAACTTTTCACCGTAAAACGAATTTTCAAACTGATTCTTTATATTCAATAATTGATACTATAAGGTGTTTTTAGATATTTTAATAACTTCTTATCAATTGCGGTTAAGCATAAATATTAAAAAAGTATACGTATGTATGTATGTAATAATATATAAACAGCTGGTGTTTTAATCTTATTGTATCCAAGTTTGTGTTATATATATATACGTTATTTATAATGAGAGATTTAGTTGAATTAAAAAACTTTGTTAAATATGTATTGGGGTCAATTTTTAAAAACTGGTGATAAATATTGTACTTGTCATGCACAGTGGAAAACTTTTCAAATAATAAATGCAGTAGTTTTGGATATTATAATGCAGGTATTCCTAACCGCCGAAGGAGGGACAAGAACTCAAATTTTTTCTCTTAATAGAGGACAAGAAATGTCAACAAATATTCCAATATTTCATTTCATAGTCACAATCAACATATAAAAATTGAGGTTATCGGTGGTATGATATCACTAGTTGGAACAGTCTATGAGGGTGGTTTTAAAGATATAAATGTACACTCATACAAACCATCGTGCGTTTATAGTGAAATAGAGGATATTGTTTTCAGAGATACAAATAAACTATATAATAGTAAGACTGATATCCACTCATTGAATAAAAAAAATCAACAAAAACCTCTTCTCCTTCAAAAAATAGTTAATGATAGTAGAGTTAAGAAAGGTGGTAGTAACGTTGGTGGCGACTCAGTTGATAAATCATTTGAATACGACGATTATTAAATTAGTATATAAATATGAGAAACAATTCTTATCATCTCATTTAAAAATATATCGCTAACTTAAGAACACATCTATTAAATAGAAAAACTAAAATGAAAAATATTTTTATCATATTTTTTTCATATATCTATATCATACAAGTGTTTTCAGCTTCATTACCTATTGATTTGAGTGAAAATGAACTTAAAAATACAGAATTTGCTATAAAATTACCGAATAATGATACTGTGAGCATACATCTAAATTTCAAACTTTTAAAGTATAGTAATGATTTAAATAAAAACATCGAGTTAACAACAAAAGCAGAAAATAAATCAAACGAAGAACAAGAAGACTCCCCACCGCCTATAAGTCAACCTTTTACTGTTGAACAAGCTATTGAAACATTTAGGCAAGATTTAGTAAAAAAAGAAAAAAATATTGCAGGAATAATTGAAAATTCGGCTCCATTTTATAGACATTTTCAACTTCAATACAAAGATAATATAAAATTGAGAATCCGTTGTACATATGACAGCAATTACTTGAAACGTCGATTAAATATTTCATGCTTCGAATACCGTCAAGTTGAATACGAGAGAATTTTAAGTAATGGTGAAATTGAGGTGGCTTCTGAGGATGATACAACGTACCGATCCGATGTTACATTAATCAACATTCAAGATTACACACATGATTTGGATATGGAAATAATATAAATTAGCTGATATGATGAAATACATTTACTATTAGTTAGTTAGTATAAACTTTGATGTTAATGTGATAGGAGGTTTTATTTAACATAAGTAAAAAAAAAAGTTAAAATAAGAAAATAATGAATAACGAGTTTTATTAGAAAATTTTACATAAATTCATGAAGGAAGAAAAGCTTTTGTGTTATGATCATGAGATTATTTTGAAAAAATTAAAAGCTCAATTCGATGAATATGCATTTTATAAGAAAAGTAAATCAAAATTTGGATATCATTATAACAATTGTGTGTGGTCCAACGATGAAACAACTTGTGGACCTGATACCTGTAAATGTTCCCTTATCGATAACAGTTGGGATCAAGCATTATATATAATGATTTTTATTATAATTTAAAAGCATAGACTTTATCAACAGTTCTACAGTCATCGTTGTCACTTAATTAGTACTAAACAATGTCGGAGGAGAGAATTTTAGTTGTAGACGTACAAGGTTTTTATCTCAACAATAAATTCATTGTAAAAGAACTGAGTATTTCAATTGACGACTCACAAGTTCAAACATTTATTATTAAACCACCTTTTCCATATTCATCGTTGACAACAAAAGAAAAAGCTTTAATTGACTGGCTTTATAATCATCATCATGGATTAAAATGGAAAGATGGTGATTCAACCTTATCAAATATTATGAACTATTATATTACACATGTTAAAGACAACAATTTTATTTATTATGTTAAAGGATTAGAAAAAATTAAGTGGATTCAAAATATTTTTAAAGACGAAATTAATTTTTATAACCTAGATGATCTAAATCATTCTGAATACTTGTAATGTCAATAACAATATCTTTAATCGGAAACACTTCAACTTTGGTTGGAGAATATTTTCCTCCAATTGAACTGTCTACAAATTATGTTTGTGGACTTATTGATTTTGTAGCATTCAATTCCATACCCAATGTAGATGTTCACAACAATTTGTTTCATATAGGAAATCATATTATTACTATTCCGGTTGGTTCATATGAACTTGAGGATATTGATTTTTTCTTAAACTCAAGCTTAAACGATATTGATGAACCAATTTATCTAAAAATTGAAGCTAACAATAACACACTTAAAACTGAAATAACCTCATCAATGGATATAGATTTTTCACAACCAAACAGTATAGGAAAGTTGCTCGGATTTAGCAAAAGAAAATTAGAAGTAAATTCAACTGAATATTATAACACTGATCAAAATCTTCAAAATGATAAATCTTTGGAAGTGGTGATTGTAGATATTAATCAATGGAATACTACAAGGTTATTTGAATCTGACTTACCTACACATATTACGAATGTTAATACAATACGCATTGAAAGCAACTTAACAACCGGATCATTTATTAATAATACTTCGAATCATACTATTCATGAATTTCCTCTTGATGTTCCTCCAGGATATAAAATAAACGAAAAACCTCGAAATGTTATTTATTTACCCGTCAACTGTCAACAAATAAACAACATAACGATTAGAATCTTAAATCAAGACGGTGAACTTATAAATTTTAGAGGAGAAAAAATCACTCTTAGACTCCACTTCAAACCAGAATAATGATCATTTACAATAAAAACATAGTGCAAAGAGGATTTCCATTCAATACCGCACCAACTCACATTTGAGAAAGTATAAAAAATAAAAAACTGTTGTCCTCATCTAATACAGAATACTTAAAATCGTTGGGATTTAATCTTCAACAATGAATGAAATACTAAATGTTCTTCAAAAACCTATGTATGATGAGAGTATTGTAAAAAGGGAATATCATAGTTACTCTCCATATCTAAAATCATTTAACAACAACGATGAGATTCGTATACCAATTCAAAATCAGGATCTCTTCGTCTTACCAAGTGAGAGTATGATTTACATTCACGGTTTTATAGTAAAGAAGGAAGCAACCAAAGAGGTTCCAGCTATAGATGTGAAATTAAAAAACAACTTTGCTTCATATTTGTTTGATGAAATTCGTTACGAAATTAATGGTTTTGAAGTTGATCGTACACGTAAACTTGGAATTTCATCCACCATGAAAAATTTTGTATCGTTGAATAAGGCTGAAAGTGATGTATTAAAAACCGCTGGTTGGTCTCTTACTGAAACTTGCGCTTTAGTAAAAAGTCATTTTAGTTGTTGTATACCTCTGAAAATGTTGCTGGGTTTTGCTGAAGATTATAACAAAATACTATTAAATTCGAAACATGAGCTTATCCTTCAACGTTCTACATCCGATGAGAGATCATATTATTCTACAAATGCAACTGATCAGTTGAAATTAACAATTCTGGATATAACATGGAAAATGCCACACATTCAACTATCGGACTTTGCAAAATTGGAAATGTTTAAGATAATCAACAGCAAACATTCTATACCAATTGCGTTTAGAAGTTGGGACTGTCATGTAAATCCTGTTTTACCAAAGAGTACAAAGGTTTTATGGAATGTAAAGCTTTCTCCACAAAACGAAAGACCACGATTTCTTATAATTGGTTTACAAAAAGAGAAAATTAAAGAAGAAGGAAATATATTTGATCATTGCAATATTTTTAATTTAAAAGTTTATCTAAACTCAGAGTCATATCCATATGATGATTTAAATAATCGTTTCGAAATGGGTCAGTATTCTGTTCTATATAATATGTATGCAAAATTTCAACAAAGCTTTTACATGCGAACCTGAACCATTATTAAATGTTGATGAATATAAGACTTATGCACCGCTTATTGTTGTTGATGTTTCACATCAAAATGAGGCTGTTAAAATAGGACCTATTGATGTACGAATTGAATTTGATACTGAACAAACAAACTAATTCCAGATAATACATCAGCATACTGTTTAGTTATTCATGATCGTTTAATCGAATACTCACCTCTAACAAGCGAAATTAGAAAAATTATTTAATTATATTTATTTTGAAATTTTTTTAATAAATGAAATAATATGTTTATTTATAAATAAAACAAATTCTTAATCAATGTATTTTATTAAAACAATTATAGTTTCTTTTTAGTTTAGTTTCGAAAACAAAAACTTTAAACATAAATGGCCACAATTTATTGTATTAAAATTTTGATATCTATCATAATTATAACTTATGTTTTTTCCTAAATATTTTATTAATTGTTTCGGTGGTTGCAAGTTACCAAAGCTATCAAAATATTCAATTTGATTGTTGTTTTTCCAGTACGCTACCCAATGTGTGCCAGATCCCTTTGAAGTATCCAGATTAATTATTCCACATTCTTTTTTAAATGATGTACTTGGAAGAGTGTTGCACATAAACACACCTCTAAAATTTGGAATATGTTTTGCATATTTTCTCAAGTCTACATCAGAAAGGGCTCTTTTAGGTAGCTTCATTAAAAATTTTGTTGATAAGGCTTTAAATATAATCCAAAACCTTTTTTATATGGTTTTAAGAACATGCCTTATCCCATCGCAATGGCTTCCATTGTATTATTGTGTCGTTTTGCTTCAGTCAGCTGTTCCTTTCCATTTTTAACTGCATTGATTGCTTTTGTAATACCAGATACACCACCAGCTAAACCACCAAGTGCACCCAGTGCAGCAAATATAGGGGCAAGTGGAAGAAAACCTCCAGATTTTGGTAGCGGTATTATTCGAGGTGTTTTTATTAACGATTTTTTCTTCCCCTTGAAAATATTGTTTACAACTTTTCGTGAAATCTTTATAGCATCTTTCAAGTTTTCACTTTTCTTTATATTCTTTCTTGCACTTTTCAATGCATGGGTAAATAGTTTGTGGGTATTTACTGGAGACGACTTTTTAGTTTTACTAATAACGTTACCCATACCGAATTTTGTTTTTGCTTTCATTGCAGTAGCAACAAACCAAGCGTTTGATTTTTCACCCAAACTACTATCGCTTGCTTTGACCCTTTGCCAAGCCTTTTCAGTTAAAATTCTATCAGCAATATGTCTTTTCTCTAAATCTTTATTGTTTGAGTATGCTATATCGTGCTCTCTGCAAGCAGTATCCAATGGATTGATTCCTTGATCACCTCTAGCTAAACGTTTCTTTAATTTTGTACCAGGTCCGCAAAATTGATAACCGGGTAGATGAAGTTCAATGGGAAGTTTATTAATTATTTTATTTAGAAAACCTTTACCAATGAAGGATGGATGGCGACTGAATAACTTTTTATAAATGATAGTCATATCTATTGATACTTTATCGATTAAAGATTGAAATTAAATTGATTGAAAACAAATAAAAGAGACTGGTTTATATATTATGTTATCATTAGATTTCAGAATGCGTTTTTTCAAACAACATAAAAGGATTGATGTAAAGAATATCGAATCAAAGTTCGATTCATCAAATAAAATTCGTCACAGTTCATTACTACCGAATTCTATTCGAGCTCTTATTGTGGGTCCATCAAATTGCGGAAAAACAAATGTTATGATCAGTCTTATTGAAAGTCCTCATGGATTGAAATTTAAAAATATTTACTTATATTCAAAGTCAACACAACAACCGAAATATAAGTACTTAGAAAGTCTAATTAAACCCATTAAGGAGATAAATTTTTCATCATTTTCTAATAATGATGATGTTCTATCCCCAGACGAAGTTAAACCGAATTCAGTATTTATATTCGATGATATAGCTTGTGAGAAACAAAATCATGTACGTTCTTACTTCTGTATGGGTCGCCATAAAGACATTGATAGTTTTTATTTATGTCAAACTTATACACGTATGCCAAAACACTTGATTCGCGATAATGCAAATATGATTATAATTTTTAAACAGGATGTAATGAATATTAAGCATATTTACAATGATCATGTTGGTTCTGATATGACTTTAAAAACATTTTATAAGTTATGTACCGAGTGTTGGAAAGAAAAATATGGTTTTCTAGTTATTAACAAAGATGATTCTATGAATAATGGTCGATATAGAAAAGGTTTCGATATATTTATAAATCTATAAAAGAAATATTACAGATATTTTAAAATCAGTACAAGATTAATTATTAAACTAATAACTTCTCAACTATAATCTGATACTAGCTATTAAATTGCTAACTGCTAAACTGATCTGTTTTTAATTCAATCTATAAATATGAATACAAATCTGGTTAATAATCTTATTAAAACTCGAAATATTTTAAAAAAGAAATATAAGAATATTTTGCTTGGAGAAATTGCAAATGATGAATTGTTGGAAAAGACATTTAAACCAATATCAAAACCATTAAAAGAATTAGTTCAAACAACTAATAATAACATTATAAAGCATGAAAAATATCCGGATAACTCTTTTAAACATGATCTTGAGAATAATAAAGTTGCCTTCAGTACACCATATAAAAAGAGTAAGCTTGATTATAACACGTTTTCTCCAAACTTTAATAACAAGAAAATCGAGAAAAGTTCAAACACGTTTCAATCATTTGATGATGAAAATGATCATGATGACCATGATGATGATGATGATGATAATAATGTTGATAATGAGGATGATAACAATGATGATGATAACACCATTACAATACATCCCAATCAAAGTATTCAATATAATTTATCAAAAGTTAAGTTAAAGTTGAGGGTGGCGTTGGCTCAGGTAGTAAGCACGTTGACTACAAACCGAAGGACCTGGGTTCAAACCCAGTGTCAGACAGAGTCATGAAATAAAAACACCACGCATTTCTCTGATGTGCATTGGTGTTCCTTTGTGTCAGTTGTTGGCGGAAGATTTCAGTGGCGAAGGCATGGTCACTGGTCACTGAAAAGTACCAACTTCAGCTGATACTAATCCCAATGTAACATCAGAGCGCCCTCCTTCGTTGTACTGAGTAGCACAATCAACGGCGAAGTAAAATAAAATTAATAATAGGCTACTAAACTAAACACAGCTTCAAACCTCGTAATGTCCTCCTCGCCACCAGAGGCGCTGCAACACTGCTCTACGAATAACCGTGCAAAAAAAAAAACAAGCAGAGTTGTAAAGAACGAATGAAGCTTTCACCTCCTTTCATATCTATCACTATCCCTTTCCACTAGTTCCAGCACAATGCATTGCATGTGTAGGGGTCATCCCCTGAGTGCTGGTCCAAGATAAAAAAAAAAAAAAAAAAAAAGTTAACTTAAATATATATGATAAAACCTATGGTCCTCATAAGGATTAAAATCAAATATGGAGACTGGGTAATGAACCCATCACTTTCAATTCAACCAATATTACTGTAGGTAATTTAAAATGGCCCTTCACATCAGGCTTATATGAATTGTTAGTTTATAAGAAACCAATCAGTTATAATAAAACAGATTTAAATAATTATAAACAAATATTGGAGATGACTAATGTTCATAAACGAAATAACAGTATTAATGGTCAAATTAAAGGAAATCGGTTAATTAAATATACAACGATTATTAAAAACCTATTTAAACAACAACAGAAAATTCATAAGGGAAAAGGTTTAATGAAATTGAATAGAAAAATGCATAATTATGTTTATTGGGATGATCCTAATGAATTGGTTGATAGATTGCGTCTTTTGATTTCATCAACAACAGCTGGTCACTCAAATCATAATAATGAAATTGTATCAATTATTGAGGAATTGAGAGAAGCAAAAATTATTATATAAATAGACTTAAAAATGTTTAACAATTCATATTCATAAAATGCCTATCGATAAGTTTGGACATTATATTGAAAAATCTGTAAGATACCAAAATCAACATTTCAAGATTCATTTGGATAGTGATCGTAATTTCAACTTTAACTTGCGGAGAATAAAAAATATTGCTAGTCCTGTATTGGAAAACGATGCTGTAAACAAAATTTACATGAAAAGTTATTTAAGTGAAATAAAGAAACAACTGGATACAATGTATATGGAGAGAATTAAGGAAATGGAGGATCGTTTTAACGAAATAATACGACAACAAAACGTGTTGACTACAGAAAAATTTGATAATGTAGAAACACGTTTAAGTAAATTAATACATGATCAAAGTATACTACTAAATAATCTCAATCAATCACTAAAAGAAATGAGATCATTATTTAATTACAAAATTGATTCAGTTGAAGAACGTCTAAATGAAAAACGAAGCTCATTACAAACCGTTTAAACATAGATATATAAATCGTTTTTGATTTAAATTCAATATCAGCAGCATTTAAATTGATGTAATCTAAGATAGATGTTAGAAATGGAGCGACAAGAAGTGGTTCAGGAGCTTCATAAGCAAGCACGTAGAAATTTCATTCGATGTCGAGTGGTGATCAAGGGAATTGATGATCTTTGCAAGCAGATCTTGTTGAAATGGGCGTTTACTCAAAATATAACAAAGGCTATAGATTTATTTTAACAGTTATAGATACATTTTCAAAGTTTGCTTGGGCTGCACCCGTAAAATCTAAAAGTAGTGAAGATATAACCAATGCTATGCAATCTATTTTTTCGCTAAAGAGAATTCCAAAAAACTTGCAAACAGATAATGGTAAAGAGTTCTATAATAAAATATTTCAAAACTTGATGATAAAACATAATATCAACCACTATTCTACATATAGTATCATGAAAGCGTCTATTGTAGAACGATTTAATAGAACTCTAAAAGGAATGATGTGGAAAAATTTTAGTCTACAAGGAAATTATCAATGGATACATATATGCAAGGATTTAATTAATCAATATAATAATAAAAAGCATAGAACAATTGGAATGACACCAAAGTCTGTTAACACAGAAAATGAAAGTTCTATACTAAAACAAGTCTATAATCATCCCAAAATATATAAATTTGGTAAAAAAGTTGGAGATCACGTTCGAATTAGCAAATATAAACATATTTTTTCAAAAGGATATACTCCAAACTGGACAACTGAAATTTTTAAAATTCGTACTTTACAGAACACAAACCCCATTACTTATTTATTGGAAGACTATCAAAGGAATCCGATTGTTGGTGGATTCTATGAACATGAACTATTAAAGACACATTTTCCAAATACATACTTGATTGAAAATGTTATTAAAACTAAGGGGCACCAGGCGTACGTAAAATGGTTGGGATTTTCCAATCAACATAATTCTTGGATCAATAAAGATGAACTTCAATAATATTATATATACTTCAATATGAGATTTATTTTTATTATATTATAAAATTCTCAAAAAAATAAAATAATATATGAAAAAGTTTTGTTTTGATTTTTTTTTTATTTCTAAACGATTAAATTTTATATCAACTTAGTTGAGTAAGGTTAAGAACAAGCACGATTAAATTTTATTCACACAAAAACAAATTGTGGTTACTTGTGTTTAAAATTCCTATTCAATAGATAACTAAGTTTAAAATAAAAACAAACTAAAATATTTTAATGATATTCTTTATTTATTTATTTATTTATTTATTGTTTTTTCACGTTATATATATTCACTTATAATCTAAAATCACTTAATACTATTGTACAATATTATCACTTGAAGATGATGTTAATACATTTTCATTGGGATATGATGATGATGATGATGATGGTTGTTGACTATTTATTGCATAATGTCCCCATGCATATGTATTAATACTATTATCTCTAATAAATCGCTTATCATCTAAATAACTTAATGCTAATTTACTAATGTGTTGAGTATATATTTCATGAATCTTTGATCTAAATACATACATAGAATCATAGTACATTTTTTTTCAAATAAACATTTTCTAAAGTCATTAATCGTTAGTCTATTGGTTACGCATTTTGTAACTCCTTTAATTTTTTTAATTTCTTTTTCCTCTTCATCAATTTTAATTGAATACATTTTAGCGCGTAAACCAATGAACTCTTTAATTATTTTACCATTACATTCATCCTTCATCATTCCTAAAACCTTTTTGTTTAAAAAGGGTATATTAAAAACATTATCTTTCGGATAAGCAGACGTATCAAACTGTAAGATGATATCATCTAGAATATCCTTATATAGATCATATGTCTTAATATCGTAAACAAAGGAATCAGTATCCATATAATTCAGATAAATATTTTCCTGATATTTAGGTTTCATGTATTCATAATGGAAATTATACATTTTCAACTTAGATAATTATAGAACAGAAAACCCAATATAAATTGGTTTATTATATTCCGTTCGCACTCGACTCATTTCAATGACAATCATTTCTTCTTGAATCTTAAGTAAACTATGGAAATTTGGCTTAGCTATAAGAGCTCTAGCTCCCAACCTCTTACCTCTACTCTCCCATGAACAAACTATTTTAACATCTTTTCTCTTAGCTACATTTTCCATTGTTTTACAGTATACCGCATTATTTAAAAGTTTAAAAAAATTTTTTCAAATTCATTTTCGGCATTGGTTCTATGATCATTACTTAAATCAATATACCTTTTCAACCAATCCGACTGATTGAATTTAAGAATTCTATGAATTTTCTTTAGAATAAGACCATGTTTAATACATTGTTTAAGATTTCTATAGTGTATTACATATTTTGTTTTATCATTTAAATCCGTTATTAATTTAGACTGTTGCATATGTTCATTTTTTTATTTTCTGCACAAAATGGGAAATCATGATCGTGTATGAGTAGTATATTTGTGGGCATTCTGGCACACCAATTAGAATCTAATTAGATTTGGCCTCCTTATGGATAAAATACACGTATGGGCATTCTGGCACACCAATTAGAATCTAATTAGATTTGGCCTCCTTATGGATAAAATACACGTATGGGCATTCTGGCACACCAATTAGAATCCCACTAGATTTGGCCTCCTTATGGAAAAAATACGCGTATGGGCATTCTGGCACACCAATTAGAATCCCACTAGATTTGGCCTCCTTATGGAAAAAATACACGTATGGGGAAAATACACGTATAGAGATACTGAGTCATATAATGAGAAAAATATGATCATTCTGTTACACATGCATTCATACATTTTTCCATGTGTATGCTTTTACAATAAAGAGAAATTCAAATGAGATATTTTTTCGCACCATGTCAATGAGATTCTCATTTGAGTAGTTTTTATTAAAACCTAAAATAAGAGTTTTACTATCCAGCACAAATTGATATAAAAGAACGTTTAGATTTTTTTGTTTATTATTGTTCTTCACAGTTACTTGAAATCACATTAAACAAAAGTTAAAGCAGCTTTTCGCATCAAACAAAATGGTAAGTATACAGTTTTATAATATATAAATTTTTTTTTTTTATTTATTATATAGATGCTGTAGAAAAAATATACAAATATTTATACATATTATATGATTGTTTTTATTTGATTGCTTTTAGATCTATCAACAGTTAATTAACATAGCCCAAGGAATAAAATCAGAGTACACGAAAATTGATGATATTCCCTTAAATAAACCATTAAAAATTTTAAATTTTGAGTGGAAGGTTACACAATATGGATCCAAAGTCATAGCATATTTGGAGAACAATAAATGGTTTTATCTACCTCAAAGAATGGTTAAATATTTAAAGGATCCTTACTTAGCCAATATGAATGAAAAAATTTGGACAATTATTTACAAAGGACGACAAACGCCAAATGGTTCTGCAATATTCGAACTAAACTACAGCTAATTTTTTTTTAATAAACAAAACTAGTTTTGTAATGTTGTAAATCTGTATATTATAAAACAATAAATGTACATATGTGGTAATGTGAAATGAATCTCGATTATGTATTTATTTTTGCACATGCGTAGACTTGCATTTTATTCGCTTTATATATTTATTTTTCATTTTAAGACATGCGTAGGCTTGCATTTTAAGAAAAAGTATAGAACAATTCAAAATTAATTGAAAAGTTAAACATGCATGAGCAAGAAATAAGGTCAAAAATATGCTGCATTATTTCCTATTTATTATTTTATTTGTTGTTTTTAATCTTTCTATGACAAGGTAGTAAAATTTAAACATTTGTTTGTATGGAAAAACTCTTAAGAACGAAAGACATGCGTATGCTTGCTTTCACTTATTTTTGTCGTAGTGTGGGGGTGCATTAACTATTTTTATTGAAGGACACAGTTTCAGTAAAATTTCTTAAGAACGAAAGACATGCGTATGCTTGCTTTCACTTATTTTTTGTCGTAGTGTGTGGGTACATTAACTATTTTTATTGAAGGACGCACATTTTTTTCTACTTCAATGTTTTAAAATGCAATAATTTATGAGGCTATAAATCTGGTATGGTATGTTTATTACTTAAGCAAAAAAAGGGTATGGAAAGGCAATAAAATTTTAAAATCCGTTTCAGGAAAATTTCTTAACAACGAATGACATGCGTATGCTTCCTTTCACTTATTTTTGTCGTAGTGTGTGGGTGCATTAACTATTTTTATTGAAGGACACACATTTTTTTCTACTTCAATGTTTTAAAATGCAATAATTTATGAGGCTATAAATCTGGTATGGTATGTTTATTACTTAAGCAAAAAAAAAGGGTATGGAAAGGCAATAAAATTTTAAAATCAGTTTCAGGAAAATTTCTTAAGAACGAAAGACATGCGTATGCTTCCTTTCACTTATTTTTGTCGTAGTGTGTGGGTGCATTAACTATTTTTATTGAAGGACACACATTTTTTTCTACTTCAATGTTTAAATGCAATATTTTATGAGCGCATAAATGTGTTATGATGCTTTTGTTACCTAAGAAAAATTTTTAAACAAGGGTGATTAACAGTATATGTGTATGTAGTAGTGCCTCTAGAAAAGTATAAAATCAGCTATTTTTTCGAACAAAATTCTAGTTCTGTGAAATTATTCAACATAGTAAGATTTCTGTGAAATTATTCGACGTGAAAAGATTTATAAAACTTTAAATTTTTGTTTTTTTTATTATTCAATGTATTAAGATTGTTTCCAAAGAAAAAAAAATATTTGTGTTTTAGTAAGATTTTAAATTCGTGTTTTAGTAAGACTTTTTAAAAAGAAAAAACTATTAATTTGTGTTTTATAATTCGAATTCATAACAGGTTAGTAAAAATGATTTTAATATTAATTTTTATCACTACAAATACACAAGAATTCGATCGACATTGTGATATAGACTGTTAAATAATTTTACTATACAAAAAATTAATTTTTTAAACATCTTTAGTGTATTTCCAAAAAAATTGTGATATTATGGAAAGAATAGCAACCAAGCTAGAATGCTCAGAATGTCAAAGAGCTTTTCAAAGTGAGGAAAATTTCAGGGAGCATGATAGATCTCATGCTTCGAACTCAAAAAAAAGTGTTGTAAAGCTAGTAAAAAGTGCTTTTAAAAAGAGGCTTATAACACTAGAATATGAAAATAGCAATGAAGAATGTCTTCTACCGGATATGATTATTAAGGAAGCTGAGGAACCGTTAAAGAGAGAAGTTGACAATTTCTTAAAGGCTAATGATGCTCTTAAATTTAATATGGAGATATATGGATTATATGCTCGCCCCAATGTAAATGACTTAGAAAATACCCCAATAGAGGTGAAACATTTTCAAACGAAAATGAAGGAAATTTTCCATATAGAAGAGTTTGCCGATGAATATGGTTATAAAATTCAAAGAATATTAACAAAAATGGAAGATTTTCAAGAGCGGGATAGTGGTTGGACTCTAGTTCAACTTTTAAAACTTCATATAAACCTAAATAGATACCAACCACTAAAAGGTTCCAGTTTCATTCCTCTCCCAAATAAAATAAAGTTAAAAAAAGCATGCATAAATGTACAAAACAATGATGAATTTTGCTTCAAATGGGCAATACTATCAGCCTTAGCAACCCATAGAAATTCTCAAAGAACAAGCAGTTATGGCGTCAACATTGATGAACAACTAATTTCCTTTAACGGCTTTGGCTTAAATTTTAGTGGCTTATGCTTCCCACTAAAAATAAAAGATATAGAAATTTTTGAAACTAATAATCCGAATATTAGTGTAAATGTCTTTGGATATGACATGGAAAAAGACTTGATTTTGGGACCCTATTATAAAACAAAAGGAAAAAAATTTAAACATATCCAACTTTTATTTATGCAGAAAAAAGTTGAGGGAAACATAGTTTCACACTATGTTTATATAAAAAATATATCAAGGTAAGTGTTATGATTACGAATAAAATTATAAATTTCTTTTTAGTTTTCTTTATTATACTATTTTTTATTTATTCATACATCCATTTTGTAATTTTTTCAGATTCATTAGAGCTCAACAGACAGCTCATCATGGAAGCATTATCCTATGTGATGATTGTCTACAGAATTTTCACCATGAACAACAATTAGAAATTCATAGGCAACATTGTAAAAAACAAATTGCATATACACCACAAGCAGATAAGTCTACAATACAATTTAGTAATTATAGTAATAGTATAGATGTACCGTTCGTAATATACGCAGATTCGGAATGCATATTTGAAAATATTCAAACTTGCATTCCGTGTGGTGATATTTCTTCAACAACATTAGTTGATAGACATGTGCCCTATGCTATATCATATTTCATTAAATGTACTTTTAACGACAATTTAAATAAGCTATGTAGCTTTAAAGGTTTAGATTCACCTACACTGTTTATAGAGAGTTTAATTAAAGACGTAAAATATTTAAGTAATAATTATTTATCTATAGTAAAACCCATGCTACCCCTAACAGAAGAAGAAAATTTAGACTACCATTCGACCAATATATGTCACATTTGTTCTAAAGTTATTTTAGATGATTCAAAAGTTAGGGATCATTGTCATATGAGTGGGAAATATAGAGACGCTGCAAATAGTTTGTGTAATCTTAATTACAAAGTGCCAAAATTCTTTCCAGTAATTTTCCAAAATTTTTCTGGTTATGACTGCCATTTATTTGTGAAGGAGCTAAATAATATAAATGATGGCCCTATAAATATTATTCCACTCAATAAAGAGCTTTATATATCTCTCTCTAAAACTATATCTGATGAGAATA
Source organism: Gymnocheta viridis (assembly GCA_956483585.1). Classification (NCBI taxonomy): domain Eukaryota; kingdom Metazoa; phylum Arthropoda; class Insecta; order Diptera; family Tachinidae; genus Gymnocheta; species Gymnocheta viridis. The sequence continues at coordinate 27,265,714 of OY101443.1, forward strand.
GTGCTAACATTGAAATTCGATTTTTAGATTCCTATAGATTTTTACCAGCAAGCTTAAATGATTTGGTTGAAAATTTAGCTAAGCAAGATTTAAAAGTAGTAAAATCAATATTTGGAGAAAACGAAAGTAAATTTAATTTGCTTATTAGAAAAGGTGTCTTTCCATACAGCTATTTAAATACTATAGAAAAACTTAAAGAAACTTCTTTGCCGAATATAGAGAGCTTTTATAATAAATTAACTGATGAAGACTGTTCTCAAGAAGATTACGCCCATGCTAAAGAAGTATGGAGCACGTTTGATTGTGCAACTTTAGAAGATTATTTATTATTGTATTTGAAAACTGATGTTTTGTTGTTAACAGATGTTTTTGAAAACTTTAGATTTATTAGCAAAAATATTTATAAATTAGACCCCTGTCATTACTATACAGCCCCAGGACTTTCTTGGGACGCGATGTTAAAAATAACATATATTAACCTTTATGTCAACAGCAGAAATGCTTTACGCACGTCCACAGCAGCATACCTGGGTATGTACATACGTTTTGTATGGGGAATGGTACGTCGTTAGCATAAAAATGCTAATTACGTATCTACCTGGTTTGTTGGAATTTCCGAATTATTTTTTTAGTTTGTTAGAAATGGACAAAAGGCTAAAAAATTTTATGATAACCAATTTCATCCTCACAGTCATTGTTTGTGGAAAAAAGTGGTTGTATAGGTAGATGACATACGTATATAATAAATATATAATATAGACAGGTAGAAACATTTATTGTTGCGGAAATTTCATTCTTTGTAGTATCGTCAGAAAATTTAGTTTACATTTGTGATTCGAAGTGAAAAGACGTTTCTGTTTATTTTGTGGAAATAAAAAAATATTAAAAGTGAAATGGCTGATGGTGAATGGCTTACTCCGCGACAACTAAGCGCACTTTCGTACGAAGAACAACAAGCATATATTCGGCAAGCGCTTGAAGAGAGCCAAGAAGAAACAAGTGACCACGATTCAATAGTTGGTGACGAGGCTTTAGGTGATATTGGTGGAGATGACTCAGACGTTGAAGAACACATGTTACCAGAATATGACCCAGAGGGCGACAGTGATTCTGATGAAGATCTTGAAGATGCACCAATTGAAACTGGCGAAGTTTTTACTGCCAGAGATGGTAATGTTTGGTCCTCGATACAACCACAACATGTAAGATTCCGTACGCACAACATTCTAAGAAGTGCAGAATCTGGACCAGTACGGGCAACGCAGGGTTTGACCATTGCAGAAACGTTCCAATTGATAATGTCAAACGAAATATGCGACATAATTATTCGTGAATCAAATCGAAAGGCAATGCAATTTTATGATATTGACAACGCAAAACATCCAACAAGAGAACCGAGATCATGGATTCCCATAACAAAAAATGAATTTGATGCATATTTGGGCCTACTTTTGCTAAGTGGCGTTACACATTCTGGTTACGTGCATACGAAAGATTTGTGGAAAACTACTTCACATCCACTATATCGTGCCGCAATGAGTGTACGACGATTTTGGGAAATAAGCCGCTTCATACGTTTTGATAATGGAAACACACGCCAGCAACGAAAACAAACTGACAAAGCAGCAGCAATATCGGACGTTTTTTTGATGCTTAACAGCTGTCTTCGTAGATATTACGTGGCTGGAGCCAACGTCACCGTAGATGAACAATTGTATGCTTATCGTGGTGGAACTGGCTTCACGCAATACATACCATCAAAACCTGCCAAATATGGAATAAAAGTGTGGTGGGTGTGCGACTCCATTTCTTCCTATCCATTGCAGGTACAATGAATATTGTTGAAAATTGTAGAAAATCTAAGTAACTAAATTGAATATAATTTTTCAATGCAGGGACAAATCTATACAGGAATGGCACCGTCTGGTGAACGTGAAAGAAACGTTGGCGAAAGAGTAGTAAAGGATTTATGTGTCAACCTTTTTGCTGGAAGTGGAAGAAATATTGTATGTGACAACTTTTTCACTAGCTACAACTTGGCAAAAACTTTGATGTTAGACAACAATTTATCTATATTGGGTACTTGCAACAAAAGGCGTACATTCGTGCCAGCAGCCAACCCGAAACGACGTGAGGCTGAATCATCAATGTTTGGGTTCTGTAATCACGTTACGATGTGCTCGTACGTTCCCAAGAAAAACAAGGCAGTTGTAATGTTGTCCACTACTCATTATACAACAGAAACGACCGGTCCTAAGAAGAAGCCATTGCTTATATTGGACTACAACAAAACCAAAGGTAGCGTTGATAACATGGACAAGTGCTTGTCCGAATTTAGTACGAAGCGGCGCACAAATAGATGGCCTCTGGCTTTCTTTTATAATATTGTGGACGTTGCTGCGTTTGCTGCATACGTAATATACATTGACAACAACACTCACCTGAAGACATCTACAAACCGCCGTAAGATGTTTCTCCATCAGCTTAGCGAGCAATTGTGCAAGCCAGAAATGGAAAGAAGGGCGAATAACAGCAGAATATCCAGAGTTTTTTCAACGCACAACGCCATCGAAGCCATGAAAGGTGGGCCCATCGGAGTTGTGGATGCTGAGGCACATGCATCGGAGGAACGTGATAGTACGGGCCGGCTAAAAGTAAAGGGGAATTGCTACATCTGCTCGAAACGACGCCCTACTCGTAAAGCATGCACATTATGCAACAAACCAGTGTGCGCAGAGCATTCCAAAGACTTACCTCAATGCGATAGATGTATTTGAATTTCAATAATTTTAAGCAAAAAAATTAAAACTGACATTATATAATAATAATAAAAAAATAATTACAAAACTTAGCTCAAAATAAACTATACTTTTATATTATATTATCATATTTGCATGCGTTTTACTATACATACCCAGGTATGTATTCTGTTGACTTAAGGGTGCAACTTTGTAAATGGGCTTTATCTTCCGAATGGATGATCTAATCCTAACCAAACTTGGAACTATTGCGTAAAACAGTTTTGACTAGGATATCAAGAAATTTCAAGTCGATCCGGTTGTCCAGTTTAGAGCTACAGCGTTTTCAAAACTAAAAACATACCCAGGTATGTTGCCGTTGACATAAAGGTTAAATTAGAGTTGTTGATAGACATAGAAATGATTCATTTTATACAAAAGGGGATAAGAGGAGGAATAGTACAGTGCTCTCAACGGCATTCTATTGCAAACAACAAATACATGAATGATTACAATGAGAATCTACCATCTAAGTATTTAATGTATTTAGATGCAAATAATTTGTATGGTTGGGCAATGTCTGAAGCGCTACCAGAAGGTAATTTTGAGTGGGAAACAGATATTGAAAACTTTTGTCTGGATAGTATACCAGAAGACTCAGCTACTGGATATATATTAGAAGTTGATTTGTTGTATCCATTACAAATTCATGATATTCAAAATAATTTACCTTTTTGTAGTGAAAATAAAAATCCTCCAAATTCTAAAGAAAAGAAATTAATTGTTGATTTAAACAATAAATATGGATATGTAATATATTATAAAAATTTACAACAATGTTTAAAACATGGTTTAAAGTTAGTAAAAATTCATCGAATTTTGAAATTTAAGCAATCAGCTTGGTTAAAGCCATATATTTCATTAAATAATTTACATAGAACTAACGCCCAAAACACGTTTGAAAAAAATTTCTTCAAATTATTAAATAATGCCGTATACGGTAAAACAATGGAAAACGTTGACAAGCGTAAGAATGTTAAAATTGTTAATGAGTGGGAAAGCGTGGGTAGGAAAATGGGTGCTCGTGTCCTTATTGCCAAACCAGAATTTCATTCATTCAGCATATTTGAGGAAAATATGATAGCTGTGGAGCTAAACAGAAGTTATTCGTTTTATAATAAACCAATTTATTTAGGATTTACAATACTAGAACTTTCAAAGTGGAAGATGTACAACTTTCATTATGGTTATATACTACCAAAATATAATATCAAAGCAGAGCTGAATTATATGGATACCGATTCGTTCATATACGCAATCGAAACTGATGATTTTTATAAAGATTAATAAACGATATTGATGGAAAGTTTGATACATCAGATTATGAAGCGAATAATAAATTTGGTATTCCACAAAAAAATAAAAAAATATTAGGCATGATGAAGGATGAAAATAATGGTAGGGTAATGAAGGAATTTGTGGGGTTGAGAGCGAAAATGTAGTCATACAAAATGGAAGATATGAATGAAGTCAAGAAAGCAAAGGGTATAAAAAGTAATGTATCTAGAAATTTAAGTTTATTAGATTACAAAAACTGTCTGTATAATAAGAAAGTATATTATAGAAGTATGTATACTTTTAAGTCAAAACTACATGTTTTATATACGTCTTTAATCAATAAGGTATCTTTAAGTTATTTAGACAACAAAAGATACGTGTGCAATAATAGTGTAAAAACCCTTGCTTGGGGGCATTATCAAGAATCATTTATAAACGATAGCAATGACGATTTTCTAATGGAAATCGATCATATAGACAATTAAAGGTCACCTGATTGTATAGACCAATTTATAAATGATTCTGCTGACGATAATTTGTTAATGGAAATTGATTGTTAATTTTTTATACTTTTATTTTTTTAGCTTTGGTTAGCACATGAGTTAGACTCAGAACCACCGGGTCGATACATATTAGTTGTCGAGTCTATATGGGTGGACACCTCAGTCTATGTCATATGCTAGCAATTACTATGGACACCGGTGATGAAAATGGAAGTCGATAATTACAATCTGACTCCCAGAAATTACTAAAGTCCAGAGCAAACGCTGATATTAGCGCGTGTCTCAGGGATTGGTAGATCTATCCCAATGGTGGACTGAACAATCAACTACTGAGACACGAAAGGAGGGGAATCGAAAAGGGGTCCCGTTACACTTGTGGACTGCTTCGATAACAACCCCTCCCACATATGTATAATATTTATTATATATTTATCAATATAAGAATATAATATTTATTTATTAATATTTATATATTTTACAACTGAATTCAAACGAGTATAGTATGAAACAAAAAGAAAAAATTTAATAAAATTTTAATTATGTATTTATGTTTAAATATAAAAATATAACTATTTGTGTTTTATTTATTTCAAATTATATTTATTGAATAAAAAATTTAGACATAGGTGACCACAATTAAATGTATTAAAGTTTTGTTTTCGCTCATAATTATATTCAATAGGTCTCTTTAAATAATTAACTACTTCAATTGGAGGTTGTAAGTTTCCAAAGCTATCAAAATACTCTTTATAGTTGCGATTTTTATAATAAGCTACCCAATGAGTTCCAGGACCCTGAAAATTATCTAAATTAACAATACCACATTCTTGAAGTAATGCTTTTTAGGTAAACGGTCACGCATAAAAACTCCTCAAAATTTACTTAGTTGTTTACCATATTTCATCAAATCTATATCAGTTTTAGATATAGACCTCTTCCCATAGCAATTGATTCCATGTGTTTATTATGTCGAGTAGCCTCTGCTAGTTGTTCTTTTCCATTTTTTATATCATTAACAGTCTTAATAATAGCTGACCCACCTGTAGCCAAACCTCCAAGTGCTGACAAAGCTGTTAGGATTGGAATAATTGGAAGAAATCCACCAATTTTCGGCATTGGTATAACTCTCGGTATAGCAATATTAGCTCTCTTCTTCCCTTTAAAGTTTGAAGTAACGGCTTTTCGCGCAATTTTAACAGCGGCATTTAAATTTTCGTTTCTCAAGAGCTTTAGAGTATTTTTAACAGTTGTTGAAAACAATTTTCTATCACATGCTTTTCTCTTTTTACATTTTTTCTTCTGTGATTTTCTGGATTTACGAGTTTTGATATGATTCATACCTAACCCCAACTTAACTTTTGATTTCATAGTGTTTGTTACGAGCCAAGCGTGTGCTCGTTCTTTGAAATCACTATCTTTAGATTGTACTCGTTTCCAAGCTTTTTCAACTAATATTTGATCGGCTTTATGTCTTTTGTTAATATCGTTTGTTTGTGAATATGCAATATCGTGTTCCCTACAAGCTGCGTCTAACAAATTTATCCCTTTATCACCCCTCGCTAAACGTTTTTCAAGTTTTGTTCCAGGTCCACAAAACTGATAACCAGGTAAATGCAGTTCAACAGGTAATTTATTTATTAAGTTGTTTACAAAACCACTTCCAAAATTATACTGATTATTTTTAACTCCTTTGCTATAGTTTATACTCATTTTTTCTTTTAATTATATATAATATACGTTTAATATGATTGACACTAAAAATTTAAATGATTAGGTTTTGTTATATAAGAGGAAATTTATATCAAAACCCATTTAGTTATCAAAATGAGACTAGTAAAGCAAGCTAAGCAAATTGTAATAAGAAATGCTGATGCAGCTCAAGACAAGAAATCTAAAATTAAACCTAGTACACTTTTACCAAATTCAATACGAGCATTAATTGTGGGTCCCTCAAATTGTGGTAAAACTAATGTCATGATTAGTTTAATAGAAAGTCCCAACGGTCTTAGTTTCAAAAACATTTACATATATTCAAAATCTTTGTATCAACCAAAATATTGTTATCTAAAGAAATTGATAGACCCAATAAACCGAATAAATATTTTTACATTTTATAATCAGATAAAAAGCAGGTCGATAGCAGATAGAAAGCAGTTCATATAAAACAGTTCACAATCAGATATAAAGCAGTTCGACATCAGATATAAGCCCGATTGATTTCAGATATAAATCAAATCGATATGAGTAATAATAAAATACTAAAAGATATTGTTAATACAAGGGCGATTTTAAAGGAAAAACTAAAAAATATTAAATTAAATGAAGTAGAGAGACTTAATTTATTGGAAGATACATTTACACCTATAACAAAACCTTTGAAAAAGATTATTAGAAAAATTGATGATTATCAATCAGACAATTTATTAGATGATACATTTAAATCTCTAACGAAACCTTTAAATACAAAAAATGAAAAAAATGCTGATTACCAATCAGATGATTTATTGCACGAGTCATTCAAAGATATAACAAAACCTTCAAATAAGAAAATTGAAAAAATTTATGATTATCAATCAGATGATTTTCAGTCAAATGATGATGACATAACAGATTCACAACTTCCATCACTACCATCCGATAATAGCTCTGATAATTATGACGATGCTGTAGCTTATGATCAAGAAGCGTTAAATGGTAGTAAAAAATCGTCACTAGCGGAAAATATAGAATTGCTCCTGACTAACAAAACGATAGATAAAGTTTATGGTTTCAACATAGATGAAAGTGGAAAATGGCGCTATGCAAATAATGTGCTAAATTTTAATGTGGATAACTCAATTCAAATAGGGAATTTAACGTGGAAAATGACTCCAGGATTATTTGAATTATTATTTCATTCAAAACCCCTACATTACAATAAAAATGATTTAAAAAAATATAAAGAAATTTTAATAAGTACAAATGCACATAAACGACAATATCAATCAAAAGCTCAAATTAAAGGTACACGAGCGTTCAAATATGTTCGCATAATAAAAAATTTATTTAATACTAAAACAAATGTTTTTACGAAAGGTAGTGGATTATCGCTAAAATCTGTAGACAATCGTAAGCCTAGCTATATATATTGGGATGACCCGAATGAATTAGTTGACAGAATGCGTTTACTTATTTCATCGGAAAGTGCTGGTCATAATAATCACAGAAATGAAATAATTTCCATCATTGAAGAATTAAGAGAAGCTAACATAATATATTTAAAATGAGTTATATAAATAAATTTGGTGCAAGTTCAATTAAGCATAATCTAAATAACTCAAAGTTAAGGATATCCCAATATAATTTAGAAATCAATAACATAACAAAAGATATAGAAAAGATATATACTACTATAAAGATTATAAAGGATCAGTAATCTTCTTGAGAACAGTCTTCATCAGTTAATTTATTATAAAAGCTCTCTATATTCGGCAAAGAAGTTTCTTTAAGTTTTTCTATAGTATTTAAATAGCTGTATTGAAAGACACCTTTTCTAATAAGCAAATTAAATTTACTTTCGTTTTCTCCAAATATTGATTCTACTACTTTTAAATCTTGCTTAGCTAAATTTTCAACCAAATCATTTAAGCTTGCTGGTAAAAATCTATAGGAATCTAAAAATCGAATTTCAATGTTAGCACTATTCTCATCAGTTATAGTTTTAGAGAGAGATATATAAAGCTCTTTATTGAGTGGAATAATATTTATAGGGCCATCATTTATATTATTTAGCTCCTTCACAAATAAATGGCAGTCATAACCAGAAAAATTGTGGAAAATTACTGGAAAGAATTTTGGCACTTTGTAATTAAGATTACACAAACTATGTGCAGCGCCTCTATATTTCCCACTCATATGACAATGATCCCTAACTTTTGAATCATCTAAAATAACTTTAGAACAAATGTGACATATATTGGTCGAATGGTAGTCTAAATTTTCTTCTTCTGTTAGGGGTAGCATGGGTTTTACTATAGATAAATAATTATTACTTAAATATTTTACGTCTTTAATTAAACTCTCTATAAACAGTGTAGGTGAATCTAAACCTTTAAAGCTACATAGCTTATTTAAATTGTCGTTAAAAGGACATTTAATGAAATATGATATAGCATAGGGCACATGTCTATCAACTAATGTTGTTGAAGAAATATCACCACACGGAATGCAAGTTTGAATATTTTCAAATATGCATTCCGAATCTGCGTATATTACGAACGGTACATCTATACTATTACTATAATTACTAAATTGTATTGTAGACTTATCTGCTTGTGGTGTATATGCAATTTGTTTTTTACAATGTTGCCTATGAATTTCTAATTGTTGTTCATGGTGAAAATTCTGTAGACAATCATCACATAGGATAATGCTTCCATGATGAGCTGTCTGTTGAGCTCTAATGAATCTGAAAAAATTACAAAATGGATGTATGAATAAATAAAAAATAGTATAATAAAGAAAACTAAAAAGAAATTTATAATTTTATTCGTAATCATAACACTTACCTTGATATATTTTTTATATAAACATAGTGTGAAACTATGTTTCCCTCAACTTTTTTCTGCATAAATAAAAGTTGGATATGTTTAGATTTTTTTCCTTTTGTTTTATAATAGGGTCCCACAATCAAGTCTTTTTCCATGTCATATCCAAAGACATTTACACTAATATTCGGATTATTAGTTTCAAAAATTTCTATATCTTTTATTTTTAGTGGGAAGCATAAGCCACTAAAATTTAAGCCAAAGCCGTTAAAGGAAATTAGTTGTTCATCAATGTTGACGCCATAACTGCTTGTTCTTTGAGAATTTCTATGGGTTGCTAAGGCTGATAGTATTGCCCATTTGAAGCAAAATTCATCATTGTTTTGTACATTTATGCATGCTTTTTTTAACTTTATTTTATTTGGGAGAGGAATGAAACTGGAACCTTTTAGTGGTTGGTATCTATTTAGGTTTATATGAAGTTTTAAAAGTTGAACTAGAGTCCAACCACTATCCCGCTCTTGAAAATCTTCCAATTTTGTTAATATTCTTTGAATTTTATAACCATATTCATCGGCAAACTCTTCTATATGGAAAATTTCCTTCATTTTCGTTTGAAAATGTTTCACCTCTATTGGGGTATTTTCTAAGTCATTTACATTGGGGCGAGCATATAATCCATATATCTCCATATTAAATTTAAGAACATCATTAGCCTTTAAGAAATTGTCAACTTCTCTCTTTAACGGTTCCTCAGCTTCCTTAATAATCATCTCCGGTAGAAGACATTCTTCATTGCTATTTTCATATTCTAGTGTTATAAGCCTCTTTTTAAAAGCACTTTTTACTAGCTTTACAACACTATTTTTTGAGTTCGAAGCATGAGATCTTTCATGCTCCCTGAAATTTTCCTCACTTTGAAAAGCTCTTTGACATTCTGAGCATTCTAGCTTGGTTGCTATTCTTTCCATAATATCACAATTTTTTTGGAAATACACTAAAGATGTTTAAAAAATTAATTTTTTGTATAGTAAAATTATTTAACAGTCTATATCACAATGTCGATCGAATTCTTGTGTATTTGTAGTGATAAAAATTAATATTAAAATCATTTTTACTAACCTGTTATGAATTCGAATTATAAAACACAAATTAATAGTTTTTTCTTTTTAAAAAGTCTTACTAAAACACGAATTTAAAATCTTACTAAAACACAAATATTTTTTTTCTTTGGAAACAATCTTAATACATTGAATAATAAAAAAAACAAAAATTTAAAGTTTTATAAATCTTTTCACGTCGAATAATTTCACAGAAATCTTACTATGTTGAATAATTTCACAGAACTAGAATTTTGTTCGAAAAAATAGCTGATTTTATACTTTTCTAGAGGCACTACTACATACACATATACTGTTAATCACCCTTGTTTAAAAATTTTTCTTAGGTAACAAAAGCATCATAACACATTTATGCGCTCATAAAATATTGCATTTAAACATTGAAGTAGAAAAAAATGTGTGTCCTTCAATAAAAATAGTTAATGCACCCACACACTACGACAAAAATAAGTGAAAGGAAGCATACGCATGTCATTCGTTCTTAAGAAATTTTCCTGAAACGGATTTTAAAATTTTATTGCCTTTCCATACCCTTTTTTTGCTTAAGTAATAAACATACCATACCAGATTTATGGCCTCATAAATTATTGCATTTTAAAACATTGAAGTAGAAAAAAATGTGTGTCCTTCAATAAAAATAGTTAATGCACCCACACACTACGACAAAAATAAGTGAAAGGAAGCATACGCATGTCTTTCGTTCTTAAGAAATTTTCCTGAAACTGATTTTAAAATTTTATTGCCTTTCCATACCCTTTTTTTTGCTTAAGTAATAAACATACCATACCAGATTTATAGCCTCATAAATTATTGCATTTTAAAACATTGAAGTAGAAAAAAATGTGTGCCCTTCAATAAAAATAGTTAATGCACCCACACACTACGACAAAAATAAGTGAAAGGAAGCATACGCATGTCATTCGTTGTTAAGAAATTTTCCTGAAACGGATTTTAAAATTTTATTGCCTTTCCATACCCTTTTTTTGCATAAGTAACAAACATACCATACCAGATTTATAGCCTCATAAATTATTGCATTTTAAAACATTGAAGTAGAAAAAAATGTGTGTCCTTCAATAAAAATAGTTAATGTACCCACACACTACGACAAAAAATAAGTGAAAGCAAGCATACGCATGTCTTTCGTTCTTAAGAAATTTTACTGAAACTGTGTCCTTCAATAAAAATAGTTAATGCACCCACACACTACGACAAAAATAAGTGAAAGCAAGCATACACATGTCTTTCGTTCTTAAGAGTTTTTCCATACAAACAAATGTTTAAATTTTACTACCTTGTCATAGAAAGATTAAAAACAACAAATGAAATAAAATAGGAAATAATGCAGCATATTTTTGACCTTATTTCTTGCTCATGCATGTTTAACTTTTCAATTAATTTTGAATTGTTCTATACTTTTTCTTAAAATGCAAGCCTACGCATGTCTTAAAATGAAAAATAAATATATAAAGCGAATAAAATGCAAGTCTACGCATGTGCAAAAATAAATACATAATCGAGATTCATTTGACATTACCACATATGTACATTTATTGTTTTATAATATACAGATTTACAACATTACAAAACTAGTTTTGTTTATTAAAAAAAAATTAGCTGTAGTTTAGTTCGAATATTGCAGGACCATTTGGCGATTGTCGTCCTTTGTAAATAATTGTCCAAATTTTTTCATTCATATTGGCTAAGTAAGGATCCTCTCTGTTTAAATATTTAACCATTCTTTGAGGTAGATAAAACCATTTATTGTTCTCCAAATATGCTATGACTTTGGATCCATATTGTGTAACCTTCCACTCAAAATTTAAAATTTTTAATGGTTTATTTAAGGAAATATCATCAATTTTCGTGTACTCTGATTTTATTCCTTGGGCTATGTTAATTAACTGTTGATAGATCTAAAAGCAATCAAATAAAAACAATCATATAATATGTATAAATATTTGTATATTTTTTCTACAGCATCTATATAATAAATAAAAAAAAAATTTATATATTATAAAACTGTATACTTACCATTTTGTTTGATGCGAAAAGCTGCTTTAACTTTTGTTTAATGTGATTTCAAGTAACTGTGAAGAACAATAATAAACAAAAAAATCTGAACGTTCTTTTATATCAATTTGTGCTGGATAGTAAAACTCTTATTTTAGGTTTTAATAAAAACTACTCAAATGAGAATCTCATTGACATGGTGCGAAAAAATATCTCATTTGAATTTCTCTTTATTGTAAAAGCATACACATGGAAAAATATATGAATGCATGTGTAACAGAATGATCATATTTTTCTCATTATATGACTCAGTATCTCTATACGTGTATTTTCCCCATACGTGTATTTTTTCCATAAGGAGGCCAAATCTAGTGGGATTCTAATTGGTGTGCCAGAATGCCCATATGTGTATTTTATCCATAAGGAGGCATAATCTAATTAGATTCTAATTGGTGTGCCAGAATGCCCACAAATATACTACTTGTATGGTGGATGGATATTCTAAATCCACTTCCAAAATATACCCTAATGGTGAACCATCTTCCACAGCATTAAAATTAAAATTTTCAATGTTTTCAACCCATTCAAAATTTTTATAAGGAAGGTACTGCGACATGACATAACCGTATAAATTGTTTACATCTAAATAAATAAGATAATTCGATTCTTTAGTAGAATAATAATCACTTACATATTTATTGTTAGCTACAGAATGTCGTTTACAACATTGAACAATTCCTCCCCTAATACCACGTGTAACAAAATTATACATGTTAATGTCAGTTAATAGTTCTAACTCTATTCTTGTTTTTTTCAGCATTGCATCCCAAGATAATCCAGGAACAGTATAATATTGGCATGGATCTAAATTATAAATGTTTTTGCAAACTTTACGGAAATTTTCAAAAACATCACATAGTAATAAAACATCTACTTTCAAGTATAATAGTAAATAGTCCAAGAGAGTCGTACATCTAAATGTATTCCATACCTTTTCAGCATGTTTATAATTATCTTCACTATACGCTTCATCAGTTAGTTTATTAAAGAAGAGAGAACGAGGTGGTAATTGTGTTTCCATGAGACGATTCTTTGAATCCAAATAATCATAGGGAAAGACACCTTTACGTTTCATTAAATCAAATTCATTATCATTTAAACAAACCGATTTTATAGTTTTCAAATCATCATCAGACAAGAAACCTGCAAGTTGATCTAAACTTGATGCTATAAAACGATATGAATCGAGAAAACGTAGCTCAATAGCATCTTTTTCACTCACCCTAATTCTCTTCGATACGGATACATATAATTCCTTATTTAAAGGAATGATTTTTATATCACCTGCTACTGATGAAAGTTCTCTTATAAATAAATGATAATCATATGCCGAAAGGTTGTGAAAAAATATAGGGATAAAATTTCCAATTTGATACTCTAAGTTACATATATTATGTGCAGGACCTCTATAATCACCTGTTAGATGACAATGGTCAGTTACTTTATCTCCAATAGATATGATTTCACCGCATATATGACAATTCATATCTTCATCTTGTCTTTTTTGTTGTATAAACGTTAAAGGTTTCATTGGTATTACTACACTCAAATAGTTACTATAATTATATAATGCGTCCTCGACTAAACTTTTAAAAAAATGTGTTGATGCATTTTCACCACTATAAATTCTATGTATATCTAAACTAGAATTATAGGAACATTTAATATAATAACTAAATGCAAATGGAATATGCTTTTGTACTGAATTAATATTAGCTGAGTTTTGAATATCAACTGATTCCAGAATACATTCGAAATCTGCATAAACTACAAACGGAACATCTAGTTGGTTTTTATGATTCTTAAATCTAAGTATAGAATTTTTATCGGTTGGCATTATAGTTACAATTTTGTTGCATTCCTCCTTATGTTTCTTTAAAGATGATTCTTTGTAAAAGTGTATGAGGCATGTATTAGAAATATACACCTTATTTTTATGTTTTGTAAATTGACTTCTTATTAATCTATAATTAAAGAAATATAAAAGGAAACATTTTTTTAATTAGTTTAATTTCACTTTGAGTATAAATTTAAATAACGATAAACATACCTTCATATATTTTTTATCCAGACATAATGGAATCGTTCTTCATCTTCCATCAATAATAAATTTATATGTTTACTTTTTTCTTCTTGAGAGAATATGGTCCCACAACATTATAAACTTCTAAATACGTATCTTTTTCAAGTATAGATGTTTTCTTCTTCATTTCAAAAGATCTTTCCAGACCAAAGACATTTAAGCTTTTTCCCGGGTTGTTGTCTTCAAACTGCTGTATTTTGTTGACAGATAGCGGGAAATTTAAATTTTTAAAATTTAATAATATATTATTTTCCAGGACTATAATATCATCTTGAATGTTGGTTATGTTATACGAAGAACAAATTACACTATTATTTTCTATTGGATATAGCGCTGATATTATAGCCCACTTAAAACAGTATACGTCATTGTTTTGTATATTAACACAAGCTTTTTTTTTTGATATGTATGTTGGTAAAGAAATATACTGTGAACCTTTTATACATGCATATTTATTAATATTAACATCAAGGTGATTAATTTTTGTTAACGCAAAACCACTATCACGTTCTTGGAACTCATCCATTTTTTGCATAATTCTTTCACATTTATTTGCATAAAATCTTTCAATATCATTCATATGGTTAGTTAAAGACAAAATACACATTTTTGTTTGATGTAGTATTATAGTAATTATGGGTTCTTCATCGTCTTTCATCTTCATATATTCACAGAGTAATTCGAAATTAAATTTTAAACTTGTATGTTTTTGTAGATGATCTTTCAAAACACATGCTACATTATCCTTTATGTTATTGAAAAACAATTCGGGATTTAGACTATCCATATTGTTGTTTTTAAACCGAAATGTAGTAATACAATTTTTGAAACAAGCATCTAAACACTTTATATTATTGATTTCATCAACAATTTTTAACAATTATCTTTATGTTTGTTTGTGCGTTGATGATATATCCACAGTTTCCTTACTACATCTTCTTTACACTCCTTACAGTGTATAATTTCTTTCTTTTGATTATTTTGATGCTCTATTAAGTGGATATGTTTAAGATAATCTTGCTTACTTGAAAAATTAATGTTGCAAGTCGTACACCTTAATGAATAACCTTGATGATGATGCATCCTGATATGTCTATTTAATGAAAAGTTGCGGCTGTACACTTTTCCACAGATATCACAAATAAAGTTGCCACCCATTTTAATTTGATTTATTTTATTAATTTTTTTTGTGAATAAATAACTAAAAGTATAATCACACCTTAGAGTTTAGTACAACAATGAATATATTTTATTAATTTGATTTTATTTTATTACCACTACACTTAATTAAATAATGTGGTTAACATTTTATACTGATAACAAATAGTATTAGGGACATTAATATATACCGCAATAAATGAATTTTATTTATTAAATACTAGTGTTTTGTTTTTAAATAATGTGGTTAACATTTTATACTGATAACAAATACGAGTAGTATTAGGGATATTAATATATACCGCAGTAAATGAATTTTATTTATTAAATACTAGCAAAAAAATCACAGACTTTCGTAAACCGCCCTAATGTAGTTTAATTCATATTGTATTAACCCTCTAACGAACACATTAAATGTTACGACTTCACTTCAACAAAAATAACATCCACCACGACTTCACTTTAAGCAAAACCGAACCCCCCACCACGACTTCACTTTAAGCAAAACCGAACACGCTGCCGCCTCATAACACAAAATATCATGGGGTCGAATTTAACCCCATCGACCGTTAAAGGGTTAAGGTATGCACATTTTTCCTTTGCACATTTCTATCTAGAAACCCCTTATTCATACTACTTGCATTCTAGTGCTGCTTTGCAAACTGCATATATGAAGTCAGCCATAAATTATGAATTCCGTAACAAATTTGTAATTCTCTCTTGCCTAGAGTGCATTATAAAAATATGAAGAGACCCTTATTAGCATTCAAATCAGTTTTCACACATCCAAGAAGTGTTTCAACGTCTTTATCAAAAAGCCAACCAACTATTACATAAATCTGCTAGCCTGATGATTCAAATGTTACAATATTATCTTCATATTGAAAGTAATTTAAAGCTATCAAAAATTCTTAAAGAAAGCATAAACTTTTATTTTATAAAGAACTTTGTATACATTTTAATTATTTTTATCGCTTTTACTTCTTATTTTAAAAAATTTGTTCCACAAGTTAAAAAGCCACGGCACAATTTCATTTATTAATATATTTTTTTAATTTTTGCGTTCTTTCCAATTTTATGAACAATAAAAGGTTTATTTTTCAAAAATATCCAATATGTTATCAGATAGGATTTTGAACAGTGATAAAGTAATTATATAATGAATTCAATAAGCTGTCGACGTTTTCATTTGATATAATATTATAATAAAAGCAAAAATTAAATTAACTTGACGGTGTTAGAAAATATTTGAAATTAGTAAAAAACAACATATTTTAATTCATTATTTTAATTTAATGTTTTCTTTGAAACTCGTATGATATACGTATGTATGCAAACTAGTGGTATTCTGATAGTTATCTTTTTAAAATTTTATTGACATTTCCATTTACTTATCTGTATTGCGGTAAAGATTTTGGTTCAATATAACCTGTATATGATTTTTGATATAGAATCAAAATCGAATTTTAACGTCAAATGATTTGAGATATACGAACTCGGTATTTCACATTTAGCCTGCTAAGAAAACAGATGGATTTAATTAAAAACATTTTTTATTTAAATCTTCTTTTGTGTTTGTAAAATTTTACTGTGTAAGGCAGAGAAATAAACATGAAAAATTATGATCAAATCGCAAGCATAAAGCTTCTCAAATCCATGCCCTAGATTCGGCTTATTTTACGTAATATTTTGCTATTAATCCGCTATTTTGCTATCCACAATAAGATATTCCGCAAAACTAAGGTGTTTTTAATGAATGTAAGACCAGTCCTTTTTATATGAATCTGAACAACTGAATTTTTAATTTCCTAAGATCTTAACTTATCATTTTGTATATGAATCTTTTTCTGTATTGAAATGAATATATGTATGCGTATACCATTTTTTAGACACGGTACAGCTCGCGTACTATTATCGATACGCCCTACAAATGTTTTGGAAAATATCCTTAAACATTCCGATCTGAAATTCAAGCAAATTTAAAAATATCTTTTTTTCGGTCAGTCGTTCCAAAATTCATGTGTACATATGTATGCATATGAAAGAAACTGATTATTTGAAAAATATTTCATGGATTGCGAACGTATTTTTTATAAATTTTGGCAGAATTTCTTCATTATTATACCTTTTGTCACGTTTCAAATAATTTCTTTGTTTAGTCGAAGACCATTGGCTTTTTGATAAAGACGTTGAAACACTTCTTGGATGTGTGAAAAGTTATTTAAGTGCTAATAAGGGGATGTTCATATTTTTATAATATACTCTAGGCCAGAAAGGGTTACAAATTTGTTACGGAAATTATAATATATGGCTGACTTCATAAATGCAGTTAGCAAAGCAACACTAGAATACCGTGAGTTCGTAATTGCAGTGCATCTCTTTTCCATGTGTTGCAGTAGCAAAATTTGGGCATGGTTTTCAGTTGCTGTTATCTCTTACCGAAACTCGAAAACGAAACACACAGCAATGTGTTCATAAACGCCCTATCGTAAAGTATTGTTTTACCTTGTAAACGCATTCTGGCAGTGCTGATTTGCAAGCTGTGTCTATGAAGTCAGCCTATACTATGTGTTGATATTTACATCAACATATATTTATTTTACTTTTTATTTTATTAAGTTTAATAACCGTTGTTGTCGACTAAACATTTTACTTTACTTATGTTTTAAGTTCAATTACCTAAACATTTTATTATTGTTGACTAAACATTTTTATTCTAGATTTTAGTATTAAGTTCTGGTTAATGAACTTGTTGTTGACAAAACAGAAATTAATATTAAATTTGTAATTTGTAAAGTTCAGCAATTATGCAAAACTTGGGTATTTACTTACTAAGCAATTTTAATAAATTTATTGTAAAACAATTTAGCATATAAGAAATGAAAAATAAAGAAAATCGTCAATCATTTTTAAGCCAAACAAAACTTACTTCTTGATTGATCAACCAGTCTTAGTGTTTCTACTAAGACTTACTTTAGTTTATATTAGCACATGGTGTTTCTACCTGGGCTAAAACCAAAAACAAAAAATATATATACAAACACTCTGAACTCCAAAGGAAACCTTTGGTGTTCATTTTACGACAGTTGTCAACGCAACATTTGGTGACCCCGACGGTCCTGTAGCAAGGTACAGGATTCCATCAACAGAACACATAGTTCAAACTCTACGGTCCTGTAGGTACAGGATTCCATCAACAGAACATATATTTCAACTCGACGGTCCTGTCACAAGGTACGGGATTCCATCATCAGAAGATGCATTTCAAAACCGACGGTCCTGTCACAAGGTACAGGACTACATCATCCGAATACACAAACATTTTGGTCTGACGGTCTGGCAGCTAGATCATTTAGTGACCCAAACGATCCTTAAAATAGAAACAGGATCACATCAACACAAGAAGCAATCGTGAAGTATATTGTACATAAGCAATGGAAACGTTTGAAGACCAGGTAGCAGCCCAACAGAAAATAGCGGAGCAAATAGAGGCTATAATCCGCAATTTCAAAAAAGACTCTTCCACAAGAAAAACTTCAGAGTACTATTTGGAGCGTCTACAGCGGCTTGATAAGGCATGGCTAGAATTTGTGACCATTGATAACAAAATAAGGTGCCTCTCATATCTGCCATTACAACACAATTATTTTACAGAACAATACTTGCGTATTTCGGACGCCACACTCAAATACAAAGAGCTGTTTGAGTCCGAAAGTAAAAAAGTGAAGAAACCAACACCAGCGATGAGACAAATAGAAGAAGGCGCAAGCTCAGGTATGCAGGAAAAGACACAACCTGACAATATCACAAGCAAAGTTCTTCGCAATCAGCGGGCATTGACGAGAGCATTAAAACGAACTATTGACGAAGTCAGGGCAGAGGGAGATCAACAGGTAACATAATACCAGAGCAAATTATTGCTCATTAATAAATATATGCATGAGTTTTCTACAAACAACGATACGTTATGGCAGTTAACTAACGAAGAAGAAATAGATGGATACACCTTGGATGACTTTTACGAAATGCAAGCTGAGGTGCACAACATCCAATGCGAGCTAGAGCAGTGTGTGAATAATGTCAGCGAAAATTATCCACGTAGCACTGAGCATTGTCAACCCCATTTACCAAAAATTCAGATTCCGAAATTCAGCGGCAGTTATCTACAATGGGTAGCCTTTAAAGATCTTTATATCCAACTAATCCACAACGCGTCAATGAGCGAGGTTGAGAAAATGTTTTATTTATGAAATTGCGTGGAATGTTTTGGTTGATAGGTACGATAACAAAAGGCTCATTGTGACAACGCTACTAAACAACTTGCTTTCTCATACCCAAATGAAAACCGAAACGGCACAAGCACTAAAAATATACATGATGTCACTAAAGAATGCATCCATGGTTTAAGCGCACAAGGACTGCCAGTGGACAGTTGGGACGCCATAATTGTTCACATTTTGTTGAAGAAACTCGATCAATCAACTCAAACTTTATTTGAGCAATTACTAGAAAACAACAAGAGCCTCGTAAGTCTAAAAGATCTGCTTAGATTTATAGAGCACCGTTTCCAAGCGTTGGAAACACGCGGAAAGTCTCACGAATCCGGTGAGGGGAAGGATAGAGCCAAGCTTATAACAGCAGCTACATCAACCCCAAATTGTAAAGTATGTGGAATGACAGGACATCCCATATATTACTGTGAAAAGTTCTTAAAAATGTCCCCAGCTGGGAGATTACAATGGATACAAAAAAAGAAGCTTTGCGTCAACTGCTTTAAATCAGATCATACTGCCAAGTCATGCATGTCACGATCTTGCTCAAAGTGCACAAAAAGACACAACACATTGGTGCACTTAGAACTAGCAAGAGGAAACACTTCAGCAACTTCGGCAGAAGGTTGCCAAGGAACACAAAAGCTAGCGTTTGCATCGAATGAAAATAAGCCAATCGTAGCTGCAACAAACAAACACGTCATCGGCAACACTTACGTATTACTAGCCACTGCAAGAGTAAAGGCAGTTGGAGCCAATGGTCACACATGCACATTCCGAGCCTTATAAGATTCGGGATCACAAGTCAATTGGGCTACAACCCGCGTCCTGAACAAACTATCATTGAATTCCACAAACTCTTTGTTGCGCATTGAAGGAATAGGCCGTAAAATTCAAAACGTATCCCAATGAATCAATATAGAATTACATGCATGTTCATTGTACCACCTCAGCCTACAAAATCTTTCGACACGTCAGACTGGAATCTGCATGAAAATATTAAATTAGCTGATCCAGGTTTCAATCAAATGGATAAAATTGACATATTGCTCGGAGCAGAATTTTACCATCAATTGATACTCCCACAACAAATAAGGATCAACCAAAAACTACCAATTCTACAAAAACCAGCATTGGGTTGGATCGTCACGGGTAAATTACAAGAAGGAAACGACAACTTGGTAACCTGCGCAGTGTTTACCCCAGAAGAGCAAACAACAAACCAGCTTATTGAAAAATTCTGGAAGCTTGAAAACAATAATAATACGAAACGAGCACTATCTTTGGCTGAGAAACGATGTGAGGATCATTTTGCACAAAACGTATAAATAAACAAGGACGGGAGATTCATTGTGCGCCGACCATTCGCAGAAAATCCATCCGTTCTCGGAAACTCTAAAACAATGGCATTCAATCGATTTTTAGCATTGGAACAACTGAGCTTAGAACAGGATACAACAAATTCATGCAGGAATACGAGGACTTGGGACACATGGAAGAAATTCAAGAAGAAGACATTCCTGATTCACACTACGTCATGCCCCACCACTGCGTACTGAAACCTGACAGCTCAACCACAAAACTAAGAGTAGTTTTTGACACATCAGCTAAAACATCCAGCGGTCCCTCTCTGAATGACATCATACATGCCGGACCAAACGTACAAAGCAAACTATTTTCGGTTCTGTTGCGATTTAGAATGTACAGAATTGTCTTCACTGCAGATATAGAGAAAATGTACCGGCAAATCCAAATCGATGACACCGACCAGTTGTTCCAGCTCATCATATGGAGATACAACAATCATCAAGATATAAAATATTATCGTCTAAAAACTGAAACATATGGCACCTCCTCTGCACCATACCTAGCAACTAAATGCCAACATTTAGCTATTCAAAACACTACAAAATATCCACAAGGTGCTTCAATATTACGTGATGATTTTTATGTGGATGATTGCCTCACCGGAGCTAATTCTATTAGCACATCATTAGAGTCACAACGACAACTAAGCTCAATTCTAAGAGAAGCTGGTTTTAAGCTGCGGAAGTGGTGTTCAAATCATCCTCAGTTATTAAGTGGAATTGCACCTGAAGACCAAGAAATCAACTTGGACTTAAACGAAAACTCAGACTGCTCAATTAAAACACTCGGATTAATATGGCTCCCAAGGTCCGATCAATTATGTGGACGGTCACAAAATCCAACGGCCACAAGAGTAACGAAAAGAATAATCAGTTCCGAACTAGCCAAGATCTTTGATCCTCTAGGGCTTTTTGGGCCAGTAGTTGTACGAGCCAAGATATTTTTGCAGGATCTATGGCAATTACCGATTTCATGGGATGACGAGTTACCCATGAATCTTCACAATGAGTGGAATAAATTTCGCACAAATATAGGAAATCTAAACAAAATAAAGATAGATAGATTCGTACTAAAACATGGAAACCCAGTAACTACAGAAATTCATACGTTTGTCGATGCATCTGAATGAGCTTATGGAACAGCAATCTATATTCGTTCAACATATAAGGACAAAACTCTTTCAACCAGACTGATATATTCAAAGTCCCGAGTAGCACCCATCAAAAGGCAAACGTTGCCTCGCTTGGAATTATGCGCCGCGGTGTTAGGTGTTGAGCTAACAAATAGAGTAAAAGAAGACCTTCGCCTGCAAAATACGGCAAACTTTTTTTGGTCAGACTCAAAAATTGTTCTTGCTTGGATAATCTCGTCAGCAGCATCCTTCCATACCTTTGTAGCAAACAGGATAACAAAAATTCAAAGTCTAAGCGATTCCCAACAATGGCGTCACGTTAGTTCTAAAGAAAATCCAGCCGACGCAATATCTCGAGGAATGGCACCAGAAAACCTGTCACAACATTCAATGTGGTTTTATGGTCCGCTATTTATTTCGAGACAAAACAATGAATGGACAACCTCAACTTCACAAGTTATTGATACACCCTGCAACGAAGAACGTAAAAGGACGAAACATGTGCAAACAATAGCCGCTTCGCAGCAAAATTATGAAGACGTTATAAATCGGATAAACAACAGGAACTCTCTTAAAACTCTTCAACATACGATCGGTTATATGTTGAGATTTATTAGAAATTCTAAAACTACAAATATTTATCGGCCAACCAAAAGGACTCTCTATGCATTTGAATTAGAAGAAGCTATGAACATTATCATCAAGATCATCCAAGCATCAGAGTTTAGGCAAGAATTAGAAAGGCTATCACACCAAACACCCGTACATAAATCAAGTCCTTTGGCTTCGTTAAACCCATTCATGGATGAGCATCAGATAATGCGCATGGGTGGTCGTCTAGAGCAGTCAACATTATCGTTCAAGGCAAAACATCCTGCGATTTCAACACATAACCACCTTAGGACAAGGGGATTAATGCAAAGGTTACACGAAGAGAATCGTCATTGTGGCCCACAGTCATTGTTGGCAGCATCCAGGTCACAGTTCTGGATCACGAACGGGAAATAATTGGCACGAAGTACCGTCCACAAATGCATACGATGCACCAAGGCTAGGCCGGTGCTCTTCAAACAATTAATGGGAAATCTTCCGGCAGATGGAGTGACCCCAGCACGTCCTTTCATAACCACAGGAGTTGATTATTTTGGCCCAATTTGGATTCATCACAAAATCAGGGGCAAAAGGCCAGACAAAGCCTATATTGCAGTATTTTGTTGCTTTGCGACCAAGGCCATTCACATGGAAGTCGTATCAAATCTATCTATAGAAGCATTCATAGGCCCACTACGACGTTTCATCAGCAGAAGAGGCCACTGTCAGAGTTTGTATTGCGACAATGCTACTAACTTCGTGGGAGCAAACAACAAAATTGCTGAATTAAATCAATATATTCTCAATCAGCGCAAGAGAAAATTACACGAGTATGCAGCAATCAGTCAATCAATTTTAAATTCATTCCACCAAGAGCTCCCCACTTTGGTGGACTTTGGGAAGCGGCTGTCAAATCCGCCAAACATCTGTTACTGAGAAGCGTGGCAGCTGCATCACTCACGTACGAAGAATTGGAAACAGTAGTGATTGAAATAGAAGCAATCTTGAATTCACGACCATTGATCCCTGTCTCATCAAACTACGATGATCTTCAAGCTCTTACCCCAGGTCACTTTCTAGTAGGAGAACCCTTGACATCAGCAGTAGATATAAATGCCCAGTCCCCACGCATATCGTTAGACGCAAGATGGAAAATAACTTCAGAAATCAAACGCAAGTTCTGGAAGGAATGGACGCAAAACTATTTACATGAGCTTCAGCAAAGAGGGAAATGGAAGTCTGCTTCACCGAACGTCATTGAAGGCATACTTGTTATCCTTAAGGAAGATAATACTGCAGTGCTACAATGGCCATTGGGTAGAATCAACCGCATTTACAAGGGAGATGATGGACTTATCAGGGTCTGCGACGTCAAAACAGCAAAGGGAATTTTTAGGAGGCCAATACACAGACTGGCACCTTTGTTCAACGACTCCCTAACAGAACATTCCGGATATGACAACTCGAACTCACAAAAAAGGCAAAGCTCACCAGAAAGTGATGTTATACAGCCAAAACGAAAGGTAGTATCATATGCCTCACTGGGAGTCTTCAATATGCTTCTTGTTTCACTCCTTCTGGTGCCGATAATATTAGCCTCTCCAATCAATGTTACAGAATTTTCTTCCAATCCAGGATTGTATTTCGAAGGCATGGGCTCGACAAGGTTAATGACAGGTATCTGGAAATTCATTATATACTACGATTTAACACCAATTTGGGATAGGAATAAGGTTCTGGAAGTTGGTATAACATCTGCAAGAAATCGGTAGCCTTTTAATCATGTGAAATGCTTTCCAGACAACTTCAACATACCTGCGACAATCTGATTGAAGAATCAGACCTTCTAACTCCAAAAATGAGCCGGAGAGCTGCACTCGATGTTGTCGGGAACATAGCCCATGCTCTATTTGGAGTCCTGGACTCAGAATATGCAGAACAAATGTTTCAAACTATAACTAACGTAAAGCAAAACGAAGAATATCTACATCTGTTACTAAAAAACCAAACTTCAGTAATAGACTCTACAATTAACATTCTTAAGCAAAGCGAGAACAATACTAAAGTACACTTTTCAGAACTCAAGAAAACCATGTATGAAGATCTAAATAAAGTTCAAAATTATGAATGTTAAAGGAACAGTAACTAACACAAATGTAATTTTCGTTATTGAATTACCATTGGTGGACCAAGGAAAATTTGAACTTTACAAGGTCATTGCAATACCAACACATATAAACAATAGCACCATTGTCATAACAACCAACATTGAATATCTTACTGTTAACGAACACCGCGATGAATACCTTGCACTAAGTCTACGTCAATTCAATAAATGTACTTTAGTCATGATCGACATATACATATGCCCAGGTTTGCAAATTCAAATGGCCAAAGATTCCGGTAGATATTCCTGTGAAATTGCTCTCTTCAACAACAAAACAAGCCCTCATTGTAATTTTGGCTATATCCAGAACAATATCTCTTTTATTCCATTGCACAACATAAACCAATGGCTGTATGCCACAACTATTCCTATAGAGCTAACTGCAGTCTGCGGCAATGATATCATAAATCTACAGGTCAATACATCTGGTATCATGACCATGAACTCAGCTTGTATAATAAAAGGGAAATTCCTTACCATTCGTGGACACGAAACTAGTGTCACTACTTTGCGCAACTCATACGCAACATTTGGTAATATCACCTCAATAGGAAAACCCTCTGAAGTTAAGAAAATATTAGAGCCAAACCTCGTCTTGGATACCAAATTGGATCAGCTTACCGAGATTCAAAAACAACTAACGCACATTAAGAATTCCTCACTTGAAATACATCAGCCAGCTATTCATCACCCAAACATAGGCTTCTTTGCGCTGCTTCTATCGCAACACTTACTGCCTGTCAATTTTGAGTCAAATGCAACAAAACCGCCTCAATCAACCTAACACCGGCTCCGCCAAGGCCAACACCACGTCATTCTATTTCTGAAGTTTAACACTACATGTTTCGCTGACTGCTCAACGCGGGGGAGAATGTTGATATTTACATCAACATAATTTTTATTTTACTTTTTATTTTATTTTATTAAGTTTAATAACCGTTGTTGTCGACTAAACATTTTACTTTACTTATGTTTTAAGTTCAATTACCTAAACATTTTATTATTGTTGACTAAACATTTTTATTCTAGATTTTAGTATTAAGTTCTGGTTAATGAACTTGTTGTTGACAAAACAGAAATTAATATTAAATTTGTAATTTGTAAAGTTCAGCAATTATGCAAAACTTGGCTATTTACTTACTAAGCAATTTTAATAAATTTATTGTAAAACAATTTAGTATATAAGAAATGAAAAATAAAGAAAATCGTCAATCATTTTTAAGATAAACAAAACTTACTTTCTTGATTGATCAACCAGTCTTAGTGTTTCTACTAAGACTTACTTTAGTTTATATTAGCACATGGTGTTTCTACCTGGGCTAAAACCAAAAACAAAAAATATGTATACAAACACTCTGAGCTCCAAAGGAAACCTTTGGTGTTCATTTTACGACGGTTGTTAACGCAACACTATGGAATATAGATGAGCACCAATCACGTGATTAGCGTGAATCATGAATGATCATGATTAAGTTTTTGTTTCAACCACGTGAGCGTGCGTCCGTGACTGTGAGAGAGTGTTCTTGAGGAGATTTATAGCGTGATTGTTGCTATTTTTTTTGTTTTATAGTAAGTTTTTTCATTTAAATTTTTAATTCTAAATAATTGTTTTTTCGTATTTCGTGGGTGTGAATTTTTCCTCACTCCATACTATAGCGAAGGGTATATAAGATTCGGAACAACCGAATATTATACTGTAATGACCGATCGTGCAATTATTTTTCTCCATCGGTTAATGATAAAATTGAACACACAACCTTTTCGTTTTACTGTTCAAATTCAATTGTGCTTATTAATAATACTTCAAATCTACCAATAAATATTTTACACTGTTTTAAAGAAAGCTTATCTTGAAAGCTTACTCTTCAAATAAAACATCATCTGAGATAATTTAAATAAATTACCCAATAAATAGAATAGTTAATAATTTGACTTAGACACTATAAATATAAATACGTTATAATACTCTTATTTTTTTATATTGTTGTTGTTGTAATATGTGACTTATTCTTAAAGGCGCTGCTGAGCCTTACAAAAAAATCCACAATACAATATGTATGTATGTACAAACAAAAAGCAATTTTTATGAACCGCAAATGTGTTAAGCACATAATCTTGCTGTTTTTTCTTGTCGTTATATCAGATAATGTCTGAACAATAGCGCCTATAAAAATTCCTAGTGATTTATTTACTAAGACAGTTTTGATTTATAAAATTAACTATTTACTGGAGCACTGCGCCTTTTCTTGTAAAATATAACAATCTTTTGTTTATATTAAATATTTGACCTTTTTTGGTGTAATTATAAAATTTTTTTCATAATAAATATATTTTCAATATTTGGGCTTTCAGGTCAATTAATAAAAGATTTTTTTATATATTATTCCGACTTCTTTAGAGCATTTTTTTCTTTTTATTGGATATATAATATTCTTTAGAGAAATTTCACATCATTCTCCTTAAAAATATCACTGTTTTGTTTTGTGTAAAGAGGACAATTACAAATAAAATCTTAATAAATTAAAATATCACAGCCAATCTTTATTTGTCGTCATCAGAGTTGTCATTTAATTTAACTTAAAATGATGCATTAGCTTAAATTACTAGACTTTCTAAGTGCGAAAACGAAAAATTTGGATACAAGAAAGCATTAGAATAATTTTTAACTGACTTCAAAAAAGAAGGGGGTTATGAATTCGTGTATATTTTTATACCCTTCACCAAAAAATTTGGAAAGGGGATATATAGGTTTGTCATTCCGTATGTAATTTCTTCAATATTCATTTGAGACCCCATAAAGTATATATATTCTGGATCCTTATAGATAGAGAAGTCGAATGAGCGATGTCCGTCTGTCCGTCTGCTACATTTTGGTGTAGTTAGAATTAAGGTAAAAACACAACATAGAGAAATAAATTTTATACCATTCTCTTGGAATTTTTCATAAATTTGTTCGGTTTGAAAATAACAAAACTCGGTCCAATAATTAATGAGATATAGCCAAAAGACTTTTTTTGTTATATTTCCTATTCTGTTGTTTTTTTTATCCCGAACAACCTCTTGGTTTGTAGTCACGACCGCTTCTTGTACACCACAGAGCAGTTGTGTTTTTCATAGTAGTTTACGCGTTTAAGAACATAATACATATATCTTATTTATTATAAAATACTAAAATTTCAAATTCTTGATGGAAATTGGTGTGGTTGTTGTAAATCTTCCCTTTTTGTCACACATATATCACATATGTACATACATACTGAAATGCGTTCATGGGTACATGTACACATTGTGTGTATACATGTGTATATTTAAACAACCCAATATGCATTGAAAAATTATTTCTCCAATATTAGAGAAAAGCTTAATTCTCAAGTAGATTTCTAATGTAATTCTCAACTTAAGTTGAAACATTTTTCTCCTTTTTTGTTTTCAACTTCACATCAATTTGAGATTTAATATTTTATCCAATCTTTGAGAAAAATTTTAAATCTCAAGTGGATATCTAACACTTCTCCACTTGAGACCAAACATTTTTTTAACTTGAATACGATTTGTGATAAATTTGAGATTTTTTTCTAATTTTTTTATTCTCGTATGGCAGCGCTGTTTTGTGCAATCGCTTACAGATCTGGTAGCGTTTAAAAAACACATGTTGCAGCTGCATTTATTCATTTATTACAAATGTGCAAATGTGAAAGAAGTGAAAATATTGAAAAAAAGCAAGTGTTAAAAAATATAAATAAATAAAAGAGCATTTAAGTGAAGGAAAGACAATTAAAGGTAAGCAAAGTTTAAATAATTAATATAAAAATGAATAGATCAAAGAAAGTTAAAAGTGAGGTGAGGCAGGTGGTGGCTTTGCTGTCGGAGCGCTCATTTGCCGATGAAACTTTGGCAATGGGACCTTCGACATCAAATGCTTGTGGAAACGTGTCTTTTGAGGAATTTAGAAGTGAGGGCAATTCATCTGAATCGGAAAGCGAAAGTGAAAAGGAGGAAATAGTAGAAAATTTAGGTGAATTGAGAGATGAGCTTGCGTCATGGGCAGTTCAATTTAATATTACAAACGCAGCTGCTAATAGTCTTCTAAAAATTTTGAGTACCCACATTTGTGGACTTCCTAAAGACGTGAGGACCTTAAAGTCTACTCCCAAAAGTGCGCCAGTTGAAAAAATGGGGTTAGGTGAATATGTACATTACGGCGTTAAAGACACATTGACCGATTTTTTGCTAAAAAATTCTTCATTTTCTGGCGAACTAAGCCTGAATATAAATATTGATGGCCTTCCTTTAGCAAAGAGTTCCAATTTGCAAACTTGGCCTATTTTAATAAATGTCAATGGGACGCCAGACGTTATGGTTGTAGGCGCTTATTATGGTAAAAGTAAACCATTGTGTCCAAATACATATTTAACAAGGTTTGTTAATGATTTATGTGAACTGATTGATGTGCAAGATCGCATATTCTTGGTATCAAAGGGCATACGGGGTTCTTTAGTTGTCTCAAATGTACCCAGAAAGGAGAATCTGTTAATCATAGAATGATTTTTAGAAGTGCGGTACATAATTTCAGAACAGATTCCAACTTTCGCTTAAGAATAGATGCCAACCATCACAAACTGCTAGAGCCACTGGCTATAGAAAAATTACCTAACTTTACCTAGATATCGTGAATTCATTTCCTAATGATTATATGCATGTAGTGTGCCTTGGCGTTATGAAAACTTTACTCATTGTTTGGATCAGAAAAAGAAATTGCATTTTTTCTTTAAAACCGTCAGAAATTAAATGATTAAATTCAAAACTACTTTTTTTGAGCAACCAAGTACCAAAAGAATTTGCTAGACATCCTCGAAGCTTAAATGAAATTGAAAGGTTCAAGGCTACAGCATTAAGATCGTTTCTTTTATATACAGGCATTTTCGTCCTTGCTGACGTTTTAGATGCTGAACGATATAATCATTTTTTATTGCTCAGTTTGGGAGTTAGAATTCTGTTAGATGAAAAATCTTGTATGGAAAAAAACGAATGTGCAAAAGTTCTTTTGTCTGAGTTTTTAAAAATGTATCTCGCCTCTACGATGATACTTTTTTAACTTTAACCTCACGCACTTAGCAAATTATGCATTTAATTATGGTTGCCTAGAATCCATAAGTGCTTTCAAATTTGAAAACTATTTGTCTGAACTGAAAAGGAAATGTAAAAAAAATCATCAAATTGCAGTTCAGATAAATAACAGATTGGAGGAGGATAGCTTAAGATTTCCCAAACCTCCAAATGACAATAAAAATAAAAAAGTTCTTAATAATGGGACAATTAAATCAATTTATACCAATTTGTTTTATTTTTCTACAAAAAGACCTGATAATTTTTATAGTATAAACAATAGAATATTTAAAGTAATGTCTATTTCTCAAAATGGAAGCGATATAGAAATTATAGGAAAAGAAGTTTTGAATTTAAAGGACTTTTTCACTATTCCAATAAAATCATCCAATTTTAATATTAAATTTTGCGACACTTTGCAATTTTCGAATTCACAGTATCAACATTTAGTGGAACTAATATCACAAAAAATAATTATGTTTAGTAATTTCGAATCTAATCAATTTTTATTTATACCCTTCATTCACATGTAGATGGATCTACACAGTACGTTTTTAACAATAACCGAAGAGTATGTAACCAAAAAAGGTGAGCATAAGTAATTTAATTTTTTTTATTAGTATAATTATATTAAATGTCAATTATAATTTAGAATTATTTTTAATTTTTTAGACTGGGATGAGTTGAATCAAAAGATTGACAACTTCCAAAAAAATGTGCTCAAAGGTATAACGCATTAAGCATATTTCTAAAAACCAAAACACAATGCACATTTCCAATATTTTTAGAACATGAAATCACTCAGAAATTACTAAAAAGAGTACTGGAAGAGGTAAAATCGGGGGGAAATAAGACGACCTTAAAGCGAAAGCCAATTTTGCCAAAAACACCATTTCAGCTAGTGTCGGACTTCAGCCTATTCGAAGATAAAATTCAAGCATCTGAAAACAAGTTTAACGACCTGGTAAGTTTGACAAAAATATAAACAAAATTCCAAATACTAAAGTTTAATAATTCATCTACTAGGTTTCCGAACTTATGGCGTTAGTATGTGGCAATTCCATAAAATTTTTAAAAACAGCTTGGCGGAAAATGATAACGGATGAGGTAGCTATCAAATATTCCTGGCAAGGAACTAAGACAAAACAACCTGTACGAGCTCTAAGTGTCACAGCGGCATTAAAACGTAATTATGTTTTTATGATATGATTGAAATTAATATTAACTAAATCTAATTAATCTTTCCAGAAGCTTACAATCAAAAATTTGCAGCTGCATCTTCGGACAGCGAGTTCGAAAGAACTCTCATATCATTTTTCAAACACGCCAATAACCGCCTTCATAAGAAGATAAATTATGTAAATGGAAAAAAGGAAAATATCTCCCAAATTAATTAATGTTTTTTTATTATTAAAAATAACTTTAATGAATTGTTTTTTATCAATTGTTTTTATGATCTTTTTTATGATGTTTTTTTATTATTACTTAAAACTAACTCAAATGAATTGTTTTTTATGATCTCATTATTTTATGTTTTTTTTATATAATAAATAAGTTACAAAACTAAGTAAAAAACATTGTTTATATCCTAAATTTATATAAATGCTCTTTCTTTAATATGGCAATTCCGTACCATCCATTTGAAACCAATTGGAGAAATTTCTTTGATATCAAGTTGAGAATCACAAATTTCTCAATTTGATAACTAAGAAAATCACCATATTAAAAATGAGCCTTTTAAGTTGAGAAAACTACAATCGGACTATTGAGGTGCATTTGAGAATTAACGTTGGAGATTTGAGAATGGTATTTGATATCAAATGCATCTCAAGTTGATATCAAACAATAATGTTTATTGGGAATAGAAAAGCAATGATTTGTTGTTTTGTTTTTGTTTGTTTCTTTAAACTTTTTTTTGTACGTTTATGCATATTACAGTATTTTTTATCGCTTACATTTTCTTTTCGTATATAAATAACCATAATTATTTTTTATATTATTTATATTAAAGAAATGTAATGGATCGTCAAGACACTGTACGAGTAAATATACAAAATCAATGAAATTGAATTTTAGTTTTGTTTTGAAAATGTATTAATATTTAATTTTTTTATGACTATTTGTGATTTCGGAAGAAAGGCAAAATTGATGCTTATATCCTGTTTTATACTTGTGTAATTTTAATTATTTTCTATATTCAGGTGCAGAGCGTACCGGTATTATTATTGTATTTGTACAATGTGATAAAAAATCTTTTGACAATTAAAATGTTGTTTGGATACTTAGTAACACATAACAAAGCAGAAAAATCTCTTCCCGGCTCGAATTTGATAAGAAATGTTTCTTTCATTCTGTAACATCAGTGAGTTAATCTTCAAAAGAACTTCAATTAATTGCCATTTTTCTATAAAATAAAAACAAAGTTTGATGTAAGAATTTAATTTGTTATCAAGCTCCAAAATGTAATTAGCAAAGAAACTAAAAAATTGAAAACCCCGCGAAAATAGCGCATATTCTAAAAATTGCAACTGCAATATTGGAAATTATTCCCAAAATTTATTTAAAAAAAATCATATAATTGGCAATCGGCAGCCAAAAATCTTGAAAAAATCTCTAAAATGCCAAAAATCCTTAAAAATATGCGAACAGCAGGAAAATTGTATGATTTAATATTGATTAAAAAACAGCAACATTATAGAGTAAAAAAACTTAAAAAATATCATTTCCATTGTGAAAATTAAACTTTTATTAAAAACTATTTTGTATTTGGAATAAAAATTTAAAATGCATTTGCATTCTGAATAAAAGTATTGCAAATACCTACTTTCCACAAATTTATATTTAGCAGAGTTCAGAAAAATACACACACTGAATAAAAATCTCGTACATAAATGTACATATTTTTATTTACACAACATTTATGTGTGTGTCTAAATTTTGTACGGTGGCGAACACGCACATAAATGTGTTTTATTTTAATATTTGGCTGCGCACACGAACATGAGTCGCACAAGTACTGTTCGATCCGAACACACTTGAACTGCACATGTTCGCGTGTACGGCAAAAAAGCTACATGTGCGATACACAGGTTTGAGTGTAGCCGAACACGAAGTTCGTGTACGTGTTCTCAAAAAAGTATATACATGCACGGACACACGAAGTTCGTGTACGTGTGCTCAAAAAAGTACATCCATGTAAGGAAATTTCGCTCGATATCGAATACCGTGTTTTGCCCCCAAGGTTTTCCTCCAGCTCTTGGCAACACTGATTATGTATTGCATACAATTTTTATCAGAACCGTTATTTAACTTCGAGAGATAACATGGAAAAAATTTACACAATATTACAGTTATTCCAAATAGTAAATTAATGTGATGCTAGAGCCACTGACGAGAAATTGTAGTTTTAAGTTAGAAAATTGTGCGCACTGTCAAAAAGATGGGAACATATGATAATGATCTCGACGTTTGTAATTACTGTAACTTTTTCGTGTGTTAAGTTTCATAATAGCGGAAATCACGTGAAGCAAGCAAGGTTTTTGTATAAATTTTCAAAAGTTTTGTTTGAAATTGAATTTTTATTATTTTAGCAATATTTCTCTTGCAGTCAATTTAACTCCAGCACAGACAGTTTTTGTGGCGGATCCGTCGACGTAAAATCTTTTAAGCGTAGGAATCTACTATTTTTTATTGTAAAAATAAAACGAAAAAAGCAGCTGGTTTAGCATTGCTAACGTTTGCAGTTACCATATATGTTCTAGTGATGCAAATCTCAGTTTCATGTATTTTGTTGTTGGGGTCTTACAGAACATAGCATGCACGATAGATTTGCAATATCTGCAAGGTTTGCAACGAAGGATGATTTCCGCTAATTTGAAAAAACCTTTATAAATTTTATACATAAATACATACATACACAACCCAACCGCAAGGGTATCTTCTAATGATGATAACGTGAGTAACGACCCCGCGTACCGTGAGTTATCACAGAATGCAGAGTGTTGTAGTTAGATGCCCTGCATACCTGTGTTTTTGTGATGGCCTTTTTGTATTTGGCATCCAAAGACAGCGTGACTGTACCCATTTTGGGCAAGTCCCTGCACGGCATCCGAACCCGTATTAAGGCCTTTGTCGCCCCTCGCTGCAAAGCATTAAGACCAAGTCCAGCACGGTCTTAATTATGGCATTCCTGGAATTACGAAATTGAATTGATGTAACCCTGGGCTGACGGTTGTTGTATTCTGGGACCTGATTAAGTAGAAGTGAAATTTTACTGAAATGGCTTCCAGGATAATGCCGCAACTGCCCCCGTCCTTTTAAAACTTGGCAAGTCTCAAAGTACGTTCGAAGTTCTTCATCATTAACTTGCTGCTGCTGGTTCGGATGTCTCTCCCCGATTAGCACCGATCTGGCTCTGGCAGGAAGATCCATAAGATCTCTTCGTCAACCCTCGCATGGACCTCACTGCTTGCAAAGGGACCCATGGGTTCTTAACGTGACTGCACATTCGAATGGGAATAGCGGCTTTGAGTTTGCACCCATTAGCATGAACAAAAATAATATAAATAAAAATAGATGTGATGTACGAGTATATGATGAGTTGAATATGGGAGGCACTGAAAACCCATTTGTGAAGAAGTCGGTGATCATGAGATCACCTCCTACAGAAGTGAATAGTGGAGGTAATATTTTTCCCAAAAGCGTTGCTGAAGTGGTGAGGGAAATAATAGTATAAAGAAATTAGGAGATAAAATCCCAAAGTTGTTAGATTTTTGAAGTCGCGTTCGAACGTGCACAAATATATTGTGACCATATCCCGTGAGATACAGGCATTATATATGCAAACTGTAGATGAGATGAGTAGTGGACATGTTAGTGAAAAGAGACCACATACTAACAAACAGACGCAGACGAATGAAGCGGCAAGGCCGACCCTTGTGATAGGTGCAACCCCAAAACGTAAAAGAGATGATAATATCCTAAGCCCAAATGGTAACAAATCTAAGAAGAAGGTTATTAAAACGTGTGGGGATGCTTCCTACGCTGATATCCTCAGACAGGTAGAGAAAGACCCTAAGCTGAACAATCTGGGTCAAAATGTGAAGAATATAAGGAAGACTGCGAAGGGTGAGTTATTGTTGGAGCTGAGTAAGCCCGCGCACCAAAATACAAGTGGTTTAAGGTCGTCTGTAGAAGAAGTATTAGCTGAGGTAGCTGAAGTAAGGGCACTATCCCATGAGGTTAGGATCGCCATTAGGGAAATAGATAAGGTGACTTCCAAGGAGAATGTTCCTGAAGCCCTCATAAAAGAGTCCGACGATTTTAAATTACTAAGGAAAGCGTACGGAGGAACAAACTGCCACCATTGATCTAAGTGCTGCCTTAGCTAGCCGTCTGCTAGAAATAGCGAAGCTGCTATAAGTGTCTTGACTATGGGCATAAAGCAGCAAATTGTAAGGGTCAGGACCTTTCAAGTAATTGCTTACGGTGTGGCTAAACCAGTCATAAAATTGGAACGTATTCTAATAAACCGTCGTGCTTGCTTTGTAGGAGTGGAACCGACGTCGCTAGTGACCATGGTACCGGATGTGCAGTTTGTCCGTACTACAAAAGAGCGTTACAAAGACTTAGGGTATACAGGAAAACCTAGGGCATAAAAATGCGTTTATTACAGTTAAACCTCAACCATTGCCAGGCAGCTCAAGAGCTTATTAAGCAAAGCGTTTGAGATTTAAATGTAGATGTTGCTGTGCTGAGTGAGCTATATAGAACCATGGGATCGGTAAATTGGATTTCTGATAATACGGCTACATCGGCGATATGGAACACCAGCACGCTAACACTTCGAGATAGAATGACATCACAATGTATATATGCCCGAGCCACTATCTCTGGCATTCCACTATACAGCTTATATATTCCCCCAAGATATTCTATAGAGGACTTTCGGATCATTGTTGATAATATAGTATCAGATGCACCTACCAGAAATCCCATCACTATAAGCAGGTGACTTTAATGCGTGGGCTGTTAAATTGGGCTGCCGCTTGACAAACACAAGAGGCAGAGTGCTCTGAGAAGCTTTTACTGCACCGGATGTTGTACTCATGAATAATGGAGTTGAACAAACGTTCAGCAGGGGTGATTGTGGATCTGTGATTAATATAACATTTGTCAGTAGCAGCATCGCAAGCCAAGTGGACTGGAGAATATCTGACATTTATAATCATAGCGATCACAGCGTTATAATTATAGATGTACAAAATGAACAGCACCATATGACTGTACAAAAGCGAGGTTTGACAGGATGGAAGGTAAATACCTTTGATAAGGATATCTTCGCAGCTTGTGTGGAGAACACGGAACTGAATAGTTCAGCTGAAGACATGACAGTACAATTAGTAAGTCATATCAAAGGTGCGTGTAATGTAGCTATGGTAGAGCGTAATAGGTCACCAAATAAGCCTCCAGTCTACTGGTGAAATGATGAAATTGCTAGATTTCAATCAGAGTGTGTAAGTGCCCGAAAGCTGTGTACAAGGACTCGGTAGTTTTGAGAATAGTGTATACCACCATAAAAGAAAAAGCGTTGAAGAATTCAATTCGTAGGAGCAAGCGTAGGTGTTTTCTCAGTGTATGTGATGACGTATATAATAATCCTTGGGGCCTTGCATATAAACTGGTAACCAAAAAACTCAAATGCCTTGGTTCATTGCCGCCAGGAGAAGAGCCTATCCTCGAAGGAATTATAAATCATCTTTTTCCCCAACAGGAAATTCCGACATGGCATCAAAGGTATCCGGTAGAATTTTTCGACATTCGTCCGGTTACGATTTCCGAGATAGAAGGTGCTGTCTCAAAATTTAAAGACACGAAGGCACCAGGCCTAGATGGCATTCCGAATATGGTTCTAAAAGATGCTATTAAACTCCACCGTGAACATTTTATGAAGCCAGTAAGCGCATGCTTGAGCCAGGGCACCTTTCCAACTATGTGGAAACAACAGAAGTTACTATTGTTACCTAAAGATAATAAGCCGTTAGATGACCCCTCCTCTTATCGTCCCATGTGTATGATAGATATAAAACCATAAAACAGAAGCAATTTTGATTAGCAGTCGTAAGACTAGGGAAACAATTAGGTTAAATATTGGCACGTGTAGCATAGAATCCAAGGAGTGTCTAAAATACCTTGGAGTCATAATTGACAGTCGTCTGTCTTTTCATGACCATTTGCAGCATCAAAAACATGCTTAGAGCTCACTAGTGTAGTAAGGAGTATTATCCTATATGCATCCCCTATATGGTCAGGTGCACTGAGATATTCTACATATGTATGTGCGCCTGATATCCCCTGTGTATAGGCTCGCTGCTCTGCGGGTATGTAGCGCATTCCGAACTGTTTCGGACGAGGCCGCTTTTGTTATTGCCGGCATGATACACATCCATCTAGAGGCCGTATCGGATGGTACGGATGGTGTGACTGATTTCTGCCTACGGAAGTGGCAAGAACGATGAAGAGCAACTGATAATGGAAGGTGGACTTATTTACTGATACCTGACATCAAGGCATGGTTAGCAAGAAGACATGGTGACTTAAACTTCTACATTATACAGTTTTTGAGTGGACATGGTTGGTTTAGGTCGTACTTGTACCGTTTCGGACATGACACTGCTCCGTTTTGTCCGAGGTGTGATGGTAATCTCGTGGAAGATGCCGAACATGTGTTCTTCATATGTCCACAATTTGTTAGTGGGAGGGCGTATTTAGAAGAAGTTTTAGGGCGGACAACATAGTTCCAATCATATTGGAATCTTTGAATAACTGGACGTGTGTATGTAATTTTGTGAAATTGGTTCTATTGGAACTTCGTAGGTTAGAAGAGATTCGCAGAAGAATCAATATAGTTTAGATCGGGTCTAACGGGTAGGACCTATCCCACCCCGTGATGTAAAGCCTTACGGTAGTGTTAAAGTCTCGCACTCCTGGCAAACACCATCACTGCCAGTGTCTTTTTTGATGATTTCATCCCATAATAAAAACAAACAAAAAAAGACATACATACGCGTTCGAACGTGCACAAATATATTGTGACCATATCCCGTGAGATACAGGCGTTATATATGCAAGCGGTAGATGAGATGGGTAGTGGACATGTTAGTGAAAAGAGACCAAAAACTTACAAACAGGCGCAGACGGATGAACCGGCAAGGCCGACCCTTGTGATAGATGCAACCCCAAAACGTAAAAGAGATGATAATATCCTAAGCCCAAAGGGTAACAAATCTAAGAAGAAGGAGAGGGGTATAACTCCCAAAAAGCCAGTTAAAAAAACTGGAGATATTTTACCCAAGGTAGCAGGCTTGTAAACCAGATCCGAATCGTAGTCGGTGGTTATTTCTATATTATCCTGCAAAGCAGAAGTGGGATCGTGAAAGAAATATTAAAATTTTTTCTCTAATCAGCTTAAATAAATTTTATACCAGGTAAATAAATTTTGCTTTTTGAAAAAAAAATTTATCGATTAAACTTTGTAAAAAATTAAGAAATTAAAATATATCGAAAGGAACAATAAGAACAAAATGGAAAGTGTTTGTGGTGAAAATTATACAACGGCTCGTCTACGCTCGTGGCTTCAGAGTCTTGGAATGTCCTCACCAGGAACGAAATGTGCGTTAATACTAAGATTGAACGAGTTGAAAGCTGAAGAGAGGGGAGAATGCCCAGCCTTAGAACTAGATGAACGAGAATTAATTAGCTTGGAAAATGATGGCGATGAAAATGAGTGTGCAGAAATCCGGAAAGAAAACGCTTGTGTTATGGTACGGGAAGCAACAAATGAGTGTCGTAAAGAAAAAAATGATAGCGCTATGCAACAACAAAATGAGTGTCCAGAAATAAATAAAGATGGATACGCACTTTTGAGCGATTTGATGAAAAGCGAATTGGAGGTAATAAAACGCAAACAGGTGCTACTACGTAGGGAGAACGAACTATTAAAAATGATAAACGAAAATGAAAAGAAGCAACAAAGTGAGATAGTTGAGAAAACTGCAATGATTGGAAAAGAAGTTAATGCTAGTGAAATAATTAACACTATTACAAATGATGATGAACAATTTTGCCATAATGTCACTGACAACATATTTAATGTGTCTTTTGGTGCTTTGAAGGACATGATCCCAAATTACGATGGTGAATTGTTTGCAGAATTTTGGATCAATCAATTTCGCAGTATAAACGGTCTATACAATGTCGACGAAAACACAATGAAGGCTTTATTGATTTTTATGACGAAAGGCAAAGCCCAAGCGTGGCTGTACTCCAAACCGAATTTTATCAACGAAAGCTCAGATCAAATTTTAGAAGGAATGGTTGAAGTTTTATGCACAAAAGAGAATAAACTCATAATGCGCCGTAGCTTTGAGGCACGTAAGTGGAAATTCAATGAGTCATTTATAGATTGTTACAACGACAAGGTAATGCTGTGCAACAGAATTGATATTGACGAAGAGGAGCTTGTTGACCAGATAATTAACGGTATCCCCGATGCTCAGTTGAAAGTACAAGCAAAACTCCAGTGCTTTACTGACAAGTCACGATTACTACAAGCATTTTCAAGAATTGAACTTAAGCGACCAGTACAACAACTCCAAGGAAGAGGTGATCAGAATAACAGTGGCAACGAAAAGAAGTTTAGATGTTACAACTGTAATTCGTTTGGACATTTTGCATCAGAATGCGAAAAACCAAAACGTGAAATTTGAGCCTGCTTTGGAAGTGGAAGCATGAATCATCGTGTTGCAGCTTGCCCTTAGCGGAAAAATACTGTTAATCTTTTGAATGAAAATGAATATGTAAGGTATTTTAAGTTTTATTTAAAATCTAATATTAATTCTGAATTTTCTTTAGAATGCTTGATAGCCTCAGGTAGCAGTGTCAGCCTTGTGAGGCGGTCGATTATTTTGAACAATTTGAACTTGAATAATATTTTATTTTTTTATGCTAACTTTTCTGGAATAAATGGTTCAAAGTTGAATGTTTATGGGAAATTTAATTGTTGTGCGGTTATTGATAACAGGTGGTTTCTTTTGAGATGTTAGTCGTGTCTGACGATACCATGTCGTATGATTGCGTTTTGGGTAGGGATTTCTTGAGGATGGTAGGCTTTAAGTTGACATCCTGTGTAGGCAATGATGAGGAAGTGAGCGATTTTGGAAGGGCTATTATGTCTATTGATGTGGAGAATAATAAACATTTTGATTTGGTTATTGGAGATCATATCGGGTATAATAATAGGGAAAGACTTGACAGTATGTTTGATGAATGGTATGTACAACCTGAACGTCCTACTGAACCTAAGGCTTACAGCGAGATTAAGTTGAAGTTGAGTGATGATAAATGTTTTAATTGTAATCCATGAAGGTTATGGTATGCGGAGAAAATTGAACTGCAGAAATTATTGGATGAGTATTTGAAGAAAGAATGCATAAGGCCGAGTGAATCAGAGTTTGCGTCACCTATAGTTTTGCTAAAAAGAAAACGGGACAGTTAAGGATGTGTGTGGATTATAGATTTTTGAATAGGGTAACTGTGAAGGATAATTATCCTATTCCTTTAATTGATGATCTATTAGATAGGCTTTCGGGAAAGAAATTTTTTACAAAGTTGGATTTGAAGAACGGATTTTTTCATGTTTTTGTACACCCGGATTTGGTGAAGTACACGTCTTTTGTGACTCCCTTGGGTCAATTTGAATTCTTGAGAATTCCATTTGGCCTGAAGAACGCGCCTTCTGTTTTTCAAAGATTTGTAAATAAGGTCTTAGTAATATGGTAAGAGATGATAGGATTATAATTTATTTGGACGATATCATGATAGCTACAACGGGTATCGATAAACATTTCGGAATCTTGAAAGAAGTTTTAAGTAGAATGGTGGAGAATAATTTAAACCTCAGGGTTGATAAATGCGAATTTTTGCAGACATCGGTGAAATATTTGGGATACACGATTGGTGGGGACGGAATTCGTGCTGATGATAGGGGATTGCTTGCGATAGACAACTTTCCAGTACCTGAAAAACAGCAATCGGTGCAAAGTTTTCTGGGTCTGTGTTCTTATTTCCGCAGGTTTATCAGGGATTATTGCAAAACCGTTGTATGATTTGACAAGAAAGAATAGAAAATTTGTGTGTTTGGGGAGATTGAACTCGGGGCTTTTCAACTCCTGAAGAGGAAAATGATGGAAACTCCAGTGTTAGCACTATACGAATCCGGCGGATGAGACTGAGCTTCACTGCGATGCCAGTTCTATTGGCTTTGGGGCAGTTTTATTGCAAAGGAAGAATGATAGCAAGTTTCACACAATTTTTTATTTTTCTAGAAGATAGATACCGAATCTAAGTACCATAGCTTCGAACTCGAGACGTTGGCAATAGTTTACGCCTTGCAACGTTTCCGGATATATCTACAGGACAGGAAATCTAAGATTTTTACAGATTGCAATTCTCTAACCATGACTTTGAATAAAAAGGAACTTAACCACCGGATTGCACGTTGAGCTCTAGAGCTTCAAAACTATGAGTATGAACTGGAACACAGGTCGGGTAATAGAATGAACCACGTCGACGCATTTAGCAGGAGTACTAACATAATGGTAATTGAATCAAATACGTTTGAGGAAAACCTTATAATTTGCCAGAATAGGGATCAAAAGTTAAAGGATTTGAAGGACAAGCTTCAGAAGGCTGAACACTAATTCTATGAAATGAGATATGGTGTATTGTATATGAAAATTGATGATAATGAAAATTTGTTGTTCTACGTTCCAGAGGATATAGAGGATAGTATAATGTATAAATATCACGAGATCACGAGATGGGTCACGTTGCTGCTGAGAAAATGACTGAGCTTATCCAGAAAACTTATTGGTTTCCGAAAGTTATGGAAAAGGCTGCACGTCATGTTCAGAATTGTTTGAATTGTATTGTATATTCCCCTAAAGACGGTAAGAAAGAGGGTTTTCTGCATAGTATACCGAAATCTAGTATACCTTTTGATGTCGTACACATAGATCACTACGGTCCGGTAAACAATGGTAGGTCCTCGTTGTAATAGACTCTTGTACCATATTCGTTAGATTATATCCGACGAAAACTAGCAATGCGAAGGAAGAAATTATTGCATTAGGGGGGTATTTTAGATCTTACAGTCGGCCTAGGTGTATAGTGAGTGACCCCGGAGCCTGTTTTACATCGAAAGATTTTTTGTTGGCCAATAACGGTAATCATGTTTTGATTGCTGTTGGTTGTCCATAGGCCAATAGACAGGTAGAAAGGGTTAACAGGTCAATACGGCCTATGCTGGCTAAGTTAGTGGACCCTAGGAACGGGATATTTTGGGATACTGTGCTTGAACAGGTAGAGTACAGTCTTAATAATACTACTTATAGGTTGTAACGGACCTCCGGTTTATCCGGGTTTGAAGCTGGGATAGTTCAGCGATGCCCAGGGTCCTCTTACACAACTTCACTAATTACACAGCTGGGTGGCCGTGGCGATACGTGGCTGTAAATGTCCTCCTGAGTCTCCTATCTTATGTACCGGATGAAAATCCGGAGTCCTTCACATGTGACTCCGGGTAAAAACCTCTGGGAGTCCCCTACGCTTAACCTTGAGCTAGTGCCCTATTCTCCACGACTAGATAAAAATCTAGTCCAAGCAAGTGGATAAAAATCCTCCTTGACTCTAACTAACTTTCCAATAACGAGGGATTGGTGTTAACCGAATCCCGAATTGTTAATTTTTTTTTCTTGCACTGCTCGTTGTAATTACAGCCACTTG
The DNA here is from genome assembly GCA_956483585.1 of Gymnocheta viridis. Lineage (NCBI taxonomy): Eukaryota > Metazoa > Arthropoda > Insecta > Diptera > Tachinidae > Gymnocheta > Gymnocheta viridis. Next base: position 27,308,732 of record OY101443.1, read on the forward strand.
CACCACTGTTTTAAAAAAAAATAATCCAAATTCCTTTTTTTTTGTTTTTAATATTTATTTAATTCATTAATGTTGTTTATAATTTTTATATTTATTTTTAATTTTTTTTTGTTTCACCTCTACACTTTCACACTACGTTGCACTGGTCTTACCTCCTTGAATGTTCGCCGGAAAAAGAGAGCGATTCTATTTATCGTCTGCCTTTTATAGCTTCATCCGACTACAATTGTGTTTGTTGCTTTGCAGCTCGACCCGTTCCTGCCGTTCTCTTGAGTGTGTGGCCGCTGAGAGCGTGTTTCTCTTGTCTGTCATACGTGGTCCTGTATCGTCTTGCTATTGGCTGTTGTTTTGTTGACTGCCGATCTGCTCACGTTCTGCCTCTGCTCGCATGTCTGCCGCTGTTCAGCCTCTGCCTCTATTTGATATTAACCCTATGCAAAATAAACTTATGACGATATAAATCAGCCCCCCATTGAATGGATAAAAATCCGTTCAAACAACGACCCGTGTGGTTCCAAAATTCCTCCAATTTTGGTTCTCACATTTCCCCCTTTTCTTCAAAAAAAAATTGTTCTGTTCTCTCCTCCTACTTACTGGGGTTTACGGGGATAACCCGAACACTAACCTGCCCTGTGGCAGAGATCCGGCTTCTATAGGACTGGCTGCCAACATCGCGTCTAAAACTCATCCGCTTCCCCTTTTTGGCGGCCGATTGGACTTCTTCCTGCAGCTTTCTGGGCAGTTGGTCCATCTGTGTCTGTCAGCCCGAGGCTTCGGCGTAGCCACTTCTTTCCTCTCGCCTTCCGCGTGCAGCGCCTGTTGGATGAGCTCCTCCAAGCTGCTCAAAATATTACCCCCAAGAGAAAGTACGTCCTCTTCGACGCCACTTAGCCGTAGCTCTTCGGTTTCCAACGCTGCCAATGGGTCATGCTCGGCATTCGAGGGCGTGGGGCTCACCTGGCCGTCCATGAGCGCCATTCCTTTCGATGATATAGGGAATTCCACTAGGGGGTCCTCTTCCTCGAACTCGCTGTCGGTCACCTCCACCGGCCACGTGATGCCGATTTGCGCTATGTATTGCCGGTATTTTCGGCGCCGTAAGATGAAGCGGTCCAGACTCGCCGCTAACCACACCTTCGGTTGCGTTTCATCCTGCGATGTCTCGGTGGCTTGTGAACTAGTGACTGGCTCGCCGGGATCAAACCATCCCCCCTGTGCT